>OY744515.1:246809051-246866551 GCA_963556195.1 Sepiola atlantica
GCTGAAAACTGGAGAGCGTAAGTCTCTTTCTCAAAGAACAATAGTCAGTAAAATGAAAGACATTTGTACATCATTAAAAAGATCCACAAAAAGCCTTTGTTATCACAAAAGAATATCATGGATTTGATTAGCTTTGTTACTGAATACTTCATCGTAGTTTTCAGTAAGTTTTATTTGTTGGATTAGTCGGAGTTTTATTTTTGGAATGATGCTTCCGCACAAGGTATTCGAAGATCAGGTGAGACATTAAGGGTTTCTTGTCTTCAAACTACTAATAAATATTGAAATGGGTAAATTATGGTTTAGAGTGCATAGTTATCACTTCGAATTAGTGTGTATATTTTGTGTGATAAGAGCATCAACTTCATAGAATTCACCTATATTTAAAAAAAAAAGAACCCACTTCCGGTGGTACGAAGGTTGCTTCCGTCATATTTCTGGGATATGTCTTGTGTCAGCATGATAATGCCTCAGATCACACTTCAAAATACAGCAATAATAGTTGAATAATAACTCTTTTCAAACAATGTTCTAGCCCGAACAAAATCTTGATTTAAACTTGATCAATACTTTATGGTGCACAGTTAAAAAACACTTGGCTGGTAGAAAATATCCAAACAAAAGGTCTCTCTGGGAGTTAATCAAAGACTATTGGAGAAAATATCACTTTGCAACTACGAAAACACCTCAGAGACATCATGTCAAAACTAATAGCCATGTTACGAAAGACTAATGGAAGAGCTATTAGGCATCACTTAAATGCCAATTGGCTAATCTGTGTTTTTGTAGATGTAAGTTAAAATAAGTATTTAAAATGAGCCAATCTCAGTTTTGATTGACGTTTTTTCAAAATATATTTTCAAAATAAGCCAGGACCATTTTCTCTAGAATATATATATATATATAGCAGACTTAAATTTTAAGATCCAAAAATACATTTTTCTTCAATTTTTCCATGCTTTCAAATATCCGTAAAAATACTAATATAAATCGCAAACTAGAAAAATGGGATAAGAGATTGAAATATCGTTACGACCTTAACAAGCGCGCAAGTCGCCATTTTCCAAAGCAGCAAACGACAACGGAGGGGGGAGGCGAGTTTACTAAGGAAGGTTACGTTCTGTTCCCTTTTGTGTCGAATTTTAAAGCGACGGTAACTATGTTGCCTTGATCTTCTGTAACATATATATATATATATATATATATATATATATATGGAAGTAAAGAAATGTAGTGTATTACTTATATGCAAGAAACTGTGGTTCTTGTTTTGTCGGTGCTATTGTATTACTGTCATTCATACATTTGAGAAGAGTGTGAATTCGTCTATCCCCCTTCCAGCTTCGTTGTGCAATATTTTTCTGCTTATCCCTATATTGCTTCCAATCGTATTGGAGAGCACGAAAACATTAGCTTAAATATATAAACATCACGCAGGCATATTTAGACGGTAACCTTACCAAAATATGTATTTATATTTATTTATTTTACTTTTCATCTTTTAAAAAATTTTCTATTTCTTATACAGGGTGGGCAAAAATAAGGGTCCTATTTTTAAAAATTCATAACTTTTTTATTTATTGATTTAAAAAAAAATTTTTTTTAGAATAAGTAAAGGACCCCTTCCGAAGCAAGCATGAGCCGTATTAGCCCTAAGGAACGTACCCTCATTTTGAAAACATTATTTTTGCTTAAAAAACTCAAAACAGTGTAAAAAACAATACTTTAGTTTTTGTAAGTTTTAAGAAGTGTTTTTCGGCTAAAATTTGTTTTGTTTATTTCAAAAAATCTCGGAAGGGTCAGTCTACACACACATAAAGTTTGGTAAGTTTAACTTTTATTTTGTGGAAGTTATTCAAATTCAAGTTATTCAAATTTAAAGATAGGACCCTTATTTTGGCCCACCCTGTACTTACATACACAATTTTTATTTTGAAAACAAATATTCAATATTTTTGGAATATATATTGTTATTTTCTTCTTAAATTATTATCTCGTACACATCCTTAAAATTGTCGCTCGTACGTTTGAATTTTTTTTTATATGTCTATAATTAATTGTACTCTTATTTCTAAAATCACTATGTAAATTAGAAACCCTATGATACATACTTACACTACATTATAGTTGATGAAACCCTTGTTATATTATTATTTATATATTTCACAAAATCACAACGTTTCAAATTCATTAAATATCGTTGGTGATCTGAATAAATATTGTGGTGTAATGTAACGTATTTACTATTATCTGCATGTTATAATAATTATTGTAAATATAATATATAGGTGATATCATGATTGATATGCTATTACATTGTAATACGAATACTGTTTGTACAGAGACATGTTTGTGTTTTGCTCCAAATGGGCTTCATTAAGTAAAACACGAACGTTTCCCTTGAGGTTGCTTGTAATTAGCATATGTATTCATATTACTATATATTTTTAAATGCGGAGCGACACTTAAATATCCACGGACACGTTGCTGAAGCTAGTGAAATGAAAAACCAAGACCACAGATTCTTTAGATTAAAGCTCTGCCACTGAGCTAATACGCTAGTGCTAAAACGAAACGCGTTTTATTGATGTATTTTTGTTTATTTTGTTTGCGATATTTTCAAACGAATTTAATTATTTATACGAAAGAGTATTTTTACCTTAATGCTAATTGACAAAAAAATTCCCTTCACTAATGTGATGCCCACAGATCGATAGCAACATATATATTTTTTAAATCTTAATATCCACGGACACGTGATTAGTCGTTTAAAACTGATATATATATATATATATATATATATATATATATATATATATAGATATATACATATATATATATATATATATATATATATATGTATATATATATAAATATATATAAGCAATATTTATATATATACATACATATATATGTATATATATATACATATATAAAATTTGTATACATATATTTACATATACGTAATGTACTACACATGTTCTTATCGCAGGAAATATATACATTCGTATGAATATATGTAGATATGTGCACATTTCTCATGCATTTTGTTGTAGTACTGATCAAATTATTTTTACACAGATATTTAGTGTGTCTGTCTGTGTGCACAAGTGAACACGAATGCGTATTTTTCACTATATGAAATTGTTGTTGAATTATAATGGCGGAATATATGGCGATTTAAAAAAAATGTGTTTGCTTTGTTGGAAAAGACAAAAAGTACATTTTTAACTATTGGCCAGTCTCAAATTACACCGTCAACTCTGACATAAAGTCGATAAGATAAGCTGTATTATAATTTATTTGTAGCGAAATTGATCAACATTCGTTTTTAGTCGAAAAAAAAAACAACGGATAGCGAATAATTGATTTGCAAACAGCTTTGATTAAATATTGTATATCCCTGAACAATAAAAGGGTAGAACGAGGCTGGAATCAATGCTAGTTCTTTCTTCTATCAAAGATTTATGTCTTGAAGTATTTAGCCAGTTAAATGTAAATCCATATATTGTCTAGCACAGTGAGGCAACCAGACCTAGGTTTAATACAATGCTGCATTTTAGCTTAATGAATCTTTTTGTCAAATAAGCGAGTAGACAAAACTCAAAATCTATGGATACAATCAATCCCTGGCTGGTGAACGGCAAGGCCGACGTAAGGATTCTGAGTGAAATGAAATTAGTATATGAATCATCTAAGAAAATAAGGAATAGAAGCAGTATCGTTTTTTTAGTCCCACTAGAAAATTCTTCTTACTTATGTACCCTGGAAGTTTCAGTTTTTATATTTTCATGTAACTTTTTTCATATATTTGTAGTTGCATTTACTCAGAGGTATTCTATTTAAATAGCTTTAATTGTTCGGTTTTACGGCTTATAGTGATTGACCTCAACATTCAAGGAGCTTTACTAATATTTCAGCTGTTCTTATGAATGTCTTTGATACAATTTATCATTAAGTAATTGCTATTATGACAGTTTTGTTCATTTCTTGTAGACCCTACAGATACGTGGAAAACTCTGTATGAGCTTATTTTGCATCTACTCATTGGCCTTTTGGCTAAGATCAAAATGTAGTATCTGTTCCGATAGATACTGCACATAATAGACTGGTATTTTCTTGGCCTTCGGGCCTTGATTTACGCCGGTCTATGGGTCTGTCTTGTGCAGTTCTAGGAGGTCCACCCTCCCAAACTTTTCCTCCCCTCTTTGGGGAGGAGTAAGTTTATTGCTTACTGCCTGAGGCCCCCCTACCGGGGAATGCCGACAGGGTTGCCCAGGCAATTTTTAATGGGCAGAGTGCTCACCTCTCGGGCGCTGGCTTTTCAAACCCCACTTTCCCGACCCGACCTTGGGTCACATCTTGTTTGTGGGAGTAAGATAAAAACAGGCCTTGTGCCAAACTCCTGGAGAGGAGATAAATCAATACTCATCCTGTGGTTTCCAGGATAGAAAAATCTACTATTTTTTTCTTTTTTGTTGAGTATTATTATTACGTCCGAGCTTCTTGCTAGAATTAGTTTGTGTGTTTTTATGTCTATGCCCAGATTATTTTCTGTTTTATGGTTTTCTAAGAGTGCCCCCGGTTTGTGCATATAACGTGTGTCTAAACGCTCAATGTCCAATTCATTGTACAGTTCAAAGTGGACTGCCTTCAAACCTAGTCACGGCTTCTTTAATATTCTTTTAGGGCAAGTTTGATCCATTCACTTATGATCTCGTTTACTATTTCGTCTATTTTGGCTTTTACGTAGCTCGTTTTGACCGCTATATTTAAGAAACTCACAGCAGTGATTACGTTTCTCTGTTTAAGTGTAATTTCCGTAACCATTTCCATGTCTTTTCGTGCGTATTTCACTGTTATAAATCGTCAATGTAGCTGATTCTCTTTCGATTTTGATTTTTCCGTCATTTTGTTATTTGTCTCCGTATTTTTCATATTGACGCTGTTTTTACTGGCGGTGAGTAAACCTCTCTGTATTTGGTGTTATGTATGTATAATCCTTTTATAAAATCGCAGTGCAATACTTGACAGTTCTATTGCACCGTGTGCCCTTTTAAACTCGTCGGTCGGGATCATTTTTTGGAGGCAGTACGTTGTGCATTGTCAATAGGTTTATTGCATTTTTTTTTAAATTGTCGTCGCTTTTTGAAAAGGTCCATAAATCCTACTATATAATTCATTTCAGGAACCTTCCTTATTTTGCTTGAGTATTCTCTTTTAACCATTTATTTCGTGTTGATTTGGTGGTGTACGCTTCCAGAATGCGCAAATATTTAGAGGTATCGGGTTCCCAAAGTTGATCTTGTTGTTGTTGTTATTATTATTATTATTATTATTATTATTATTATTATTATTTACTCACTAGGATTTCTCACACGAGTAATCATCAGTAATTGCTCTCTTACTATAGTCGGTTAGGTCTCCTGAAGTCTGAGTGACAAAAAGTCACCAAATATTTCATGTACTCTCTACTTCTTTCGATAAATATTTAAAATGAGTCTGTGTTATTGCAACACGCACTTACCATTGATTTCAATATGGCACATACTATTGGTCTATATAAGAATTTGAGTGGCTATATTCCTCCTTAGTCCGAGTATTCTCAGCATGCTTCCAATGGAGGCCTTGTGAATGGGTTCTTTCTCAAGTCTGCTCACCCCCTCTTCTTCTTCTTTTTCTTCTTCTTCTTCTTCTTCTTCTTCTTCTTATTATTATTATTATTATTATTATTATTATTATTATTATCACTCTATTATTATTATTATTATTATTATTATTATCACTCTAGCGAAATGCAAACTCATGATAGGTAACACCACACAGGCACTAACATATCTCCAATGTCTGATCACTTCCCGCTTACGCTTCCTACGCATGCATGGTTGTATATGTGTGAATGTTTATCGGAATCATTTTAGTAATGTTTAGTCATGTTTTTATTGATTTTCTATGCCCTCTCCAAACCTTTTTGATTTTTCATTCTTATTAGTAAAATATTTTATCTGAAAATAAAATAAAAACTTAGTTTACCCACGTTATTTGATGTATTCGTGCGTTCTGTGATAGCAGTTTTAATGGACGTCGAATTAGTTTTTTAATTAATACAAGTTGTTATTCATTTATTTTAGTCTTTTGAGAAACTTGCCTGCTGGACCTGTTTGTAATGGACACGGAATCCGCTTCGGATTTTGAAAAAATATTAAGTGGCATCAAATTCGTGTTAAAGATTAAAAACCCTGAAATGTTTCTGCTAGCAAAGAACGCAACAATTTTTCATGTTGTTTTCTGCAGTGATTGTCATAGCCTTGATCATAGTTGAAAAAATCGATAATCTTTATAATAATGATGATAATAATAATAATAATAATAATGATGATGATAATAATAATAATAAAAATAATAATAATAATAATAATGATAATAATAATGATAAAAATAATAATAATAATAATAATGATGATAATAATAATAATAATAATGATAATAATAATAATAAAAATAATAATAATAATAATAATGATGATAATAATAATAATAATAATAATGATGATGATAATAATAATAATAAAAATAATAATAATAATAATAATGATAATAATAATGATAAAAATAATAATAAGAATAATAATCAGAGACAAACAAATCAGATAAAAATAGAACGGCACTAATAGAGCGCATACATCCGCCATGGCTGAACAAGTGAATGTTGCTGATACCAACTTAGAATTTCGGGACGGGAATTAACAAAAAAATATTAAGGGTGCATTTCTTGGAAAAACGTATGGTATACATTTGGGTTTCGACATTAAACTCCCTATTAAAGTTCACATTTATATAATGAAAACATAATGTATCCCTCTTATATTATTTGGAATATAAATATTATTGTATACTTTTTTAATATCCTCTTTTTATCGTTATAAACAATTTGGTATACTTGTGTATTAATATTCTATATAAAATCATTAGTCTGTAAAATATATCAATACACTTTAAATATATAATACGAAATATAAAATAAAACAAATTCTATATTCAACTATTAAACAATATTTGATGGATTTTTAGTTGACATATGTTTTATCTTGTCGCTACACTTTTGGGAAAAGAACAGTCCAGTAGTTTCGACATACTACTGCAAACTAACAAACACCGACCTAAAAAACAAAAAAAACAACACGTTTGGACAAGGATTCGTAAAAACAAATCTATCTGCATAAAATGCCACTACTACTACTACTACTACTAGTAGTACTTCTGTTAAATCCACGTCTGTTACCACAGTAGGCAATACCCGCCATCGTTTGCCTCTTGATCTCCATCTATTACATTTCTGTCCCGAGCTTTCCAGATCATTGCTACTCGCAGTTTAGGCGATAATAAAAACTCTACCTAATTCCCTGACCTAAATAGATTATGTAGTTTCCTCTCAATTTAGAAAACTATGCATACATGTTTATGCTTTTTAAATTAAAAGGGGAATTCATGTAATATATTCAGAAATATCTAATATGTATCTGAACGGGTAAAATGCGGGTAAAAAATAAACTCGTATGCTCACAGACAAAATATCATAGACCGATGGATGAACAGATTGCGACCGAGGAAAACTCACATCTTTTAGGAATTCCTTAATATCTGTAAAACGCACAAAGTCGCCCCCACTCAAACATTGCTTCGTAATTTATCATTAAAATCTTAATAACGCTCGTGAATCTTCTCAGTTTCCAAAATCACATTTAGAATTAAACTGGCGCGAAATAATTATTAAGTTTTTACGGGTTATTCATCATATTTCCCTCACGTCGAATTCCGAAAATAATTTCTCCGGAATTCCGAATGCTTAGATTTATTTTGCAATCAACAAACTACGCGACCGGAAAAAACATACCTCTTATTTCGAAAACAAAAGCTACGCAACCTGTTAACCAGATTCATGACTGGTCTTCTTATAGTCTCAGTAAACGCATGCGTGGGTCGAACAATGTATTGCCTAATGGGCCAGTACTTGTCTAGTTTCCTTTCAAAGTCAACTGAATTTGGAAGCTCATTCTACTTGCTCACTACTCGAATGATTCTTAATGTTGAGTCTGCTGTGCTTCTTGGTCAGTTTGAAGTTGTTTCCACTTGTCCTGGAATTGGTATTGAGTGTTAGAAGCTGTTATTGGTTGATGTTTACGTTGCCTTTTAACATCTCGCTAAATAGAAAACGCGGCCAAAACTAATCCTTATCCGGTTATTTTATCATATATTCTCATGCTTTAATTCTCACTCAAAATTAACCAATGAATTCGCTCTTTATTAATCCATATGGCCACCACGAATTTCAACGCTAATTATTATATCTTAATAATATGTATTTATTCTTTTAAAACCATTCAATTACCACTAATTCTTACTTTTATTGTGTCTTCCTTTCATCTCTCCCCTCCTCTAAATATGTCCGTTATCGTCGACCCCTAAAAAAGAAGATTAATTCATCAAAGCCATATAGAATGTCATGAAACAGACAACTAAAACTTTATCCCCCACAGGAAGAACGAACCGCCCCCTCCAAAAATAATGATTTATTATGCATATATATGCATTGTTTTTTTATTTATTTCTTTATAGTAAATATTTCATGTTTCTGTTTCATAATTAAGTGTAACCCCTATTTTATGTTCTTATGCAAATATTATGTTAGATTCACTTATCTTCACTGCCCTTTTTTGTTTTTTTTTGTTTTACTTTATACACTCGTCCCTATTACTTTGCTCAAGTGTCCTTACATTTTAGTTTCATTTTTTCTTTCGTTGTAGCTTAGTTATAAAATCCTACTCATTCCCGCCAGATCATCGAACATATTCTTTCCTTTCCATTCCCTCCTTCGTTATGTTTACACACTCTCTGTCTCAATTTCCTTTCTCGCAATTGTCATTTGTCATTTCATTTGTATCTTTCCTCAATGGTCCTTCCATATTCTCTTTAAGGTTTATTGGACATTTTTCGTTTCCGTCTGTCATACGCTGATTATTTTCTCTGCACATATGAACATGTTAGAAATGCCTTTCGATCCTTTAATAATTGTCACGTTCAAATAAAACGTGTCGAATTATGAGGAGATTATTTTGCAAAAAAATTCACATACCATACGTTTCTCGTCTTGTCCTTTCATCGATTGTAGCCGCGACTCGTCTCGTTCGACGTGGTGCCGGCCGGTAGATAGTTGAATAACACTTATTATGGTCATTTTCTCTATACATACAGGCAGACATACATTGAGTAGGCAATTAGTAGTTTATCGAGACCCAGGATGCTTCATTATATCATATTTAATTAATTACTGCTTAATTAAATCATGCCTGTAATCGCATATTTACAGAAATAGAGTGACAGAGTGAGAAAAAGACTGTTGGCAAACGTAAAAATTTAATATCATATTTTGTTAACTTATATTTCGTATACTCTTACTGCTCAATCTTTTCATTTAGACTGACCCGTCCCTTAACAACAGTACTTCTAGCTTTCTATTATTACGTCACTTCCGTTTTCATAGATTCACTCCCGTTTCGACAATTAGCAATCTGAGTCAATCTGACAGATTTCTATTTAATTCTATTAGCTGAGTTTATATATATATATATATATATATATATATATATATATATATATATATATATATATATATATACATAATTATGTCTTACAGCAGGAGCAACATCGGTACTGTCGGTTTCAAATCCTAACAAAATAAAGGCCTCTTTATTTAAACAATCTTTAGCCTCTGCTTATGAACAAAAGCTAAATATGTCCCCTCTGTTAGGATTTAAAACCGACGGTACTAATGTTGTTCTGACCTTCTGTAAAACATAATTTGATAAATATAGTATTTAATTTCAATCTTCCTTAATAATCGATCACTCTGCTGGGATAATCTAACACTAACTTCACACACACACACACACACACACACATATATATATATATATATATATGTATATATATATATATATATGTATATATATATATATATACATATATATATATATATATATATATATATATATATATATATATAAAATTGTATTTTACCTTAGACGACGTCGTATCGAGCAAATCGCTCTCTTCATTGTAGGAAGTGATAACAGAAAAGATAGAAAGAATGCTATGCGAAACAAAAGTAATTGGCACTGCCAAATATCCCATAATCACTGCCAAATATAGAATAATCACCCCCATCCCCCAAAATTAACAAACACATATAGATGTACTGGTTCCAACGTAGGCTGGTACAGCAAAAAATAATGTTAAGTATTAAGGACGAATGAATAATCGTGAAAGATCACATACCATATTTCAATTTGAAGTGTGCAGAGAGTATTGGAATATCGGAAAAGTTTATTGTCACTCAAATCCCAGAAAAAACACAAACCGTTGCCGCGGAGAAATCATTAATAATCGACTGTTTCGATAACACAAAATGAAACTTGATTTAACTAATACCCTTGTACATCTGACTTGTCATTTTCAATGAGTAATCGTTGGTAATGACTTGTTAGAAAACTTCCGGTGAATAAATAATAATCGACATTAGCTAGAATTGGTGTTGACCTATGACCTGCAATCATTGTATACGATTGTACAATACACAAAACAATCAATAAAAGCTAATCGCCCAGACATGGCGATCAAATGCCACAAATACAGAATGTGCGTTCTCATTGAAATTGCAGCTCTGCAGACTTTAATGTTGATTGCAAGGTCGTAATAGAATAATATAAAAATATAAAAATCTTGAAATAGAAATTCTAAGAATGGCGCTCGCACATGAATGCATCAATACTGCCAATTGGAAATGTAGGCTTTTAATATAAATGAAAGTGTCAGGTCTGGAAGACATCAACAAGGTGTTCTTACGCAAAAGAAGCATTTGTCTCTATGCAAAGTGTATAGTATGTGTATGTATGTTTTTACATAAATGTGTAGGGGCTTTATGTGAATAAATCTTTCAATTGAAATATTACGACATTTCTGATCTTCAGTTTTTGGTGACATACGGGTTGAGATGTATATACAGTCTAATAATCACAATACCACTACTACTACTACTACAACCACTACTACTACTACTACAACTACTACTACTACTACTACTACTACTACTAATACTAATAATCACAATACCACTACTACTACTACTACTACTACTACTAATAATAATAATAATGATAATAATGATAATAATAATAATTAGGAGAATGATTTTTCTATGGCGATAGTCTTCCCCCTGATCTTTTTGTCATCAGTTTGATCCCGATGACACTTCTTTTAGGTAATGTGAAGGCCGGATATAACTTGGGAATGAATTTCTTACAGTAAACAATTTACTATTCATGGATGACCTTAAATATTTCGGAACTAATGAATACTAACATGTAATCCTTTTTAATACGGTTAGATTATTTAGTGACGACGTAATAATCGATTCGTCATCACCAAATGTGCTAATCTTGTCATAAAAACTCAGATGGCCTAGAACGTCCAACAACAGATGTGAAAAAAGAATGTCGAAAGTGGGTGGGGCTACAAATACTAAGGAATTTTGGAGGAAAATGAGATTAAAAGCAAGGAAATGAAAAACCAGGTCATAGATGAGTACAACAGAAGAGTAAGGAGTATTCTTCAATCACAGCTCTACAGTCAAAATATAATATATACTATGAATGTCCGAGCAGTCGCAATCCTTCGATATTCTGCGGGTATACTTTACTAAAATGTAGATAAACAAAAATCTTTGGACACTAAAACACGAGAAAATGATTATAATTCATGGAGTTTTTACAAAGAAAGGAGATGAAGATCGGTTGCATCTACCTAGAAAGGAGGATGGTCGAGATTTACTTAGTGTTGAAGATGTTGTGAATAAAGAAGAAGGTTGTGTATGTAAATATATTTCAGAAAGTAATGATCTTCTTCTAGGTGAAGTGTAAAGAGAGGAAACGCGAAGAACTGGGGTGAAAATATCAAAGGTTACAAGAGAGAGGAATTAAAATTATTTGGAAGGAAACTACGCATAGCCTAAAAAAGAATACTGCATTTAGAGATAATGACAGCTGGAATTGGGTGGCCAGGAGTGATCTCAAAAGATCTACAGAGAGCACCTTAATGGCAGCCCAGGAACAAGCCACCCGCACTAGCTTCATTTAATATTATATTGACAAAACTGCAGAATCACCGATGTGCCGATTGTGTAAAGAAAGGGAAGACACCTTAGCTCATATTGTATCCGAATGCCGTATGCTAGTACAACATTAGTATAAAAGATAGAGACACGACAAAGTCGCTCAGGTACTACACTGGAATACATGCTAACTTTATGAATTTGACCACACTGTAGAAGTGGTACATGAGAAATTCAATGCCAACCATTTTTCGTACATGCGCGTATACATTGACAAGGTTCTTGAATATTCAAAACCCGACTTAATATCTCTAAGAAAACAAGAGAACGTGCTTAATTATTTATATAGCATGCCTCTTCGATACCAAAGTGTAGCAGAAAGAACACAAAACAAACATCAAAAACTAAAATGGGAATTAATTAGACTATGGAAATGTAAAGAAGTAAAGGTAGTACCCGTTATAATTCGAACGCTTGGAACCATAACGAAACACCACCATTAATGGCTTAAAGAGATTGACGAGACAATTTCTTTTTCCAATTCCGCAAAAAGATTGCCTGTTAAGAACGGCTTGAATGTCTGAAATCAAGGGAATTGACTTTATGTTCAAAAAGAAAAATCGAACTAAAAACACCCAAAAGTTAAAACTACAATGAAATAATAATAATAATAATAATAATAATAATAATAATAATAATAATAATAATAATAATAATAATAATAATAATAATAATAATTATGGACAGAGGGTCGAGGAGGGAAAGCGCAAAACCAGACCTCCACTGGAAGAGCGCGGACAGCTCTGGGACCTTGGGAAGGCTTGTTGCCACTCGGGCCCCAGAGGGGACCAATGGCCTATATCAGCGGGAAATCGTTGGTAGGTGGCTGTTGCGATTACCGCAAGGTCATCAGCGGTAATGAACGAAAAGAGGTGGAGCATACTGGAGGCCTGAGGAGATTTGTTGTCACTCGGACTCCAGGGAATACCACAGGTTGTCGGCAGTGGGTGACCACTGACGATGACCAGTGTGATAATACCTAGTGACTAAATAATAATAATGCAAACGCACATGATAGTAAACACTAAAAATATCACACACCAAAAGAACACACAAAATTTAAATAAACGTATTAAAATGAACTTTGTTATCGGTATCGACTAGTTTTCACGTGTCATGTGTACGATATTTTATATTATTCTTTCTATAGAATATGTCTTAATGACATCGAAAGCTAGTGTTCCGCCATTTTTTGCTGTAAGAATTCGCGAGTGTAAACTATTCTGTAGTTTACTCGTTTAAAATAATCTCACAAACCGTTTTTACAGGTTAAAAGAAAGCGGATACGGTATAGAATGTTATTCGAATGCTCTTGTATGAATAAGATATTGTTGCTTTTTGGTTCAGAAGTTCTCAAGCGTAAACTATTCAGTACTTTTAATAATAATAATAATAATAATAATAATAATAATAATAATAATAATAATAATAATAATAATAATAATAGAAGACTAAAAAAACATAAACACTATAACGACTTTCATTCGAAGTGTTTTTTTCTTTTTTTTTTTTAAACGTGAGTTGTTTAAAATTCTCGTCGCTATTGATAATGTTCTCGCTTGTCAATTGTTATGTGAATCTATTAATATTCGGCTGGCGACATAATAGATACTTATACATACAATGCGAAGCGAGAACGTAGAATGAATAAGAAAGAGAGACATGGTTTGATGTTTACGCTTCCGAGACCTTCTTCTAAAGAGAGCGATCTTCGTCAGAATTCGTTTATATATGCAAGAGAAATATACAAAGGGAGATAATTATACAATGTAAGTTAGGTAATTATGATACACGTCGTTGTCTCCAAATGCAAGACACTACAAACATTGAAACTGAGGAGGTCGAAGACTATGGCATCTCAGAATTCAGAAAAGAAGTAGAAACCATCAAACTATTCATGATCGAGAACAAAACAAAACTAAGGAACGAAAATTCGAAGAAATTAAAATTAGAAGCAGAAAAAGTAAACATACTCCTCGCGTATATCTCTACGGATACTATCACAGACCTAAGATCTTGATATATGTGAGAGCAAAATTAATAAGCATGAAATAAAAAGGAGAAAATAAACTGCCCATAAGAATAGACTGACAAAAGCTGGATGGGAACTCAAACTGGAAACACCACACTTTGAAAAGAAGCTGAAGCCATAAACAGGATAAAAGAGAACAGTACGATGGAATAGCGGAAATCTGACTCGGAAGGAATGACTTAATAAGACACATGAGGAAGTTAAATAAAAGATAGCAACTATAGAAGGAAACCTGAGACGATACAGATACAAATCGGAACAGCATGAAACGGTACAAGACCTTTGAAAACAATGAAAGCCAATTTAAAAAAAAACGTAAACAAAGAAAGAACAACAACAGAAGAATCGGAACAAGCAGAGACAAAACACGTCTGGAGCAAGCTATGGGGAAATCAGAAAAAGCACAACAGACATGGCAAATGGCTGAAGCACATGAAAGCTAAACTACAGAGAATTGAAGAAGGAACAGAAACAGAAATTAATGAAGCAAATAGCATACAGGCCACGATGTCATACATTCATACTGGTTTTTAAAAACATCGCTATCCTACATGAAAGGCTAGCACAGAAACTGACAGGATCCACAAAACAAACGTATTAGATTGGATAACGAAAGGAATTATAACGATAATACAAAAAATACGCCAAAATGGGAATGATCTCAAACAACAACAGACAAATAACTTGTGGAAAAGTTAAAAGGTAAAACTGATAAACAAATCTATCACTTCCTAGACAATCTTAAACCGTTGTTCGAAGAACAAAAAGGACGCCGGAAAACGAACAGATGAACGCATGATCTGCTACACAAGATCAAAATATCTTGAAGGAGGTAAAAAAAGAAAGAAATACATTTACATGGCATGGATTTACTACTTGAAAGCCTACGACAGAAATCATCAAGCATGGATAATTAAATGCTTCAAATGTACAATATACCCAACAGGATTATGAATCTCATTAAGAGAGCTAGAGTACACTATTGACTGAGATAAACATACATAGAGGAATTTTCCAAGGTCACTCCCTATCGCCACTACTATTTATCATAGCTATGATGCCACTCAACTACATACTCAGAAAATGTGATGTCTGATACAAGTTTACAGACACAGAACAAAGAATAAAGCACCTCATGTATATAGACGCCATGGAGATATTTGCAAAAAGCAAGAAAGAAATTGAACATCTGATAAATACGACCAGAATCTTCTTCAAAGACATTTAAATGGAATTTGGAATGAAAAAGTGTGCAATGTTAGAAATGAAAATGTGAAAATGAAGACAATACAGAACATAGAACTGCTTAACCAAGAGATGTGGGCGTTAGTCGAACAGGATATCTATAAATAGCTATATAATATTCGACAGAAATGAAAAAGAAGATTGGAAAATAATGTTTGCGAAAAATAAGAAAACAATTAGAAACGAAATTATATTGTAAAACTCTAGTTAGAAGACTGTACACAGAGGCAGTATCACTAATAATATATGCTTGATCATTCATAAGCTTGACTAAAAAAAATTCAGGCACCTTGACTAGAAGACTATATCATTAATTACCATGCACAACGCACTTCATCAAAAAGACAATTCGGACAAACTCTACGTTAACAGAAACGAAGGTGGAAGAGGACTGGTAAGTATAACAATCTGTGTGGAAGACAGAAAAAAGAGCTGGAGAAGTACCTAATCCATAACACAGAAAAGCTAATCACCGCAGCAAGAGACACCGTTCTAATGAACAACACGCGAAGTACAGACACCAGAAAAACAAAAAAACAAGAACAGAAAAGTGGGAAGAAAAAAACAACTACATGGACAATACATGGCACTGAGAAGATAAATAACACACGGAAATAGCTGGCAATGACTATGAAATGGACACTTGAAGAGAGAAACTGAATCGTTTCTGACAGCTGCACAAAACAATGCGATTAGGGCTAAGTACATTAAAGCTAAAATAGATAAAACCAATAACAAGAATAAATGCAGACTGCGTGGACTATGGAACAAAACAGTAAAAAATATAATAAGTGAATGCAGCAAACTAGTCTAAAACGCATACAAGAACAGACATGACTATGTGGGAAATGTGTAAACGAATGAATTTCGAGCACGCAGACAAATGGTACAACCATAAACCAGGGACAGAACTGGAAAATTAAAAAACACAAAATCTTCTAGGATATGGATATACCTATATCATGTATATACCTAAATAATATAATAAAGTGATATGATAATTGTGTGTATAGATTTTCAGTATTTTCTTCAAAAGTGGTAATACATGAGTAGAGCTTAGTATTAGAAATATAACAATATATTTGTGTATGAAATGCGGACGCCTTTGTGTGGCTTAATTGCCATAAATATATTTTCGTAATGATACTATTATATGTGTGTGTTTGAGTTCTGTATTTGTGTCTTTTAAAATTATTTGTATTTTACGTAGTATTTTTGAGGCGTTTCTTAAAAAAACATGTTTATATACGATTACGATAAAATGTTGAATTTATAATCACACCGATTCCGCTTCTAAGAAAATAGTTGGCTTGTTGATTTACTAAAGAAAGACTCACTATTCCTGATTTATATTAGTAAAAAATAATTACTCAACGATTCTTCTAACTTATGTTAACTGTGTGGAAATAAAATAACTATATTGGAAAAGACACTGAACATTAGTTGGTCGAAAATGAGACAACAAAAATGCCTGTGCATTGACATGTAATAAAAGTGTTTTGTTAACAGCATTATAGAATGGTTTCATAGCTTATTTTAAATCCGATGATTCGATTACTCAAGTCAAAAGGCTAATCAGTGTTGCGTAATAATTACGTTCTCAGTGTAAAATTATATCTAATATACCGAACGAGTGATGAAATGCGTTACTTAGCACCTCTTAATAATCAGACAATGTGAACAAAAACAAACATTTATAATCGCTAATCATTCAAGTAATTGAATTCATTCATTTAAGCAAATCGCTTTACAATGAATCAAATTATTTTAATGTTATTTCTATGTTTTTATTTGATCAACTATTTATCTTCAATAATTGTATCCGAAATAAAAACGTGTTCATTTTGTATTCCTTGGCAGAACGCAAAAGTTTTTTCCTTTTTTTCCTCTAATTTTTATTCCTATTTTATATATGAAATTGACTGTCAGCTCGATACGTCTGATGACATGTTTTTTTTCAATAGGATATAAAATTAATCTTTGCGTATTCCTTTCTGACTGAGAAAGATCATGGCGGTTTGGAATGTAAAGGTCGATATGCATGATCGACTGTTACCAGGGCAGCTGATTACTTGGGCATTATCGGCACAGATACGCGAATGCATTTCGAAGCTTACTACGACCGCAAGAAGGAAATGCCCACGAGTGACCCTACTGGAGCCGTTCTTGTTGATACAATGTCAAATATCACTTATACCTACAGGCAAAGCAAACAGAAATTACAAACATACTAACCCTTGTGTCTTGAGGAACAGTAAACACCCGAAGAGACAGGATTTTATTTTAACCCATGTTGTTTATCATTTCTTCTATCAACAAAACGGATATATAAACTGGTATCTTTCTAAAGATTCGGTCATATCCTTACACTTATATCTGAATGAGATGTGGAGCCGTTACAGAGCCGTTAATTAATGACTATCTTTCTTTGGACTCCAAAAATCCCCCCAAAATAAAATCACATTAAACTATTTATAAATATGAAATGTAAGCTGTAGGAAAGATTTTAACTATATTCGTAGACCACTAGATGTATACATCGAGTGATTATCGCAAATTTAAAGTTTGATTTTTACGTTTGATTATCTCACATTTTAAGTTTGATTTTTACGTTTGATTATTGCACATTTTAAGTTTGATTTTTACGTTTGATTATCGCACATTTCAGTTAGAGTTTTACGTTTAATTATCGCACATTTTAATTTTGATGAGTACGTTTAATTATCGCACATTTGAAATTTGATTTTAACTTTTTATTATCGTACATTTTAGTTTGATTTTTACGTTTAATTATCGCACCTTTTAAGTTTGATTTCTACGTTTGATTATCGCACATTTTCAGTTTTATTTCTACGTTTGATTATCGCAAAGTTAAAGTTTATTTGTTACGTTTGATTATCGCACATTTAAAGTTTGAGTTTTACGTTTGATTATCGCATATTTTTAGTTTGATTTCAACGTTTTATTATCGCACATTTTCAGTTTGATTTCTACGTTTGATTATCGCACATTTTCAGTTTGTTTTCAACGTTTGATTATCGCAAAGTTGAAGTTTATTTGTTACGTTTGATTATCGCACATTTAAAGTTTGAGTTTTACGTTTGATTATCGCACATTTAAAGTTTGATTTCTACGTTTTATTATCGCACATTTTCAGTTTGATTTCTACGTTTTATTATCGCACATTTTCAGTTTGATTTCAACGTTTGATTATCGCACATTTTCAGTTTGATTTCTACGTTTTATTATTGCACATTTTTAGTTTGATTTCAACGTTTGATTATCGCACATTTTCAGTTTGATTTCTACGTTTTATTATCGCACATTTTCAGTTTGATTTCAACGTTTGATTATCGCACATTTTCAGTTTGATTTCTACGTTTTATTATCGCACATTTTCAGTTTGATTTCTACGTTTTATTATCGCACATTTTCAGTTTGATTTCTACGTTTTATTATCGCACATTTCCAGTTTGATTTCAACGTTTTATTATCGCACATTTTCAGTTTGATTTCTACGTTTTATTATCGCACATTTTCAGTTTTATTTCTACGTTTTATTATCGCACATTTTCAGTTTGATTTCAACGTTTGATTATCGCACATTTTCAGTTTGATTTCAACGTTTTATTATCGCACATTTTCAGTTTGATTTCAACGTTTGATTATCGCACATTTTCAGTTTGATTTCAACGTTTGATTATCGCACATTTTCAGTTTGATTTCAACGTTTTATTATCGCACATTTTCAGTTTGATTTCAACGTTTGATTATCGCACATTTTCAGTTTGATTTCAACGTTTGATTATCGCACATTTTCAGTTTGATTTCAACGTTTGATTATCGCACATTTAAAGTTTAAGTTTTACGTTTGATTATCGCACATTTTAAGTTTGATTTCTACGTTTTATTATCGAACATCGTAAGTGACGTAACATCCCTTTTAGGGCGTCTCGTCGCTTTTGCACCTTTCAATATCTAACAGTATTAATCTTAATAAGTCTATATTATAAGAAAAATATCTAATAAATATAAAATTTAAAAAAAACTAGATTATTTACATCAACAAACATACACATATTACTTTTCGTTCTGTTTACATCAACATAAACGTTAGAACACCACTTCTCTCGGGTCAAATAGCTTTCTTTGTTGCATGATATTTATTTTGGTTGTGTATTCAGTGCATTTTCTTTCGCAAACGTAGATAAACTAAATAATCAAATTCCGTAGTAAACTACTTATTACCTTCCCTATTGAAACAAAACTGTGTCTATTGAAGTCGATGCATAATAGAATAGCAGTTGTATGAACAGGTACAATTACACGTAATGCATCGTGATTGGATGCATTTGTCGTTATAAAACATTCACCTCATGATAGCATTATTTTTCTTATCGATTATAAATAATAAATGCTTACAAGCATTTGTGTATGAAAATCAACGCATTTTTTATCTACAGATGTTGCAAATAAATATTAAGTTCTATGTTAAGGTACTTCACCACCGTCTATAAACAGCAAACCAACGGTTACAATGATTTATGTTTACGTATACTCTCAACGTCATATCTTAGTAGAGTTTATGGTCTTCCTTTCCGCACGCCCATTTGTCTCTTTGTTCATTCTTTTGTTAGCTTTTTCGCGACACACACTGTAACATCATTCGACGCTCACAATAATAGTTTTCTGTTAGCTTTTTTTCGTAGTCATGGTAATGGTTTTCTGTTTGCTTTTGTTTATAGTCACGCCAAGGTTTTTATGTTAGCTTCTTTTATAGTAACGGTCATATTTTTTCTCTTAGCTTTTTAATAGTCACGGTAATGTTTTTCTGTTAGTTTTTTCTAGGCACGGTAATTGTTTTTCCGTTAGCTTTATTTATAGTCACAGTAATGTCTTTCTGTTAGATTATTTTGTAGTCACAGTAATATTTCATGTTAGCTTATTTTTATAGTCACGGTAATATGTTTCTGTTAGCTTTTTTCTTATAATCACGGTAATGTATTTCTTTAGCTTTTCCCGACACTCACGGTCAAATTTTTCTGTTTGCTTTTTTTCGACACTCACGGTTAGTTTATTATATTGGGTTCTCTTCAAGAATAACGGTAAACATATTCTGTTGTCTTCTTTATAATACGGTGATATACGGCATGCTCATTGTAAAGTATTTCTGTTTTTTCTACGTGCCCCATGTAAAAGAAAACCACATTATCATCACGTATTTAAATGTGTTCACGATAATATTAATATTTTCTTTTTTTAGTATTGTCTAAGGTATTTTTACCACTACTATTAGTCTCTTCGTTCATTTGTCTGTTAGCTTCTTGTCAACACTCACGGTAACAATATTTAAACGGGTTTATTTTTAAACCGACGGCCACCTTCTTCTGTTAACTTCTTTACGGAACTCGTGGTAACATTATTGTTTTGTCTTATCTCCAGGCTCAAGCTTCCGTTTTTCTATCTGAAGCATGTACAAAAACGAGCATTATGACCACTTATTTATATCTGCTTAGTATATTCTACGTCGATATCACCATTGTCACGGCGGGTATTCGAGTATCTAGAACCAGTGTTTAAGAGATTATTAAAATTTTATAAAATTTATAATGTTACTCTTATGTGAAACTACATTTAAATATTAACCCTACTACTCTAAGTAATGTAAATTTGATGATGATGTCCCTAGGAAGAAAATTATTTAAATAGACTAGATTTTAATAGTTTTTTGTAAAAATAAATTAATTTATCGCAGTGGAGTCGAATAGATTGATAGCCTCCGCTATGCGCGACTTCATCGACAACATTGGTCTGTTAATGACGCACCACACTAGATACCTTCGTAAATTGACATGACTTTACGAGCGGTTTTCCATTGCCAAGTAAGCTAAACGTCTACTGAAACATCCTTATACGTGCATAATGGTTTCCAAAAAGGACATTTTATCTATTAATTATTATTTGTCTCTTTATTACTCAATAGAACAATGAAACCTTATTAGACGATAAATTTTAATATTTCTACTGTCTTTTCCATAGAGAAAATTATTTAAATGTACAAAAATATACAAAGTATATCCGTATATAAATTCTCGAACATTTACTGTTTTACTTGTCATATCTATTATCTATTAGCAGTATTATGCGGCGTTGCGTGGGATTGTGTCTAAGAAAATAGAAGAGTTAAAAGCATGTCTCTCACTATTCACATCCTCAGTCACGCTAGTTTTTAACATCACATCCTATCGACTACATCTCAGTGTCTCCCTCACGTATGCGCAAACTTGTATAACTGATGGAAAAGGAACAACAAACAACAAACAAATGAAAAAGACATTCCTAGTTTACAGACTGCTAGACGTTATTCAGTGTGTGTTTTTGAAAAACTATCAATACTTCTCAAAGAAAGTGTATTGTTGAACCTCTATACGCTACAGCTGTCCCTAGTTACACCAAGCAGTTGAATATTACATCCTTGCTTAATCATAAGCAGATTATTGTCAAATAAAATAAAACATGTAAGGTTTATAAGTGTACATTGTGCAGTTTCTGAAAATTAGTCGGACACACAGACGGCAATTTCACAGGTATTGAGTGAGTATAACGCGACACAGGTTTACTTTTACTCGATTTAAAAGCAGACTTAACAAAAAGCATTGAGAACACTTTAGGAACTCTCATCTTTCTATCTCTCTCTCTCTCTCTCTCTCTCTCTCTATATATATATATATATATATATATATATATACATATATATATAGATATGGAAACATTGTAAAAAAACATAACTTGTCTGTTTAATGATATCTTTTAATATTTTTTCTATTGTTCTGATGTTTCGTTTGTATTAAAATTTAAAATAATTAAGAAATGCTCCGTCAGATCATCCTCAGGTGTCAAAAGCAAATGAAAAAAATAACTGAAGAAAGAAGATAGTTTTTTAAAGACAGCGGATAAACGCGCAGAGAGCGTTTTTCGCATTGTTCCAGGAACGTCGTTGACGATTTAAATTCAGCGGCGCTGGAATGGCGTCATAGAACAAACTCGCATTACGTTAAGCATTTTAAAATGTTACCACTGGTTTCATATGTGATATTATTAATTTTAGGTTGTTGTGTTTGTATGTAGATAGCTACAAGTATATTTAATTATTTTTAAAATTGGTTTCGGAATGTATTTCTTTAGTTTTATTAAGTAAAAGTTCAGTGGGAAGGCAGTTATGGTTTTGTTGATGTTAGTAAATTGAGTAAGAGTTTACAATATGCATGGTGAGGTGGCGGGATAGGGTAGTGCTTGTAAAACTAATGTAGCTATTAGCTTTATTAATTTTATGGGAGTTACATTTCCCCCAAAGGGCATTTAAACTTATAAATACGGTTGTTTTCTTTCTTGTGGTTTTAGGGTTAGAAGAGACTTGTTTTTTACGACAAGATTTTGGGTATTACATTCCTTATAGTAAATAATGATTCTAATATTATTGTTATTGTCAGTTGGGGATATGTATCTGTGTTTAATATTTTTCATGTTTTTTTCCTTCAAACCTGTTGCATTTGATTACAATAGTATATGTTAATATTGTTTGACTTGTGATGTTGAATATTATTATTACTTGTACCAGTGTTTTTAATTTTCGAATAATTTATTTCATTTTTTCATAACGATATAATTAAATAATCCGTTGTTAATAAGTACTTGTTTCATATCTTTTCATTCAATGAATACTTTTTTGATTTTAATACCAAATTCATCACCAGATAAATAAATAAAAAATTAAAAGGTATAATTAAACAGACGAATTCTTTTATTTTTAAAAATGTTTGCATGAATCAGAAAATGTTGCCTAAATACACACAATCAATCAACATATATATATATATATATATATATATATATATATATATATATATATATATATATAATATTATGATAAATATTATTAGATCATTATCGACAAACACGTGTGCTGTCACCCTCTTCATCGGGAATCATCAGTGTCGAAGGGGATTGCTCTGTCGTGCACACGATTCAAAACCCTCAAACCTAAGTCAATATTTTAACTTTTGTCTGAACGCCCAGGACAATGCGGCAACCACGTTGAAGGATAAGGATTAATATCGATTCATGTCTAAGTAAGGAGACCCACATAGAAGACGTTCAGCAATAGTTTTCAACGACTCGTTGGCAGGAACTTAGTATTATGTATTTAAATTTAAAAGTCCAATTTAATTATTCTGTTAAGCGTCCGTCTTAGTATAAAAAGGAGTTAACCAATATTACATAAAATATTATTATTTTTTTTATCTATAGACACATGCATTTCATCTTGTATAGACATTACAATTTCCATTTAGTCGTAAATTGACGTTGTGGTTGATAGAAACTCCCACTGTTGACAAAGCGATCGCGCTTTGACCTCAGCATGACACCATTAGGTTTACCAACACTGAAGTGTCGTGATACAACGAAAAAGTATATATCTGGATTAATATTTTTGATTCATTTTTACTACAGTTGAAGTTCTCATGAATAAAGGGGCCCATTCCTGGGACTAAAACTTGATCTTTATATAGGATACATAGATATTCAAATATTCCATTAATTTTCCCTTACTCCTGTCAAACGCCCAGTTAGTAAAGCAGTTAAGAATATTAATTTTCCTCTCCCCAATTGACATGTGAACTATGTTAAATTATTTTTTTGTCGTGTGGAGTCTTGGTCTTACCGGATTCCAGGACAATAATTCATCTAGTCTGTTGGAGTATCCAGCTAAGTGCTGTTACTTGATGTAACATTACTTGGAAAAAGCGCATCATTCTTCGTATGATCCAGTGTATAGCCGTGTCGAGGGGATCTTATTTGGGTTTACAATACTATGTTATTTTGAATATTTGATCAGGGTTTACTATATATATATATATATATATATATATATATATATAGAGAGAGAGAGAGAGAGAGAGAGAGAGAGAGAGAAAGTAAGAGAGAGAGAGATAATGGTAGTTTGCTGTAAGCATTGCTAGGAATAGTAGTAGTATGTTTTTAAAAGGAACAAAAATAATGAATCGATTTATTATTTATGTTCTTTCCAGCTTACATCTTACCCGGATTTTGAATTGCCCACAGCTTTTTAAAAACATACTATATATATATATATATATATATATATATATATATATATATATATATATATATATATATACATATATATGTGTGTGTGTGTGGGTGTTGTAATAATTAGTTGGTAATTGATGATTTAATCATTAATGTAAATGTAATGTAAATCCAAGACGTAGACATATCAGAAATAGCAACTTGTGGCTGACACTTTCTGACATTCCGTTCAAGAGACTGATCTCCCTCTATCAAACTTCTCTTTCTCTCTCTCTCTCTCTCTCTCTCTCTCTCTCTCTCTCTCTATATATATATATATATATATATATATATATATATATATATATATATGCATGACACACACAAATATTTATACATATATATATATATATATATATATATATATATATATATATATATATATATGTATATATATTACAATGCTATCATCGATTAAACAATCATTTTCTCTAAGCTTTAACCTATCTGAAGGAGATATATACCGAAACGGCATATGAAATTAATTAAGCCTTTTCTACGTAACAATATTTTCGAATTTTCTTTATATCACGTGTTTCTCACGTGGTTTATTGAACAGTTATTGGGAATGTCTGTATAATTACCTATCTATATATACACATGTACACGTTTTTCTTTCGATTTTGCAACAGTTACTTACATTGTTATTTGATTGAGGTAATACGTACTTTTTATGCAATCCAGTGAGTTTAACCTTTTCTTGTACTCTCACTTGAGCAAGTCGTTGCGCCCCCGCTTCACTCGATGTTTCAAAGAGGCTAGCTGACAATGTCTGTATCGTAAAAAGCATTTTGGTTAAGAGAGCGCATTTATTCTTTCAACGCTTAAAGGTCTTTTCCTAAGAGAATTCACAAAAAAGGAAAATCGATATTTCTAAGATGAGTCCATTAAAACTACGCGTTTAACAATGAACATGGTATTTCAATCTGACACATGACATTTCGCGGGACCGATTAATGGACATACTTAACTTTTATGGGGATGTATGTATTAAACTAAAGATGCTACAGGGTGACCTTGCAAAAATACCATTCATAGAATTGTTAATACAATTCACAATCCTTTCTGCAATCGAACCATTTCACTCTCTGCTTTGCTTGCCAACCAAGTCTCAGTCATGAATTTCTAAAATGGTTTGTTTTTATGGCCCTTCAAGGATAAGAACACGAGGATACGATGTGGAATAACTCTGACACATTCCTTTTTAGCACATGCTTTGATTTGGGGGGAAACCGTAGATTAGTTTATAGAAATTATTTCTGAGATAATCCCACATACACACATTTAGGGGGGAAGGTTTGTTTAATGTGAAGATTATTAAGGATCGGATCTCCAACAGAGGAAACGATCACTTAAGTGTCCTGAATATTGAACGTCGATGAGAAAAGCCTGTTGAACATCTATGACTAATACTTGGAAGACAAGTCATAAATTGACTGATGTTTATTTGTATTAACTTACATTTAGGAGAGTAGAAAGTGACTATCTTGGGTTTACTTTCTGCAGCCTCGTTACTCTCGCTTCCCTTCTTGGCCTTTTGGCTAAGATCAAAGTGTAGTATCTGTTCCGATGGATACTGCACCCCATAGACTGGTATTGTATTGGCCTTTGGGGCTGGATTTACGCCGGTCTATGGGTGTGTCCTGTGCAGTTCTAGGAGGCCCACCCTCCCAGGCTTCTCCTCCCCTCTTTGGGGAGGAGTAAGTTTATTGCTTACTGCCTTAGGCGCCCCTACCGGGGAATGCCGACGGGGCTGCCCAGGCAATTTTTAAATCCCTTACTTGTGGGAGTAAGATAAAAACTGGCCTTGTGCCTAACTCCTGAAGAGGAGTAAATCAATACTCTCGCTTCCTTTATTTTGTCTTCTACTCATTGATGAGGTATGTTTCTGACAAAGGATGAGGAATAGCTGTTTTCTGGGTCGCAGTCTACCCAACTGACGAGCTTAAACATAGACGAAGCCTTGTACAGATGATTCGGCGCACCTGAAAACAAGAACATATGTTTCAGATGCGTCCCTTCTTTTCTTCGCGTATGACAATGACAAATTATATAACGTTAGGCATGAAGTAGTAGGAAATAAAACTTTCTCAAGCTGAAGCGCAACATATGTACCGAGAGGATGGGTATTGTATTTTAGAGAGATTAAAACACACAAAACGTATAAGCATAAAAGACGACAGACAGACATAGCCTCTTAAAGAAATGCATGTACAACTAAAATCAGTAATAGAAAAGAACATTATCCGTTTTCCTTTAAATTAGCAAGTGATCAACAGAAACGGATATTACATATTTTAATATCAGAAAGAGTTACTTAAGTTAATCCTTCTAAGTACATAGCTTAAAAATAGCTAGTTGAAATTAGTTAATGTTTAGTAAAATCTTACTCTTAGAATATAATCTTTAAACTAACTTTCATCGACACGAATCTGCTAAAACTCTTACTATATCGCAATTTTATATCTGAAGCGTTAGCTGACGAAGAAACAACAAAACTAAAAATATGTCTACACATTAGCTAATTTTAAACGTTAACAAAATCATGTTTAAAAATATATACTTAAACATTTTTTAATCGGACGTCTGCAATTGAACTTAGAATGCAGAAGGCAGAGGCGAAGATATTGTAAGTCGTTTTTTACGTCCTTATTTTTCCTGGCGTGTAGATACCACTTATACTGTTAAAAACAATATAGTTCACGACAAGCAGGAGTCTGGATGACCCGTAATGCTTTGTTCAGTCACATTACTTTAACTTAGGCTTCCTGAGACAGTGCTCATCCTGTAAACCAGGTGTTAATTACTTTAACTTATGCTTCCTGAGACAGGGCTCATCCTATAAACCAGGTGTTTATTACTAAAACGTATGCTTCCTGAGACAGTGCTGATCCTATAAACCAGGTGTTTATTACTGAACTCATCTTTATAGTCTCTAAATCATCCAAACATCGCAGAATGTCAGTAAAACATTTTTCTCCCTCCACAAGGAAAATTATCGACGAAAACTATATTTGCTATCTAAATTTTATAAAGGAAACGCAAATTCACGTGATTTAGAACATCCGTCCGTGTAGCTATTACCACAAACAACATTGACTATGCAATTGAATAGTAAGAATGTAAAGTTACAATTGACATTCGCAGGTGACATATTTAATTGGAAGTTACTATTATTTATTATTGGAATTCAATAGTCAGAATGTAAAGTTACAATTGACATTCGCAGGTGACATATTTTATTGGAAGTTACTATTATTTATTATTGCAATTGAATAGTCAGAATGTAAAGTTACAATTGACATTCGCACGTGACATATTTTATTGGAAGTTACTATTATTTATTATTGCAATTAAATAGTCAGAATGTAAAGTTACAATTGACATTCGCAGGTGACATATTTTATTGGAAGTTACTATTATTTATTATTGTAATGTAATAGTCAGAATGTAAAGTTACAATTGACATTCGCAGGTGACATATTTTATTGGAAGTTACTATTATTTATTATTGTAATTGAATAGTCAGAATGTAAAGTTACAATTGACATTCGCAGGTGACATATTTTATTGGAAGTTACTATAATTTATTATTGCAATTGAATAGTCAGAATGTAAAGTTACAATTGACATTCGCACGTGACATATTTTATTGGAAGTTACTATTATTTATTATTGCAATTAAATAGTCAGAATGTAAAGTTACAATTGACATTCGCAGGTGACATATTTTATTGGAAGTTACTATTATTTATTATTGCAATTGAATAGTCAGAATGTAAAGTTACAATTGACATTCGCAGGTGACATATTTTATTGGAAGTTACTATTATTTATTATTGTAATTGAATAGTCAGAATGTAAAGTTACAATTGACATTCGCAGGTGACATATTTTATTGGAAGTTACTATTATTTATTATTGCAATTAAATAGTCAGAATGTAAAGTTACAATTGACATTCGCAGGTGACATATTTTATTGGAAGTTACTATTATTTATTATTGTAATTGAATAGTCAGAATGTAAAGTTACAATTGACATTCGCAGGTGACATATTTTATTGGAAGTTACTATTATTTATTATTGCAATTAAATAGTCAGAATGTAAAGTTACAATTGACATTCGCACGTGACATATTTTATTAGAAGTTACTATTATTTATTATTGTAATTGAATAGTCAGAATGTAAAGTTACAATTGACATTCGCACGTGACATATTTTATTGGAAGTTACTATTATTTATTATTGCAATTAAATAGTCAGAATGTAAAGTTACAATTGACATTCGCAGGTGACATATTTTATTGGAAGTTACTATTATTTATTATTGCAATTGAATAGTCAGAATGTACAGTTACAATTGACATTCGCACGTGACATATTTTATTAGAAGTTACTATTATTTATTATTGTAATTGAATAGTCAGAATGTAAAGTTACAATTGACATTCGCAGGTGAGATATTTTATTGGAAGTTACTATTATTTATTATTGCAATTGAATAGTCAGAATGTAAAGTTACAATTGACATTCGCACGTGACATATTTTATTGGAAGTTACTATTATTTATTATTGCAATTGAATAGTCAGAATGTAAAGTTACAATCGACATTCGCAGGTGACATATTTTATTGGAAGTTACTATTATTTATTATTGCAATTGAATAGTCAGAATGTAAAGTTACAATTGACATTCGCACGTGACATATTTTATTGGAAGTTACTATTATTTATTATTGCAATTGAATAGTCAGAATGTAAAGTTACAATTGACATTCGCAGGTGACATATTTTATTGGAAGTTACTATTATTTATTATTGTAATTGAATAGTCAGAATGTAAAGTTACAATTGACATTCGCAGGTGACATATTTTATTGGAAGTTACTATTATTTATTATTGCAATTGAATAGTCAGAATGTAAAGTTACAATTGACATTCGCAGGTGACATATTTTATTGGAAGTTACAATTATTTATTATTGCAATTGAATAGTCAGAATGTAAAGTTACAATCGAAATTCGCAGGTGACATATTTTATTAGAAGTTACTATTATTTATTATTGCAATTGAATAGTCAGAATGTAAAGTTACAATTGACATTCGCACGTGACATATTTTATTGGAAGTTACTATTATTTATTATTGTAATTGAATAGTCAGAATGTAAATGTACAATTGACATTCGCACGTGACATATTTTATTGGAAGTTACTATTATTTATTATTGCAATTAAATAGTCAGAATGTAAAGTTACAATTGACATTCGCAGGTGACATATTTTATTGGAAGTTACTATTATTCATTATTGTAATTGAATAGTCAGAATGTAAAGTTACAATTGACATTCGCACGTGACATATTTTATTGGAAGTTACTATTATTTATTATTGTAATTGAATAGTCAGAATGTAAAGTTACAATTGACATTCGCAGGTGACATATTTTATTGGAAGTTACTATTATTTATTATTGCAATTGAATAGTCAGAATGTAAAGTTACAATTGACATTCGCACGTGACATATTTTATTGGAAGTTACTATTATTTATTATTGTAATTGAATAGTCAGAATGTAAAGTTACAATTGACATTCGCACGTGACATATTTTATTGGAAGTTACTATTATTTATTATTGTAATTGGATAGTCAGAATGTAAAGTTACAATTGACATTCGCACGTGACATATTTTATTGGAAGTTACTATTATTTATTATTGCAATTAAATAGTCAGAATGTAAAGTTACAATTGACATTCGCAGGTGACATATTTTATTGGAAGTTACTATTATTTATTATTGTAATTGAATAGTCAGAATGTAAAGTTACAATTGACATTCGCAGGTGACATATTTTATTGGAAGTTACTATTATTTATTATTGTAATTGAATAGTCAGAATGTAAAGTTACAATTGACATTCGCAGGTGACATATTTTATTGGAAGTTACTATTATTTATTATTGCAATTGAATAGTCAGAATGTAAAGTTACAATTGACATTCGCACGTGACATATTTTATTGGAAGTTACTATTATTTATTATTGCAATTAAATAGTCAGAATGTAAAGTTACAATTGACATTCGCACGTGACATATTTTATTGGAAGTTACTATTATTTATTATTGTAATTGAATAGTCAGAATGTAAAGTTACAATTGACATTCGCAGGTGACATATTTTATTGGAAGTTACTATTATTTATTATTGTAATTAAATAGTCAGAATGTAAAGTTACAATTGACATTCGCAGGTGACATATTTTATTGGAAGTTACTATTATTTATTATTGCAATTAAATAGTCAGAATGTAAAGTTACAATTGACATTCGCAGGTGACATATTTTATTGGAAGTTACTATTATTTATTATTGCAATTAAATAGTCAGAATGTAAAGTTACAATTGACATTCGCAGGTGACATATTTTATTGGAAGTTACTATTATTTATTATTGTAATTGAATAGTCAGAATGTAAAGTTACAATTGACATTCGCACGTGACATATTTTATTGGAAGTTACTATTATTTATTATTGCAATTAAATAGTCAGAATGTAAAGTTACAATTGACATTCGCAGGTGACATGTTTTATTGGAAGTTACTATTATTTATTATTGCAATTGAATAGTCAGAATGTAAAGTTACAATCGACATTCGCAGGTGACATATTTTATTGGAAGTTACTATTATTTATTATTGCAATTGAATAGTCAGAATGTAAAGTTACAATTGACATTCGCAGGTGACATATTTTATTGGAAGTTACTATTATTTATTTTTGTAATTGAATAGTCAGAATGTAAAGTTACAATTGACATTCGCACGTGACATATTTTATTGGAAGTTACTATAATTTATTATTGCAATTGAATAGTCAGAATGTAAAGTTACAATTGACATTCGCAGGTGACATATTTTATTGGAAGTTACTATTATTTACTTTTGTAATGTAATAGTCAGAATGTAAAGTTACAATTATTATTCGCAGGTGACATATTTTATTGGAAGTTACTATTATTTATTATTGCAATTGAATAGTCAGAATGTAAAGTTACAATTGACATTCGCAGGTGACATATTTTATTGGAAGTTACTATTATTTATTATTGCAATTAAATAGTCAGAATGTAAAGTTACAATTGACATTCGCAGGTGACATATTTTATTGGAAGTTACTATTATTTATTATTGTAATTGAATAGTCAGAATGTAAAGTTACAATTGACATTCGCACGTGACATATTTTATTGGAAGTTACTATTATTTATTATTGTAATTGAATAGTCAGAATGTAAAGTTACAATTGACATTCGCACGTGACATATTTTATTGGAAGTTACTATTATTTATTATTGCAATTAAATAGTCAGAATGTAAAGTTACAATTGACATTCGCAGGTGACATATTTTATTGGAAGTTACTATTATATATTATTGCAATTGAATAGTCAGAATGTACAGTTACAATTGACATTCGCACGTGACATATTTTATTAGAAGTTACTATTATTTATTATTGTAATTGAATAGTCAGAATGTAAAGTTACAATTGACATTCGCAGGTGAGATATTTTATTGGAAGTTACTATTATTTATTATTGCAATTGAATAGTCAGAATGTAAAGTTACAATCGACATTCGCAGGTGACATATTTTATTGGAAGTTACTATTATTTATTATTGCAATTGAATAGTCAGAATGTAAAGTTACAATTGACATTCGCACGTGACATATTTTATTGGAAGTTACTATTATTTATTATTGCAATTGAATAGTCAGAATGTAAAGTTACAATTGACATTCGCAGGTGACATGTTTTATTGGAAGTTACTATTATTGATTATTGCAATTGAATAGTCAGAATGTAAAGTTACAATCGACATTCGCAGGTGACATATTTTATTGGAAGTTACTATTATTTATTATTGCAATTGAATAGTCAGAATGTAAAGTTACAATTGACATTCGCAGGTGACATATTTTATTGGAAGTTACTATTATTTATTTTTGTAATTGAATAGTCAGAATGTAAAGTTACAATTGACATTCGCAGGTGACATATTTTATTGGAAGTTACTATTATTTATTATTGCAATTGAATAGTCAGAATGTAAAGTTACAATTGACATTCGCAGGTGACATATTTTATTGGAAGTTACTATTATTTACTTTTGTAATGTAATAGTCAGAATGTAAAGTTACAATTAACATTCGCAGGTGACATATTTTATTGGAAGTTACTATTATTTATTATTGCAATTGAATAGTCAGAATGTAAAGTTACAATTGACATTCGCAGGTGACATATTTTATTGGAAGTTACTATTATTTATTATTGTAATTGAATAGTCAGAATGTAAAGTTACAATTGACATTCGCAGGTGACATATTTTATTGGAAGTTACTATTATTTATTATTGCAATTGAATAGTCAGAATGTAAAGTTACAATTGACATTCGCAGGTGACATATTTTATTGGAAGTTACTATTATTTATTATTGTAATTGAATAGTCAGAATGTAAAGTTACAATTGACATTCGCACGTGACATATTTTATTGGAAGTTACTATTATTTATTATTGTAATTGAATAGTCAGAATGTAAAGTTACAATTGCCATTCGCAGGTGATATATTTTATTGGAAGTTACTATTATTTATTATTGCAATTGAATAGTCAGAATGTAAAGTTACAATTGACATTCGCAGGTGACATATTTTATTGGAAGTTACTATTATTTATTATTGTAATTGAATAGTCAGAATGTAAAGTTACAATTGACATTCGCAGGTGACATATTTTATTGGAAGTTACTATTATTTATTATTGTAATTGAATAGTCAGAATCTAAAGTTACAATTGACATTCGCAGGTGACATATTTTATTGGAAGTTACTATTATTTACTTTTGTAATTGAATAGTCAGAATGTAGAGTTACAATTGCCATTCGCAGGTGACATATTTTATTGGAAGTTACTATTATTTATTATTGTAATTGAATAGTCAGAATGTAAAGTTACAATTGACATTCGCAGGTGACATATTTTATTGGAAGTTACTATTATTTACTTTTGTAATTGAATAGTCAGAATGTAAAGTTACAATTGCCATTCGCAGGTGACATATTTTATTGGAAGTTACTATTATTTATTATTGCAATTGAATAGTCAGAATGTAAAGTTACAATTGACATTCGCAGGTGACATATTTTATTGGAAGTTACTATTATTTATTATTGTAATTGAATAGTCAGAATGTAAAGTTACAATTGACATTCGCAGGTGACATATTTTATTGGAAGTTACTATTATTTATTATTGTAATTGAATAGTCAGAATATAAAGTTACAATTGACATTCGCAGGTGACATATTTTATTGGAAGTTACTATTATTTATTATTGCAATTGAATAGTCAGAATGTAAAGTTACAATTGACATTCGCAGGTGACATATTTTATTGGAAGTTACTATTATTTATTATTGTAATTGAATAGTCAGAATGTAAAGTTACAATTGACATTCGCAGGTGACATATTTTATTGGAAGTTACTATTATTTATTGTTGTAATTAAATAGTCAGAATGTAAAGTTACAATTGACATTCGCAGGTGACATATTATATTGGAAGTTACTATTATTTATTATTGCAAATTAAATAGTCAGAATGTAAAGTTACAATTGACATTCGCAGGTGACATATTTTATTGGAAGTTACTATTATTTATTATTGCAATTAAATAGTCAGAATGTAAAGTTACAATTGACATTCGCAGGTGACATATTTTATTGGAAGTTACTATTATTTATTATTGTAATTAAATAGTCAGAATGTAAAGTTACAATTGACATTCGCAGGTGACATATTTTATTGGAAGTTACTATTATTTATTATTGCAATTAAATAGTCAGAATGTAAAGTTACAATTGACATTCGCAGGTGACATATTTTATTGGAAGTTACTATTATTTATTATTGCAATTAAATAGTCAGAATGTAAAGTTACAATTGACATTCGCAGGTGACATATTTTATTGGAAGTTACTATTATTTATTATTGTAATTGAATAGTCAGAATGTAAAGTTACAATTGACATTCGCACGTGACATATTTTATTGGAAGTTACTATTATTTATTATTGCAATTAAATAGTCAGAATGTAAAGTTACAATTGACATTCGCAGGTGACATGTTTTATTGGAAGTTACTATTATTTATTATTGCAATTGAATAGTCAGAATGTAAAGTTACAATCGACATTCGCAGGTGACATATTTTATTGGAAGTTACTATTATTTATTATTGCAATTGAATAGTCAGAATGTAAAGTTACAATTGACATTCGCAGGTGACATATTTTATTGGAAGTTACTATTATTTATTTTTGTAATTGAATAGTCAGAATGTAAAGTTACAATTGACATTCGCACGTGACATATTTTATTGGAAGTTACTATTATTTATTATTGCAATTGAATAGTCAGAATGTAAAGTTACAATTGACATTCGCAGGTGACATATTTTATTGGAAGTTACTATTATTTACTTTTGTAATGTAATAGTCAGAATGTAAAGTTACAATTGACATTCGCACGTGACATATTTTATTGGAAGTTACTATTATTTATTATTGCAATTGAATAGTCAGAATGTAAAGTTACAATTGACATTCGCAGGTGACATATTTTATTGGAAGTTACTATTATTTCTTATTGCAATTGAATAGTCAGAATGTAAAGTTACAATTGACATTCGCAGGTGACATATTTTATTGGAAGTTACTATTATTTATTATTGCAATTAAATAGTCAGAATGTAAAGTTACAATTGACATTCGCAGGTGACATATTTTATTGGAAGTTACTATTATTTATTATTGTAATTGAATAGTCAGAATGTAAAGTTACAATTGACATTCGCACGTGACATATTTTATTGGAAGTTACTATTATTTATTTTTGTAATTGAATAGTCAGAATGTAAAGTTACAATTGACATTCGCACGTGACATATTTTATTGGAAGTTACTATTATTTATTTTTGTAATTGAATAGTCAGAATGTAAAGTTACAATTGACATTCGCACGTGACATATTTTATTGGAAGTTACTATTATTTATTATTGCAATTGAATAGTCAGAATGTAAAGTTACAATTGACATTCGCAGGTGACATATTTTATTGGAAGTTACTATTATTTATTTTTGTAATTGAATAGTCAGAATGTAAAGTTACAATTGACATTCGCACGTGACATATTTTATTGGAAGTTACTATTATTTATTTTTGTAATTGAATAGTCAGAATGTAAAGTTACAATTGACATTCGCAGGTGACATATTTTATTGGAAGTTACTATTATTTATTTTTGTAATTGAATAGTCAGAATGTAAAGTTACAATTGACATTCGCACGTGACATATTTTATTGGAAGTTACTATTATTTAGTATTGCAATTGAATAGTCAGAATGTAAAGTTACAATTGACATTCGCAGGTGACATATTTTATTGGAAGTTACTATTATTTACTTTTGTAATGTAATAGTCAGAATGTAAAGTTACAATTGACATTCGCACGTGACATATTTTATTGGAAGTTACTATTATTTATTATTGTAATTGAATAGTCAGAATGTAAAGTTACAATTGACATTCGCAGGTGACATATTTTATTGGAAGTTACTATTATTTATTATTGCAATTGAATAGTCAGAATGTAAAGTTACAATTGACATTCGCAGGTGACATATTTTATTGGAAGTTACTATTATTTATTATTGCAATTAAATAGTCAGAATGTAAAGTTACAATTGACATTCGCAGGTGACATATTTTATTGGAAGTTACTATTATTTATTATTGTAATTGAATAGTCAGAATGTAAAGTTACAATTGACATTCGCACGTGACATATTTTATTGGAAGTTACTATTATTTATTATTGCAATTAAATAGTCAGAATGTAAAGTTACAATTGACATTCGCAGGTGACATATTTTATTGGAAGTTACTATTATTTATTTTTGTAATTGAATAGTCAGAATGTAAAGTTACAATTGACATTCGCACGTGACATATTTTATTGGAAGTTACTATTATTTATTATTGCAATTAAATAGTCAGAATGTAAAGTTACAATTGACATTCGCAGGTGACATATTTTATTGGAAGTTACTATTATTTATTTTTGTAATTGAATAGTCAGAATGTAAAGTTACAATTGACATTCGCACGTGACATATTTTATTGGAAGTTACTATTATTTATTATTGCAATTAAATAGTCAGAATGTAAAGTTACAATTGACATTCGCAGGTGACATATTTTATTGGAAGTTACTATTATTTCTTATTGCAATTAAATAGTCAGAATGTAAAGTTACAATTGACATTCGCAGGTGACATATTTTATTGGAAGTTACTATTATTTATTATTGCAATTAAAAAGTCAGAATGTAAAGTTACAATTGACATTCGCACGTGACATATTTTATTGGAAGTTACTATTATTTCTTATTGCAATTAAATAGTCAGAATGTAAAGTTACAATTGACATTCGCAGGTGACATATTTTATTGGAAGTTACTATTATTTATTATTGCAATTAAATAGTCAGAATGTAAAGTTACAATTGACATTCGCAGGTGACATATTTTATTGGAAGTTACTATTATTTATTATTGCAATTAAATAGTCAGAATGTAAAGTTACAATTGACATTCGCACGTGACATATTTTATTGGAAGTTACTATTATTTCTTATTGCAATTGAATAGTCAGAATGTAAAGTTACAATTGACATTCGCAGGTGACATATTTTATTGGAAGTTACTATTATTTATTATTGCAATTAAATAGTCAGAATGTAAAGTTACAATTGACATTCGCAGGTGACATATTTTATTGGAAGTTACTATTATTTATTATTGTAATTGAATAGTCAGAATGTAAAGTTACAATTGACATTCGCACGTGACATATTTTATTGGAAGTTACTATTATTTATTATTGCAATTAAATAGTCAGAATGTAAAGTTACAATTGACATTCGCAGGTGACATGTTTTATTGGAAGTTACTATTATTTATTATTGCAATTGAATAGTCAGAATGTAAAGTTACAATTGACATTCGCAGGTGACATATTTTATTGGAAGTTACTATTATTTCTTATTGCAATTGAATAGTCAGAATGTAAAGTTACAATTGACATTCGCACGTGACATATTTTATTGGAAGTTACTATTATTTATTATTGCAATTAAATAGTCAGAATGTAAAGTTACAATTGACATTCGCACGTGACATATTTTATTGGAAGTTACTATTATTTATTATTGCAATTGAATAGTCAGAATGTAAAGTTACAATTGACATTCGCACGTGACATATTTTATTGGAAGTTACTATTATTTATTATTGCAATTAAATAGTCAGAATGTAAAGTTACAATTGACATTCGCACGTGACATATTTTATTGGAAGTTACTATTATTTATTATTGCAATTAAATAGTCAGAATGTAAAGTTACAATTGACATTCGCAGGTGACATATTTTATTGGAAGTTACTATTATTTCTTATTGCAATTGAATAGTCAGAATGTAAAGTTACAATTGACATTCGCAGGTGACATATTTTATTGGAAGTTACTATTATTTATTATTGCAATTAAATAGTCAGAATGTAAAGTTACAATTGACATTCGCACGTGACATATTTTATTGGAAGTTACTATTATTTATTATTGCAATTGAATAGTCAGAATGTAAAGTTACAATTGACATTCGCACGTGACATATTTTATTGGAAGTTACTATTATTTATTATTGCAATTGAATAGTCAGAATGTAAAGTTACAATTGACATTCGCAGGTGACATATTTTATTGGAAGTTACTATTATTTATTATTGCAATTAAATAGTCAGAATGTAAAGTTACAATTGACATTCGCACGTGACATATTTTATTGGAAGTTACTATTATTTATTATTGCAATTGAATAGTCAGAATGTAAAGTTACAATTGACATTCGCACGTGACATATTTTATTGGAAGTTACTATTATTTACTTTTGTAATGTAATAGTCAGAATGTAAAGTTACAATTGACATTCGCACGTGACATATTTTATTGGAAGTTACTATTATTTATTTTTGTAATGTAATAGTCAGAATGTAAAGTTACAATTGACATTCGCAGGTGACATATTTTATTGGAAGTTACTATTATTTACTTTTGTAATGTAATAGTCAGAATGTAAAGTTACAATTGACATTCGCACGTGACATATTTTATTGGAAGTTACTATTATTTATTTTTGTAATTGAATAGTCAGAATGTAAAGTTACAATTGACATTCGCACGTGACATATTTTATTGGAAGTTACTATTATTTCTTATTGCAATTGAATAGTCAGAATGTAAAGTTACAATGTACATTCGCAGGTGACATATTTTATTGGAAGTTACTATTATTTATTATTGCAATTAAATAGTCAGAATGTAAAGTTACAATTGACATTCGCAGGTGACATATTTTATTGGAAGTTACTATTATTTATTATTGTAATTGAATAGTCAGAATGTAAAGTTACAATTGACATTCGCACGTGACATATTTTATTGGAAGTTACTATTATTTACTTTTGTAATGTAATAGTCAGAATGTAAAGTTACAATTGACATTCGCACGTGACATATTTTATTGGAAGTTACTATTATTTATTTTTGTAATTGAATAGTCAGAATGTAAAGTTACAATTGACATTCGCACGTGACATATTTTATTGGAAGTTACTATTATTTCTTATTGCAATTGAATAGTCAGAATGTAAAGTTACAATGTACATTCGCAGGTGACATATTTTATTGGAAGTTACTATTATTTATTATTGCAATTAAATAGTCAGAATGTAAAGTTACAGTTGACATTCGCAGGTGACATATTTTATTGGAAGTTACTATTATTTATTATTGTAATTGAATAGTCAGAATGTAAAGTTACAATTGACATTCGCACGTGACATATTTTATTGGAAGTTACTATTATTTATTATTGCAATTAAATAGTCAGAATGTAAAGTTACAATTGACATTCGCAGGTGACATGTTTTATTGGAAGTTACTATTATTTATTATTGCAATTGAATAGTCAGAATGTAAAGTTACAATTGACATTCGCAGGTGACATATTTTATTGGAAGTTACTATTATTTATTATTGCAATTAAATAGTCAGAATGTAAAGTTACAATTGACATTCGCAGGTGACATGTTTTATTGGAAGTTACTATTATTTATTATTGCAATTGAATAGTCAGAATGTAAAGTTACAATTGACATTCGCAGGTGACATATTTTATTGGAAGTTACTATTATTTATTATTGCAATTAAATAGTCAGAATGTAAAGTTACAATTGACATTCGCAGGTGACATATTTTATTGGAAGTTACTATTATTTATTATTGCAATTGAATAGTCAGAATGTAAAGTTACAATTGACATTCGCAGGTGACATATTTTATTGGAAGTTACTATTATTTACTTTTGTAATGTAATAGTCAGAATGTAAAGTTACAATTGACATTCGCACGTGACATATTTTATTGGAAGTTACTATTATTTATTTTTGTAATTGAATAGTCAGAATGTAAAGTTACAATTGACATTCGCAGGTGACATATTTTATTGGAAGTTACTATTATTTCTTATTGCAATTGAATAGTCAGAATGTAAAGTTACAATTGACATTCGCAGGTGACATATTTTATTGGAAGTTACTATTATTTATTATTGCAATTAAATAGTCAGAATGTAAAGTTACAATTGACATTCGCAGGTGACATATTTTATTGGAAGTTACTATTATTTATTATTGTAATTGAATAGTCAGAATGTAAAGTTACAATTGACATTCGCACGTGACATATTTTATTGGAAGTTACTATTATTTATTATTGCAATTAAATAGTCAGAATGTAAAGTTACAATTGACATTCGCAGGTGACATGTTTTATTGGAAGTTACTATTATTTATTATTGCAATTGAATAGTCAGAATGTAAAGTTACAATTGACATTCGCAGGTGACATATTTTATTGGAAGTTACTATTATTTATTATTGCAATTAAATAGTCAGAATGTAAAGTTACAATTGACATTCGCAGGTGACATGTTTTATTGGAAGTTACTATTATTTATTATTGCAATTGAATAGTCAGAATGTAAAGTTACAATTGACATTCGCAGGTGACATATTTTATTGGAAGTTACTATTATTTATTATTGCAATTAAATAGTCAGAATGTAAAGTTACAATTGACATTCGCAGGTGACATATTTTATTGGAAGTTACTATTATTTATTATTGTAATTGAATAGTCAGAATGTAAAGTTACAATTGACATTCGCAGGTGACATATTTTATTGGAAGTTACTATTATTTATTATTGCAATTAAATAGTCAGAATGTAAAGTTACAATTGACATTCGCAGGTGACATGTTTTATTGGAAGTTACTATTATTTATTATTGCAATTGAATAGTCAGAATGTAAAGTTACAATTGACATTCGCAGGTGACATATTTTATTGGAAGTTACTATTATTTATTATTGCAATTAAATAGTCAGAATGTAAAGTTACAATTGACATTCGCAGGTGACATATTTTATTGGAAGTTACTATTATTTATTATTGTAATTGAATAGTCAGAATGTAAAGTTACAATTGACATTCGCAGGTGACATATTTTATTGGAAGTTACTATTATTTATTATTGCAATTAAATAGTCAGAATGTAAAGTTACAATTGACATTCGCAGGTGACATATTTTATTGGAAGTTACTATTATTTATTATTGTAATTGAATAGTCAGAATGTAAAGTTACAATTGACATTCGCACGTGACATATTTTATTGGAAGTTACTATTATTTATTATTGCAATTAAATAGTCAGAATGTAAAGTTACAATTGACATTCGCAGGTGACATATTTTATTGGAAGTTACTATTATTTATTATTGTAATTGAATAGTCAGAATGTAAAGTTACAATTGACATTCGCACGTGACATATTTTATTGGAAGTTACTATTATTTATTATTGCAATTAAATAGTCAGAATGTAAAGTTACAATTGACATTCGCAGGTGACATATTTTATTGGAAGTTACTATTATATATTATTACAATTGAATAGTCAGAATGTACAGTTACAATTGACATTCGCACGTGACATATTTTATTAGAAGTTACTATTATTTATTATTGTAATTGAATAGTCAGAATGTAAAGTTACAATTGACATTCGCAGGTGAGATATTTTATTGGAAGTTACTATTATTTATTATTGCAATTGAATAGTCAGAATGTAAAGTTACAATCGACATTCGCAGGTGACATATTTTATTGGAAGTTACTATTATTTATTATTGCAATTGAATAGTCAGAATGTAAAGTTACAATTGACATTCGCACGTGACATATTTTATTGGAAGTTACTATTATTTATTATTGCAATTGAATAGTCAGAATGTAAAGTTACAATTGACATTCGCAGGTGACATGTTTTATTGGAAGTTACTATTATTGATTATTGCAATTGAATAGTCAGAATGTAAAGTTACAATCGACATTCGCAGGTGACATATTTTATTGGAAGTTACTATTATTTATTATTGCAATTGAATAGTCAGAATGTAAAGTTACAATTGACATTCGCAGGTGACATATTTTATTGGAAGTTACTATTATTTATTTTTGTAATTGAATAGTCAGAATGTAAAGTTACAATTGACATTCGCAGGTGACATATTTTATTGGAAGTTACTATTATTTATTATTGCAATTGAATAGTCAGAATGTAAAGTTACAATTGACATTCGCAGGTGACATATTTTATTGGAAGTTACTATTATTTACTTTTGTAATGTAATAGTCAGAATGTAAAGTTACAATTAACATTCGCAGGTGACATATTTTATTGGAAGTTACTATTATTTATTATTGCAATTGAATAGTCAGAATGTAAAGTTACAATTGACATTCGCAGGTGACATATTTTATTGGAAGTTACTATTATTTATTATTGTAATTGAATAGTCAGAATGTAAAGTTACAATTGACATTCGCAGGTGACATATTTTATTCGAAGTTACTATTATTTATTATTGCAATTGAATAGTCAGAATGTAAAGTTACAATTGACATTCGCAGGTGACATATTTTATTGGAAGTTACTATTATTTATTATTGTAATTGAATAGTCAGAATGTAAAGTTACAATTGACATTCGCACGTGACATATTTTATTGGAAGTTACTATTATTTATTATTGTAATTGAATAGTCAGAATGTAAAGTTACAATTGCCATTCGCAGGTGATATATTTTATTGGAAGTTACTATTATTTATTATTGCAATTGAATAGTCAGAATGTAAAGTTACAATTGACATTCGCAGGTGACATATTTTATTGGAAGTTACTATTATTTATTATTGTAATTGAATAGTCAGAATGTAAAGTTACAATTGACATTCGCAGGTGACATATTTTATTGGAAGTTACTATTATTTATTATTGTAATTGAATAGTCAGAATGTAAAGTTACAATTGACATTCGCAGGTGACATATTTTATTGGAAGTTACTATTATTTACTTTTGTAATTGAATAGTCAGAATGTAAAGTTACAATTGCCATTCGCAGGTGACATATTTTATTGGAAGTTACTATTATTTATTATTGTAATTGAATAGTCAGAATGTAAAGTTACAATTGACATTCGCAGGTGACATATTTTATTGGAAGTTACTATTATTTACTTTTGTAATTGAATAGTCAGAATGTAAAGTTACAATTGCCATTCGCAGGTGACATATTTTATTGGAAGTTACTATTATTTATTATTGCAATTGAATAGTCAGAATGTAAAGTTACAATTGACATTCGCAGGTGACATATTTTATTGGAAGTTACTATTATTTATTATTGTAATTGAATAGTCAGAATGTAAAGTTACAATTGACATTCGCAGGTGACATATTTTATTGGAAGTTACTATTATTTATTATTGTAATTGAATAGTCAGAATATAAAGTTACAATTGACATTCGCAGGTGACATATTTTATTGGAAGTTACTATTATTTATTATTGCAATTGAATAGTCAGAATGTAAAGTTACAATTGACATTCGCAGGTGACATATTTTATTGGAAGTTACTATTATTTATTATTGTAATTGAATAGTCAGAATGTAAAGTTACAATTGACATTCGCAGGTGACATATTTTATTGGAAGTTACTATTATTTATTGTTGTAATTAAATAGTCAGAATGTAAAGTTACAATTGACATTCGCAGGTGACATATTATATTGGAAGTTACTATTATTTATTATTGCAAATTAAATAGTCAGAATGTAAAGTTACAATTGACATTCGCAGGTGACATATTTTATTGGAAGTTACTATTATTTATTATTGCAATTAAATAGTCAGAATGTAAAGTTACAATTGACATTCGCAGGTGACATATTTTATTGGAAGTTACTATTATTTATTATTGTAATTGAATAGTCAGAATGTAAAGTTACAATTGACATTCGCACGTGACATATTTTATTGGAAGTTACTATTATTTATTATTGCAATTAAATAGTCAGAATGTAAAGTTACAATTGACATTCGCAGGTGACATATTTTATTGGAAGTTACTATTATTTATTATTGTAATTGAATAGTCAGAATGTAAAGTTACAATTGACATTCGCACGTGACATATTTTATTGGAAGTTACTATTATTTATTATTGCAATTAAATAGTCAGAATGTAAAGTTACAATTGACATTCGCAGGTGACATATTTTATTGGAAGTTACTATTATTTATTATTGCAATTGAATAGTCAGAATGTACAGTTACAATTGACATTCGCACGTGACATATTTTATTAGAAGTTACTATTATTTATTATTGTAATTGAATAGTCAGAATGTAAAGTTACAATTGACATTCGCAGGTGAGATATTTTATTGGAAGTTACTATTATTTATTATTGCAATTGAATAGTCAGAATGTAAAGTTACAATTGACATTCGCACGTGACATATTTTATTGGAAGTTACTATTATTTATTATTGCAATTGAATAGTCAGAATGTAAAGTTACAATTGACATTCGCACGTGACATATTTTATTGGAAGTTACTATTATTTATTATTGTAATTGAATAGTCAGAATGTAAAGTTACAATTGACATTCGCAGGTGACATATTTTATTGGAAGTTACTATTATTTATTATTGTAATTGAATAGTCAGAATGTAAAGTTACAATTGACATTCGCAGGTGACATATTTTATTGGAAGTTACTATTATTTATTATTGCAATTGAATAGTCAGAATGTAAAGTTACAATTGACATTCGCACGTGACATATTTTATTGGAAGTTACTATTATTTATTATTGCAATTGAATAGTCAGAATGTAAAGTTACAATTGACATTCGCACGTGACATATTTTATTGAAAGTTACTATTATTTATTATTGCAATTGAATAGTCAGAATGTTAAGTTACAATCGACATTCGCAGGTGACATATTTTATTGGAAGTTACTATTATATATTATTGCAATTGAATAGTCAGAATGTAAAGTTACAATTGACATTCGCAGGTGACATATTTTATTGGAAGTTACTATTATTTATTATTGCAATTAAATAGTCAGAATGTAAAGTTACAATTGACATTCGCAGGTGACATATTTTATTGGAAGTTACTATTATTTATTATTGCAATTGAATAGTCAGAATGTAAAGTTACAATTGACATTCGCACGTGACATATTTTATTGGAAGTTACTATTATTTATTATTGCAATTAAATAGTCAGAATGTAAAGTTACAATTGACATTCGCAGGTGACATATTTTATTGGAAGTTACTATTATTTATTATTGCAATTGAATAGTCAGAATGTAAAGTTACAATTGACATTCGCACGTGACATATTTTATTGGAAGTTACTATTATTTATTATTGTAATTGAATAGTCAGAATGTAAAGTTACAATTGACATTCGCAGGTGACATATTTTATTGGAAGTTACTATTATTTATTATTGCAATTGATTAGTCAGAATGTAAAGTTACAATTGACATTCGCACGTGACATATTTTATTGGAAGTTACTATTATTTATTATTGCAATTGAATAGTCAGAATGTAAAGTTACAATTGACATTCGCAGGTGACATGTTTTATTGGAAGTTACTATTATTTATTATTGCAATTGAATAGTCAGAATGTTAAGTTACAATCGACATTCGCAGGTGACATATTTTATTGGAAGTTACTATTATATATTATTGCAATTGAATAGTCAGAATGTAAAGTTACAATTGACATTCGCAGGTGACATATTTTATTGGAAGTTACTATTATTTATTTTTGTAATTGAATAGTCAGAATGTAAAGTTACAATTGACATTCGCAGGTGACATATCTTATTGGAAGTTACTATTATGTATTATTGCAATTGAATAGTCAGAATGTAAAGTTACAATTGACATTCGCAGGTGACATATTTTATTGGAAGTTACTATTATTTACTTTTGTAATGTAATAGTCAGAATGTAAAGTTACAATTAACATTCGCAGGTGACATATTTTATTGGAAGTTACTATTATTTATTATTGCAATTGAATAGTCAGAATGTAAAGTTACAATTGACATTCGCAGGTGACATATTTTATTGGAAGTTACTATTATTTATTATTGCAATTGAATAGTCAGAATGTAAAGTTACAATTGACATTCGCAGGTGACATATTTTATTGGAAGTTACTATTATTTATTATTGTAATTGAATAGTCAGAATGTAAAGTTACAATTGACATTCGCACGTGACATATTTTATTGGAAGTTACTATTATTTATTATTGTAATTGAATAGTCAGAATGTAAAGTTACAATTGCCATTCGCAGGTGACATATTTTATTGGAAGTTACTATTATTTATTATTGCAATTGAATAGTCAGAATGTAAAGTTACAATTGACATTCGCAGGTGACATATTTTATTGGAAGTTACTATTATTTATTATTGTAATTGAATAGTCAGAATGTAAAGTTACAATTGACATTCGCAGGTGACATATTTTATTGGAAGTTACTATTATTTATTATTGTAATTGAATAGTCAGAATGTAAAGTTACAATTGACATTCGCAGGTGACATATTTTATTGGAAGTTACTATTATTAACTTTTGTAATTGAATAGTCAGAATGTAAAGTTACAATTGCCATTCGCAGGTGACATATTTTATTGGAAGTTACTATTATTTATTATTGTAATTGAATAGTCAGAATGTAAAGTTACAATTGACATTCGCAGGTGACATATTTTATTGGAAGTTACTATTATTTATTATTGTAATTGAATAGTCAGAATGTAAAGTTACAATTGCCATTCGCAGGGTACATATTTTATTGGAAGTTACTATTATTTATTATTGCAATTGAATAGTCAGAATGTAAAGTTACAATTGACATTCGCAGGTGACATATTTTATTGGAAGTTACTATTATTTATTATTGTAATTGAATAGTCAGAATGTAAAGTTACAATTGACATTCGCAGGTGACATATTTTATTGGAAGTTACTATTATTTATTATTGTAATTGAATAGTCAGAATGTAAAGTTACAATTGACATTCGCAGGTGACATATTTTATTGGAAGTTACTATTATTTATTATTGCAATTGAATAGTCAGAATGTAAAGTTACAATTGACATTCGCAGGTGACATATTTTAGGTGAAGTTACTATTATTTATTATTGCAATTGAATAGTCAGAATGTAAAGTTACAATTGACATTCGCAGGTGACATATTTTATTGGAAGTTACTATTATTTATTATTGCAATTGAATAGTCAGAATGTAAAGTTACAATTGACATTCGCAGGTGACATATTTTATTGAAAGTTACTATTATTTATTTTTGTAATTGAATAGTCAGAATGTAAAGTTACAATTGACATTCGCAGGTGACATATTTAATTGGAAGTTACTATTATTTATTATTGCAATTGAATAGTCAGAATGTAAAGTTACAATTGACATTCGCAGGTGACATATTTTATTGGAAGTTACTATTATTTATTATTGCAATTGAATAGTCAGAATGTAAAGTTACAATTGACATTCGCAGGTGACGGATTTTATTGGAAGTTACTATTATTTATTATTGTAATTGAATAGTCAGAATGTAAAGTTACAATTGACATTCGCAGGTGACATATGTTATTGGAAGTTACTATTATTTATTTTTGTAATTAAATAGTCAGAATGTAAAGTTACAATTGACATTCGCAGGTGACATATTTTATTGGAAGTTACTATTATTTATTATTGTAATTGAATAGTCAGAATGTAAAGTTACAATTGACATTCGCACGTGACATATTTTATTGGAAGTTACTATTATTTATTATTGCAATTAAATAGTCAGAATGTAAAGTTACAATTGACATTCGCAGGTGACATATTTTATTGGAAGTTACTATTATTTATTATTGTAATTGAATAGTCAGAATGTAAAGTTACAATTGACATTCGCACGTGACATATTTTATTGGAAGTTACTATTATTTATTATTGCAATTAAATAGTCAGAATGTAAAGTTACAATTGACATTCGCAGGTGACATATTTTATTGGAAGTTACTATTATTTATTATTGCAATTGAATAGTCAGAATGTACAGTTACAATTGACATTCGCACGTGACATATTTTATTAGAAGTTACTATTATTTATTATTGTAATTGAATAGTCAGAATGTAAAGTTACAATTGACATTCGCAGGTGAGATATTTTATTGGAAGTTACTATTATTTATTATTGCAATTGAATAGTCAGAATGTAAAGTTACAATCGACATTCGCAGGTGACATATTTTATTGGAAGTTACTATTATTTATTATTGCAATTGAATAGTCAGAATGTAAAGTTACAATTGACATTCGCACGTGACATATTTTATTGGAAGTTACTATTATTTATTATTGCAATTGAATAGTCAGAATGTAAAGTTACAATTGACATTCACAGGTGACATGTTTTATTGGAAGTTACTATTATTTATTATTGCAATTGAATAGTCAGAATGTTAAGTTACAATCGACATTCGCAGGTGACATATTTTATTGGAAGTTACTATTATATATTATTGCAATTGAATAGTCAGAATGTAAAGTTACAATTGACATTCGCAGGTGACATATTTTATTGGAAGTTACTATTATTTATTTTTGTAATTGAATAGTCAGAATGTAAAGTTACAATTGACATTCGCAGGTGACATATCTTATTGGAAGTTACTATTATTTATTATTGCAATTGAATAGTCAGAATGTAAAGTTACAATTGACATTCGCAGGTGACATATTTTATTGGAAGTTACTATTATTTACTTTTGTAATGTAATAGTCAGAATGTAAAGTTACAATTAACATTCGCAGGTGACATATTTTATTGGAAGTTACTATTATTTATTATTGCAATTGAATAGTCAGAATGTAAAGTTACAATTGACATTCGCAGGTGACATGTTTTATTGGAAGTTACTATTATTTATTATTGCAATTGAATAGTCAGAATGTTAAGTTACAATCGACATTCGCAGGTGACATATTTTATTGGAAGTTACTATTATATATTATTGCAATTGAATAGTCAGAATGTAAAGTTACAATTGACATTCGCAGGTGACATATTTTATTGGAAGTTACTATTATTTATTTTTGTAATTGAATAGTCAGAATGTAAAGTTACAATTGACATTCGCAGGTGACATATCTTATTGGAAGTTACTATTATTTATTATTGCAATTGAATAGTCAGAATGTAAAGTTACAATTGACATTCGCAGGTGACATATTTTATTGGAAGTTACTATTATTTACTTTTGTAATGTAATAGTCAGAATGTAAAGTTACAATTAACATTCGCAGGTGACATATTTTATTGGAAGTTACTATTATTTATTATTGCAATTGAATAGTCAGAATGTAAAGTTACAATTGACATTCGCAGGTGACATATTTTATTGGAAGTTACTATTATTTATTATTGCAATTGAATAGTCAGAATGTAAAGTTACAATTGACATTCGCAGGTGACATATTTTATTGGAAGTTACTATTATTTATTATTGTAATTGAATAGTCAGAATGTAAAGTTACAATTGACATTCGCACGTGACATATTTTATTGGAAGTTACTATTATTTGTTATTGTAATTGAATAGTCAGAATGTAAAGTAACAATTGCCATTCGCAGGTGACATATTTTATTGGAAGTTACTATTATTTATTATTGCAATTGAATAGTCAGAATGTAAAGTTACAATTGACATTCGCAGGTGACATATTTTATTGGAAGTTACTATTATTTATTATTGTAATTGAATAGTCAGAATGTAAAGTTACAATTGACATTCGCAGGTGACATATTTTATTGGAAGTTACTATTATTTATTATTGTAATTGAATAGTCAGAATGTAAAGTTACAATTGACATTCGCAGGTGACATATTTTATTGGAAGTTACTATTATTAACTTTTGTAATTGAATAGTCAGAATGTAAAGTTACAATTGCCATTCGCAGGTGACATATTTTATTGGAAGTTACTATTATTTATTATTGTAATTGAATAGTCAGAATGTAAAGTTACAATTGACATTCGCAGGTGACATATTTTATTGGAAGTTACTATTATTTATTATTGTAATTGAATAGTCAGAATGTAAAGTTACAATTGCCATTCGCAGGGTACATATTTTATTGGAAGTTACTATTATTTATTATTGCAATTGAATAGTCAGAATGTAAAGTTACAATTGACATTCGCAGGTGACATATTTTATTGGAAGTTACTATTATTTATTATTGTAATTGAATAGTCAGAATGTAAAGTTACAATTGACATTCGCAGGTGACATATTTTATTGGAAGTTACTATTATTTATTATTGTAATTGAATAGTCAGAATGTAAAGTTACAATTGACATTCGCAGGTGACATATTTTATTGGAAGTTACTATTATTTATTATTGCAATTGAATAGTCAGAATGTAAAGTTACAATTGACATTCGCAGGTGACATATTTTAGGTGAAGTTACTATTATTTATTATTGCAATTGAATAGTCAGAATGTAAAGTTACAATTGACATTCGCAGGTGACATATTTTATTGGAAGTTACTATTATTTATTATTGCAATTGAATAGTCAGAATGTAAAGTTACAATTGACATTCGCAGGTGACATATTTTATTGAAAGTTACTATTATTTATTTTTGTAATTGAATAGTCAGAATGTAAAGTTACAATTGACATTCGCAGGTGACATATTTAATTGGAAGTTACTATTATTTATTATTGCAATTGAATAGTCAGAATGTAAAGTTACAATTGACATTCGCAGGTGACATATTTTATTGGAAGTTACTATTATTTATTATTGCAATTGAATAGTCAGAATGTAAAGTTACAATTGACATTCGCAGGTGACGGATTTTATTGGAAGTTACTATTATTTATTATTGTAATTGAATAGTCAGAATGTAAAGTTACAATTGACATTCGCAGGTGACATATGTTATTGGAAGTTACTATTATTTATTTTTGTAATTAAATAGTCAGAATGTAAAGTTACAATTGACATTCGCAGGTGACATATTTTATTGGAAGTTACTATTATTTATTATTGCAATTAAATAGTCAGAATGTAAAGTTACAATTGACATTCGCAGGTGACATATTTTATTGGAAGTTACTATTATTTATTATTGCAATTAAATAGTCAGAATGTAAAGTTACAATTGACATTCGCAGGGTACATATTTTATTGGAAGTTACTATTATTTATTATTGTAATTGAATAGTCAGAATGTAAAGTTACAATTGACATTCGCACGTGACATATTTTATTGGAAGTTACTATTATTTATTATTGCAATTAAATAGTCAGAATGTAAAGTTACAATTGACATTCGCAGGTGACATATTTTATTGGAAGTTACTATTATTTATTATTGTAATTGAATAGTCAGAATGTAAAGTTACAATTGACATTCGCACGTGACATATTTTATTGGAAGTTACTATTATTTATTATTGCAATTAAATAGTCAGAATGTAAAGTTACAATTGACATTCGCAGGTGACATATTTTATTGGAAGTTACTATTATTTATTATTGCAATTGAATAGTCAGAATGTACAGTTACAATTGACATTCGCACGTGACATATTTTATTAGAAGTTACTATTATTTATTATTGTAATTGAATAGTCAGAATGTAAAGTTACAATTGACATTCGCAGGTGAGATATTTTATTGGAAGTTACTATTATTTATTATTGCAATTGAATAGTCAGAATGTAAAGTTACAATCGACATTCGCAGGTGACATATTTTATTGGAAGTTACTATTATTTATTATTGCAATTGAATAGTCAGAATGTAAAGTTACAATTGACATTCGCACGTGACATATTTTATTGGAAGTTACTATTATTTATTATTGCAATTGAATAGTCAGAATGTAAAGTTACAATTGACATTCGCAGGTGACATGTTTTATTGGAAGTTACTATTATTTATTATTGCAATTGAATAGTCAGAATGTTAAGTTACAATCGACATTCGCAGGTGACATATTTTATTGGAAGTTACTATTATATATTATTGCAATTGAATAGTCAGAATGTAAAGTTACAATTGACATTCGCAGGTGACATATTTTATTGGAAGTTACTATTATTTATTTTTGTAATTGAATAGTCAGAATGTAAAGTTACAATTGACATTCGCAGGTGACATATCTTATTGGAAGTTACTATTATTTATTATTGCAATTGAATAGTCAGAATGTAAAGTTACAATTGACATTCGCAGGTGACATATTTTATTGGAAGTTACTATTATTTACTTTTGTAATGTAATAGTCAGAATGTAAAGTTACAATTAACATTCGCAGGTGACATATTTTATTGGAAGTTACTATTATTTATTATTGCAATTGAATAGTCAGAATGTAAAGTTACAATTGACATTCGCAGGTGACATATTTTATTGGAAGTTACTATTATTTATTATTGTAATTGAATAGTCAGAATGTAAAGTTACAATTGACATTCGCAGGTGACATATTTTATTGGAAGTTACTATTATTTATTATTGCAATTGAATAGTCAGAATGTAAAGTTACAATTGACATTCGCAGGTGACATATTTTATTGGAAGTTACTATTATTTATTATTGTAATTGAATAGTCAGAATGTAAAGTTACAATTGACATTCGCACGTGACATATTTTATTGGAAGTTACTATTATTTATTATTGTAATTGAATAGTCAGAATGTAAAGTTACAATTGCCATTCGCAGGTGACATATTTTATTGGAAGTTACTATTATTTATTATTGCAATTGAATAGTCAGAATGTAAAGTTACAATTGACATTCGCAGGTGACATATTTTATTGGAAGTTACTATTATTTATTATTGTAATTGAATAGTCAGAATGTAAAGTTACAATTGACATTCGCAGGTGACATATTTTATTGGAAGTTACTATTATTAACTTTTGTAATTGAATAGTCAGAATGTAAAGTTACAATTGCCATTCGCAGGTGACATATTTTATTGGAAGTTACTATTATTTATTATTGTAATTGAATAGTCAGAATGTAAAGTTACAATTGACATTCGCAGGTGACATGTTTTATTGGAAGTTACTATTATTTATTATTGTAATTGAATAGTCAGAATGTAAAGTTACAATTGCCATTCGCAGGGTACATATTTTGTTGGAAGTTACTATTATTTATTATTGCAATTGAATAGTCAGAATGTAAAGTTACAATTGACATTCGCAGGTGACATATTTTATTGGAAGTTACTATTATTTATTATTGTAATTGAATAGTCAGAATGTAAAGTTACAATTGACATTCGCAGGTGACATATTTTATTGGAAGTTACTATTATTTATTATTGTAATTGAATAGTCAGAATGTAAAGTTACAATTGACATTCGCAGGTGACATATTTTATTGGAAGTTACTATTATTTATTATTGCAATTGAATAGTCAGAATGTAAAGTTACAATTGACATTCGCAGGTGACATATTTTAGGTGAAGTTACTATTATTTATTATTGCAATTGAATAGTCAGAATGTAAAGTTACAATTTACATTCGCAGGTGACATATTTTATTGGAAGTTACTATTATTTATTATTGCAATTGAATAGTCAGAATGTAAAGTTACAATTGACATTCGCAGGTGACATATTTTATTGAAAGTTACTATTATTTATTTTTGTAATTGAATAGTCAGAATGTAAAGTTACAATTTACATTCGCAGGTGACATATTTTATTGGAAGTTACTATTATTTATTATTGCAATTGAATAGTCAGAATGTAAAGTTACAATTGACATTCGCAGGTGACATATTTTATTGGAAGTTACTATTATTTATTATTGCAATTGAATAGTCAGAATGTAAAGTTACAATTGACATTCGCAGGTGACGGATTTTATTGGAAGTTACTATTATTTATTATTGTAATTGAATAGTCAGAATGTAAAGTTACATTTGACATTCGCAGGTGATATATTTTATTGGAAGTTACTATTATTTATTATTGCAATTGAATAGTCAGAATGTAAAGTTACAATTGACAATCGCAGGTGACATATTTTATTGGAAGTTACTATTATTTATTTTTGTAATCACTTTTAATTGACAAATGAAATATAACATTAGAAGAAATAGACGTGAGTTACATACATATTCGGTGGAACATACCGGGAAGATTTGGCGATACAACTGCTTAAAGATCTCCTATGTATGGTTTGAATGGCGCTCTTCATACCTTTGGAGTTGTAGTGTTTGTTAAGAGTTTGTTATAAATAATTATACTCAGTAACTTATAACAGTAATAGCGTATAAACACACGTAGAGAAACGTTACTGCAAGCGTATGTAAAGAATAAGAAAGGCAATAACAAAGAAGAACAACACAACAAACTGGATATCTTTATAAAAAAGAAAACAGCATAAATTTGACAATAAGACAAATATAATGGTCTTATTTATTTTGAAAATGTTAATTCATAAACATGTAATTTTTATAAATATGTTATATATACATGTAAACTATTTAATTCAAAATTAATAATATTTGGATTCTTGGTGATTAACTAAAATTAGCACGTTACTTACAAAGTTTGTTCCCCAAAGAGAAATATGGTATAATATATATGACGGTTATGACATTATCCCTAAAACCAGCAAAAGTGTATATATTGAATTGCTTTCATTTGCTCTGAAAATAAGAACAGGACCAAACCGACGTCAGTTAAATTGCTTCTTTTCAAAACTAATCAACTACAGCATATATTTTTAAAGAAGCATCACATTCTATTAAATGTGTCCATCCCTACTCTCTTTACATTCTTGTAATATCTTTTATTTAATTGTAATGTATCATTTCGCTTGACTGATAACTAAACAAATAATTTCCACAGGAGCGCTACATTAAAAAAAACATCATTTAAATATGTAAAATATGTTTAGAAATATCCGTAGTAAGATGCCCATATTGGAGCGTTTCCGAACTCTCTCTGTTAATCTAAAATCCAGATAATGTAGTCAAAATATTTATTTGGTGTTTTTAAAAGAAAAAGAGTAAATAAATTTCCAACATTCTATTTCCATGTTTATATATATATATATATATATATATATATATATATATATATATATATATATATATATATATATATATATATGTATGTGTGTGTGTGTGTGTTTGTATATTGTTAATGCTAGTTGAAATCAATAATCGTTGAAATATAAAGGAAATTAATGTTACAAGAATACTTCACTCTGTGTAATCGATGTAAAGCATGGTTGGAAGTTTATCAGTTTATTATGATTGGATGTTTCTACTAATTGTCTCATTTCCTTGTATTTTATAATGTTTAGTCAATAATTACTACATATAATGAACACACTATTTCCAGACCTGCCAATCTTGGAAGTGCAATCGACTGCACATTCATGGAAGCCATCTGGACATTTTAGTTCCAGTCTGAAAAGTTGTGGGTGTTTCTTAAATATGTTAAAATACCTGCAGTTAGGAAAGAGAAAAAATAAGAAGCGAATACAATACTGAATTGTCCTCACCTTGTAATCATGTTTTTAAATGTGTTTTAAATATAATAAAAAACATCCTTGTATTTTATGAATCAATTGAAACAAATCAAGACGCAAAGAAAATATGATTACTATAACGCTTAGATTGATTTTTATACTGCGCTTCATCACATTTATTGAAAAGAAAACGACTTTTACAGATAAAAAATGAAAATAAAAATAAGTTTACATGACCAAACTTGTGTTAATTAAAGTTGTTTGGTTGGTCCATTTCTTTCGTTTAAAACCAAACTCTTACTACATCTTGCGAGAAAATTATGTATACACATACCATCGAATTTGTATTTCTTTTGCTTATAATGATTTTAACATTGCTTGTAATTTTAGTTCAATTATTTACAAATGAATTTTTCGAAAGAACATTTTGCAATCAGTAAGAATGAACATTGATATTACAACAAAAATCATGACATATATAACAAAAAATGACCTCTGAAACAGATGTACTTCTTTGCAGATAGAAAACCAACACAATTCTATTTGGTACAACGCGATTAGGCTTTATAATCTTTTTTATTATGTTAAAGCATCTATTAATCCTTATTTAATGTATGCATACATCATTTTCTATTGCCGACATATTTGTTTCTTTTAATAACCGGTGACGCGAACTGAGTGCATTAATGCGCCAAGTTTGAATCAAGGCGTTTATATGACACCATTTACCACAAATAGATAGCTTTCCTATACGTGGGTGGTTCCTGAAAGAATCTAGCAAAACCAAAACAAAAAACAAAATGAAGCCGGTCAAAAATGCCGTAACAAGAGGATTCATTAAAAATACTTTTGCTCTAGCCATGCTAACGAGTCAGCGAGAGGACGAGACACGTGTCCGTGGATAACTATATATTATATACATATAGGCTTCCTCTATAAGAGGAGCACTTCCGGCAAGAAAATAATTATTTCCACTTAGGATTAAGCTGATACTCTCTCATAAACCTAATTGAAAGCATTCAATCATGAGTATCGCAAACAAAATAAAAGATATACATAACATAACATAACTCATAATGAAGTAAAATTTCTTCCACGGTTAATAGAAGGTTCATAGTTCGGTTTCTAGAGCGCAGGACACCAGTCACTGCGGTCTGATTCTGACTCTAGCCAAGCTAGTTCTATCATACTGAATAGTATAGACGACGAAACATGTTCCCGTGGATATAAATATATATATATATATATATATATATATATATATATATATATATATATATATAATATTTATAAATAAATATTAAATTATTAATACCTACAGACGCTACCGTTTCAAGCTTATTGCTCTCATCAGTGCAGGAAAGTAACAATTTCAGACGGTCGGGATGCGCGAACCCGGTTCACAGAGTCAGCTATATCCACTCGGCCAACGGAAACTGTAAATTAAGGGAAATTAAGATCTATATGTACCTAGAAGCTGGCACAGATAGAAGACTAGCCGAGAGTGTTCGACGAACGTATTCGGAACTTTATATATATATATATATATATATATATATATATATATATATATATATATAT
>OY744515.1:246871551-246921551 GCA_963556195.1 Sepiola atlantica
AATAAAGGAAGCCAAGTCGAGGGTTAGTTTAACAAGTGTATTAACAAAGTAAGAAAGTGACTAGCTCTTGGCTAGACAGTTACAAGACTGTGCTTTGTCTTCAGTGTCTCTGGTGACTCGCACTATTTATAGTGACAACCGGTGTAGTTTCTCCTGTGTAAGAACGGCCGGTGCAACAGTTATAATAATATGAAAAAAAATATAAAGTCGTTAAGATATATTCAAACGAAATGATTTTGAAAAAACAACAAATAAAACTTGTTTATACTTTTCCATTTGTTTCAATTATGAATTGGTTATAAATAATAATAATAATAATAATAATAATAATAATAATAATAATAATAATAATAATAATAATAATAATAATAAAAAGAAGTGCGAAATATTTTGCTTCGTAGAAAATGTATTATCTAAGAAGAAACTAAAACATATTGCAACTCGTGTAAATTGTATGGGTCAATATTTGTTGTCATTTAAAAGAATGACTAGCGAAAAAAGACTCATTAACGGTCGTCTATTTTTGCTAGGCTGCAGCGTTATTGAGTGGTGATACAAAAAAAATTGTCTCCGAATACCTTTTTGTTTAGAAAAGAAATAAAAAAGAAATGTTTTCCCGCCACAATCTTTTTTTCCCGCCATTTTTTTTTTTGGAAAAGGGTTTTCTCGTCTGAAGATTTTTGAAATGTTATATGTCTGCTTGTTTTTCTTTCTTATGATTGTGTATTGGCGGGTATAATCTTAGCTCACTAGTACATTTCTGAAGAGGAATCTAGAAGGTTCTGAAACGATTGTCGGATACTCAAACTAAGTTTATTTTAATATAAAAGCTCTAATATATATTGAACACTTTTGAAAAGTAATGGTTTTGTTCATTTAGTTAATATTTGAAGGTAATTAATTAATATATATATATATATATATATATATATATGTATATATATATATATATGTATGTATATATATATATATGTATATATATTTATATATATATATATATATATATATATATATATATATATATATATATATATATATGAGGAGGTCTGGATATAAAATATAAAGCATAACTATTAAGGTTCGTTTAAGACACTTAGCAGCTATCAATTCACGCTAATGTGCGTGAATAACGATACCGTTTGATCTAAACTATAAAAACACACCTTCATCGTTTTCTTCGTAATAAAACATAAAACATCCGTGTGAAACTTTGAAATCTATCCGCGAGCTTAAGAAATGGGCAATAGTCTGGGGAGTGTACTGTTTTACATATGTTTATCTTAAAGCAAAAGATCTATTCTGTCTATTCATGTCTTCATTTTTTTATTCTTTTTTTTTTTTTGACCGCCGTCTCCTTATTCCGTGAACATTGTCTGATGTTTGGAATCAGAGACGTCAGAAAACAGGGATTGGCGATTTTGTTTATTTGGAAGTGCCAGGCCTAGACACTCGTAACCATAAGACGTGTGGAGGCACGCACACACACACACACACACACACACACACACACACACACACACACACACACACACACTTTGTAAAATATAAAGGCACCCAAATTCGCATATAAACACTTTCTGATATTTTACGTATTTTTTTACACAATAAATGTAAGTTTTCAAGTATATTTTGAGGTGAAGTCTATGCGTAATATTTTACATTAGGCGATTTTACATTTATTTCTGTGTCAGTGTAACGATATTATCACACTATGTTGGGTCAATATCTTACGATCTTTGTATTTTATTATACTTACAGTTTCCCCATGAAATATATTTTTTAGTAAAGCTATTAGGTTTAATTGCTCGTCACAAAACAACACAAAAGGTAATGGGAGTAACATATGTGTCTTTCGGTGAACAATACTTCTTAGTAAAGACAGTTTTAAATTTCAGTTCAGATTTTGAGAATACGTTTATATGGTTTTAATACATTTTTATCTTATTTCCAGAAAAAAAATACTGATATAGATGTTTTTATTTCACTCGGAAATATGTCCGCCTTCTATACATAGTGTCTATATCGAACATTACCCATGTGTATTTATTGTTTATTGTAGTTATTGTCATTCAATATTTTTATGTGTATGTAAATAAGTAATTCATGTTTAGTGTTTTTGTATAAAATATGTTGTGCAACTGGTCTACTAATATTTAAATTCTTATATAATTGTTTACAAAAAACAATCTTGAATTAATGCTAGATATTTGTGAGAAACGTAGATTGAACAAATTGATTTTGCCTTTCCCGTTCTTCCACAAACAATGTGTTGCGTTGTTACGCTGTTCTACATATGCTTATGTATTAATGTAATCATCTCTTTTAGTTGCTGAGTTGTATGTTTCTTTGTTCTGATTTAATATTTATTACTTTTTCAGACTGATATTTACTTGACATCTACTTTACTTAACATAAAAATATGTCAAGTAAAGGTCAGCCGAACTTTTGTTTGATAGCAGCTCGGCTATTGGCTAATTAAACATTAACCCATAGGAGGAAATAACAACGAATCTGATTTGTTAGCTAGCTAGAATAAATACCACGATAATATATAAACGCAATCAGTATTACTAAATCCATGCATTTATCCTGCCGATTCTAAACTGATATGAAACGCGGACGCCTCTGTGCAGTTTAATTGCCATAAATGTATTTTTATAACTTATTACCTATCTCTACTCTTGTATTGAGCACTATTGAATAACTACTAAAATGTATACTTAATATAGTATATATCCTTATAGTATAATATGTGTATACGTGAAATAATTACACACACATATTATATATATATATATATATATATATATATATATATATATATATATATATATATATATATATATATTCATAAGGAAGTTGGTATAAAATAAATTACAGTTCTAGAAAATTAAAAGGTTAGTATATGAAATAAGTTGATGAGCATAGAAACGAATCAATTAAGAATATTGATACAAAAACGAGTTTAAATCGTGTATCAGCTCCGATATTTCGATTATCATGGTAAAATCTGCACAATAGCACGAACACTTTATTTATTGGAAATGTATATATATACAAAGTAATTAAAATGAGGATAATGTTAAGAAATAGAATGAAATGATGGTTGCGTTGTTAAGTACTCCTATTACCCGGTGGTGATGATACACTGCGACTTTTTTCTATGCTTATGAATTCATTTAATATGGTAATCATTTGATATATATATATATATATATATATATATATATGTATATACATTCATAAAAATATACATATACATAATATATATATATATATATATATATATATATGTTCATGTGTGTTTATGAAAGACAGACACAAACAATTAAATGCATGACGAAATAAAAATCAATTATTTTTTTAATTGTTTTTGCTTTCTGTTTCAATACATTTTGTCTGAACGACATATAATTTTCGGATATATCCTGTATTTTATTGTAATATATATATATATATATATATATATATATATATAATTATAATTTCATATATACACGTATAATATTATAAGGTTATAGATATTTTGTGTATAGATTTTCAGTGTTTCAAAAGTGCTCAATACTTGAGTAGATCTTAGCAGTAAAGTAGGACAATGTATTTTTGTTCATTAAGCTACACAGAGGTTTCCGCGTTTCATCGCCGCGGGGAACCATTAGTTAAGTGCATATTTCACTTAGCCTGACGATTCCCTACAAGGATGAAACGGGAACAACCATGTGTAGCATAATTGCCACGAACATATGTTCATACTTTACTATATATATATATATATATGAAAGAGAGAGAGAGGGATATAATGGGTGGGAGACGAAATAGTGAGGGAGAGAGAAAGAATCAGAACGAAAGAGAATTATATGTGAATAGATTTAATACATATTAAAATATGTATACCAATTTATACCAAAAGCTATATTAAATTTACTGAAGCTGGGATTTTTCCAGAAATGTAACAGTCTTACATTATACATGTAATTTTGAACCTGATTTAAGCATTTGCAGAAACATATATATATATATATATATAAAAATAAGCAATGTACGAATTGTTTATAATATATATATATATGTATATATATATATATATATATATATATATATATATATATATATACATATATATATATATATATATATATATATTATTTCATGTATCTACATAAAATTTTATAAGGAGATATACTTTTTATGTATCAGTTTTACGTATTTACTTCAACAGTGCTCGATACATAACTATAGCTTGGTAGTAAGTTATGAAAATATATTTATTGCAATTAAGCGATACAGAGGCTTCCGCGTTTAATGCCTGTGTTGCTTAAAGATTCCCCCGGGGATGAAACGCGGGTACTTCTGTGTAGCTTAATTGCCATACAAATATTTTCATAACTTACTATATATATATATATATATATATATATATATATATATATATATATATATATATATATATATATATATATATATATGTATATATATATATATATATATATATAAACCTTTACATGTCAGAGAGAATCATTTTTAAGTTAACTATTCAAACAAGGTTTTATGTGAATAACTCTGAATCCTAATATATTTCACTGTACTAAACATCCAGTGACTCGCATGTAGACACACATTATAGAAGCAAAAACGCAAGGATGTGCACTTTTGTTACTGTTTTATTTACTAATAAGTAACTCAATGATAAGGGTTAATAAGATAATTAAAGTGTCACTTAAATGCTGATAATATTATGCGAATATTAGGCATCGCACGTTTGTTTATATTGGCTTAATTGCATGATATAATTTAGATGTTGTCATCTCCATGGAAGTTATTTACAGCAGTGCCAACTGATATAAGAGACACACTTGACTGCGAAGAGATAGTATTTACGGAATTATATGAACATCGATTGGAATCATTTTTATTGAATTCTTCAAACCGTGTTCGAATTCTATCTGATCTATTGTGCGTAATTACGCACGGATTGTGTTGAGGAACATATAAGACCAAGATATTCTCTGGAATATGATTAAACTGCCGAAAACATGAAGTGTTGTGTTTCGGCATAACATGCCTCCAAAGAAGTTTGGTTGCAAAACACACAAACCAAATACGACCAGTAATGAAAACACACATACTTGTACTCAATGAGTCGTATGTAATGGTATTTGTAGTTCGATAATAAGTATCTTATATCACTCTATAGTTACCATGGATCATTACGACCACATTTGGACTGGTGCACCAACTACTAGACTGCCCCTCTTTGTACAGCTCACAATAAATAGTCTCTAACCTAATACGCCCACGCTGTCTGTCAAGCTCCATCCCCTGTCACATCGCCGCATCCCGATATACCTACTGCATTAGTACGCCCTCAACAATCCACCTGACTTGAATCACCATCCCGCCTTTTCACTTCATAGATTACTAAATATCGAAAGACTTTCTACTCTAATGGTTTTTCCGAAAAGCTTGCATTTGGAAATCATTCCCTGTTCTCGATTACCATGACCGTACCAACATACATCAATTTATATGTAATGATAATAATTATATATTGCTATATAACTCCCAACTAAGGTTGGCCCTATAACTTTAGCCCCGATCACAGTTTATCCTTACGCCTCGCTGGCAATATGCATTGTTTGGACTGTATACGAATATTTCTTTTATGAGTCAGAAAAACCAAACCAAATCTAATGTGTCGGTTACAAAATCATTCAGTTACAAACTGTTGAATATGAAAATCATAAAATACTGGCAATCAAGTCTTTTTTAATAATTTGTAAACAGCAGAAGCTTCCCTAGCCTTATTTTCAACATATATTATATTTAATGAACTCGCTTATTTATCCAAGTTATCAGATTCTGAATGTTATTAAAGATATAAATTGTTTTATTTAAGTACCTGTCCTAGAGACCAGATTTAGACACGATGTCGGTGTTTAATGTATGGAAAGTACAGCTCCCCAAAATAAGGCAGTCTGAATTAGAAAAATATCCTCAGTCAAGAAGGATGTCTCTTTTATTGATCGAGGAGAGAAAAGATGAAGTGTAGTGCCAGAACAGATACTGCACTTTTGTTTTCGGCAAAAAAGGCAAAACACGTCAATGTTACAGAGATAATAGTTATTTTCTCTAGTATTCGAGCTGATCAACATGGAGTTCTTCGTTGAAGAACAAAAGTTAACATCAATGTGTATGTTTTCTTTCAATGACTGCAACGTCCGATCTGATCTGATGATTGCATTTAAACGACAGTATATTATGTTTCCTTACACCTTCCCGATCATGTCTATATGTGACACCACTTTCGAATAGGACATGTTTTGTAAGCGAAATAATGAGCAGGTAGTTTACTCCCTACAAAAACATTATGCTGTAATCTGAATTGATGCCACTGCTAATGCAATATTCTTTATTATTTCCTTCAGCAAATGTGTTCATGTGTGAATTATCAATAAATCTTTCATGTATAATCCAACACATCTATGAGGAGTTTCATTTCTTTGTCATTTTAGTGCTGTACACAATTCTATTTCATGCCCTTTTGCTTGACAAAATAGATCGCCAATAGATTAGTGAGAGATTCATAGGAGAATCGAACGAACACTTTCTTCAGTTTATATTATCGCTGAGTTCATAGTTCAACATAGATTCACACACAGTCAACTGTTGCTGACATCCTTATATACTTTTTATTTAGAAATAAATAGATGTTTTGAATAGTAAAATCAATAGAGAAATAACCCACAAAACTACTGATTCCCCGTAAAAAAGAGGAAACACATGTGTCTGTAAATAAGAATTTAATAATATTATCATAATATTGTTTAGCTCCTTTAATAATAAGACGCGCGCTTTAAGAGAATTATAAAGATTAGGCTGTCACATTTAAATTCGTAATGCTAAGTTCCGGCTAACGTGTTGTTGAACGCTGTCCCCTTAAATAGATATAAATAGATCTTAAATATCTAAGAGAATACAGAATACATTCACAGTCACAGCAATACATATTATAGAAGAAATACATTAAAAATGAACGAAAAATATAAACTGACCATTTAGCCTTGTTGATAAATGAGTAGTTTCATGTTCTAAAGTCAATTATATATGGAGGTTTATAGTCCTTACGGTAAAGGTATGCATGCAGTAATTATCATGAAATATTGCTTGTAGCGATTTTGATTTTTTTGTAATTTCAGTGTTGTACAAAATACTATTACATTCCCTATCCCTATTCATTGACCTTGTTCTGCCATGCTAAACTATGTGTCACTGTACAAGTTTGCTTGACGATATAGATCGCCGATAGATTTGTTAAAGCTCATAGGATATCATACGAACATCTTTTCTCAGTTCATATTAACGCTTAGTTTATAATTTGGTGGATATCTAAGAGAATACCCACTAAGATCACTATAACAGCAGTGAATATCATAGAAGACATGAATGAAAAATAAACGAAACATTAAGTAAACACGTGGTCTCGTTTATAAAAACGTGGTTTTATATGCTAATATAAACTCTATCTAAAAATCTAAAGTCGAATCGCTTATAAAGGAACTAAGAGAAAAAAATTAAGCAACGCAACATGTCGGTAAATATGGAAGACGGAATGAGAATAATCTACATAAGAAGATCAAATAAAAATGTCCAGTTTGAAATGCCAGAGAATTACCAACCAAGTAGAACGATAAGAAACTTGTGAGATTTACGATCACGGTTAGGATAACAGGGTGAAACATGTGGTTACTAATTTTAATAGGAATTAAACTCATCTAAAGAATATTATCAAATATTTTCCTGTTTATCTAAAATTGTAATGAATAATACAAGTGATGTGCAAGTTCTAAAGACAATAATATTTAAAAGCAATTTTTATACAAATCTTCTCGATAGATTTGTATTTCAACCGATCGCTGTGGAGACGAGTGGAGTGATTTGCTCTGCCACACGTGACTTCCTCGGCCGCGAATTGTCTTGGCTTTACGAGCGCCTCTCTATCGCCATTATTGATGGAGACGCCTTAAGTCTGCTTTCGGCCTTCCAAGCCAGCCGGACATGCGAAGAAAACTATAGACTGTGATACTATTATATATAGGGAATCAAGATTTCTCGATATTGTGTAAAATAATTAACTGAGATTTATATTTTTACAGCTTACAAATGGTACTCATTTACTGAACAACAGACTTACCGCTGCACAATTAATTCTTTAAACTATTATTATTATTATTATTATTATTATTATTATTATTATTATTATTATTATTATTATTATTATTATTATTAAAAATCTTTACTAGTTCTTTATAAGTACAAATTAAAGGTTACCTTGTTATAATTAGTTAAATAAATCAACTCCAAATATTTCTATGTAAATTAAACTCATGCACTAGATGTGTACGAAAAATAACAAGACTGATGTCCAACCCACTTTATGCCCATTCCAATAAACATAAATCACCGTCACGTTTTGAAAACGAACACCTGGTACGATCTTTTTGGAAATAGAACAAAAGTACTATGGAACAAGTTCAGGTGAATAGGAACTTGCTGGTACGTGTAAGATGGGCAGGGATTGTGAGCAAGTAGATTGTTATTGTAAAAACGGGTACGTGTCAATAGATGTCCATTAAATCATACGTAATGATTACAGAAAAGTAGTATTACAGTTATAGGCCTCAATATATATATTTAGACAAGAACAAAATACGCTTAACCTTATTTCGTCCATACTACTTACAAGCCGTCAGTCTAGTTATTTTATACGTACCTCGTATATACATATATACCTCAATTAATATATATATATATATATATATATATATATATATACATATATATATATATATATATATATATATATATATATATATATATATATGTGTGTGTGTGTGTTAATATATGTGCATCGTATATATATATATATATATATATATATATATATATATATATAAGTGAATATATCCATATAATTCCATGTACGTGATTCACCCATAAACACATTATGATTTTGAACAAAAGTTGCTTGATGTTATGCATCCGAATATGAACTATATTTAGTTTCATTTCATGAGAAAGTTTTAATTATTTTTATATTTATTGTTTCATTTCTTCTTTTTTTTTCTCCTGCCCATCTCTCGTTTCCGGTCCAGCTGTGAATTAAATAGTACTATAACTGTTGTGGTATCCCCTGGCTGTTTAGAATGTAGTATTCCAGTCTTCTGTGTTACAGCTAGTTTTAGTACTTTATACTGTTTTTACACAGTGAGAGAGAGAGAGAGAGAGAGAGAGAGAGAGAGGGGGGGGGAGTAAGGCCTAGACTGATAGAAACTGTAAATGAAATAAAAAGGAGGGGATCACTTAAAATACAATGCGCGGGGTTGAAAGTAATAGACTAAAAATTAATTAACGCTAGATAACTTGGTGAATTTAATGACAGCTTATTAAAACAATTAACATCGATGGTTTATACACATAATACTATCTTTAAACTAAGGAACATTTTAACATGTATTTTGTGTTATTACAATATATAGGAAAACAACTGAAGGAAACAAAGCCTTATCAACTTAAATTTAGTATGATGCATTTATATATATATATATATATATATATATATATATATATATATATATATATATATATATATAAATGTAATCTTTTATGTTCATATAAAAGTGATGCCATCTTTATTCATCTAAGAAAATGACTACATCGATCAATCCTAACGATATTTATGTAATTTCATCCGAATATTCAGCAAAATCACTCTTTCAGTCTTTTGCAGCACCATGTCTTATAGAACTGTACAACCATATGTGTAGATATGTTCATATCATTGTTTATTGAGTCTCTTTACAATTAATGTTCATCTGTTGAAATAATTTACGTCACAAACAATTGAATATATTTATATGATTTACTGGATAGCGTCAACTACTTTCAAGGCAACCCATTTTACCCATAAAACACTTTATTGATACTGTATTTAATCAACTTAATCATTTATTGTGAATTACTTGGATAATCATAGGCGTATGTGGTCCGAAAAACTTACGATTAAACGATTTACCTCGTAAGTTTCAGAAAGTTTTACTTTTTGAAATTCAATTTAAATAATTTGTAATGTTGCTCCAGTTAATGTTAATGATGGAAATGTAACGAAAACATTATACTCCAAAAAAGATTATATTTTTTTAAATACACAACAATATAAATTACTGTAGTACATTCAGAAGCAGATGTTACATCTCTATACTTTGCTATGTCTGTATGTATGCCTTCCATTAAGAGTTGCCTTGTTTTTGCAGGCGGCACGGTTGGTGTCTTTTACAAATAAGGATCACACATAATAAGCTATGAGGTGGCAATCAGATGTTGAAAGACAGATGTTACGTCTGGTGAAATCGTGGAAGTTTGCTGACACCGACTTCTGGGTGTTCATAGAGGTGTGACACAGAGCTGAATCCTAATCTCACACGTATGCCCTTCTAGAAACCACGCTCTCAGCGCTTGGCCACAGTAGACAGCCGCCTCATATACCCATCTAAATTGAGTCTCAATCTTTTTTCGAAGGTGTGGGCGGTATGAGGTGGCTTTCGCTGGAAACACACTCACAGACTATAACAGTTTAAGGTAATTTGGTTTTATTAGACGCTAGGTATCCAACAGATCGTAGCCTTGTCTACTGTTGTTCTCCGCGTTGTACAACGGGTCTTGAGACGAACTAGACTATCGTCGGCTCTAGTGGTGGTTGCCCATGTAGAAAAAGTGATTTGCTATCGTACAGTGGTTCTGTTAGGCGGTCGCGGTGAGTAGTTGTCTCTTGTGACCATTGTTTGGAAAGTAGTCCGACGCTCATCTATCTTACCAAAGTTCTCATTAACTTGTCTATATATTGCCGCACGTGTTTATGCAGCTTTTAGTATAACTTTGTTCGGAAGACACCGTAAAGACACCGCGTTAATCTTTCCTTCAAGCCACTGCTTACCCATCTCTATCAGAATTGTGTTGCTGATATTTCACGGTGTTCAAGTTGTCCATGAATACTGAGCTGCAGCTGTGATTTCCGAATTTTTGAATGCGACACAGATGATCATGATTTAGGTAACTACCTTCCACTATTTTGTTGTTGTACAGTCGCCGATTGTTCCTAGCTACCAGACCAACCAATAATTAACGGAAACAGCTATCCGTTGCAATTTACCGCTATTAAACTCTCAAATAGTTCTGAAATAAAAGAATACAAAGTATAGGATTATTTTATAACATGTATGTCTGGATGAACATATTTACTGATGATTGACCCCTTATGAAGGGCCGGGTGTCACTTGAGGAGAAGAGTTAAACAGATTGTCCGTTAGAAGAAGATCGATACGAGTAGAAAATTAGAAGCAATGGGTGGATGTAAAAAAGATTTATTAATGAGAGTTGAGTATTGCTTATCAAGTATTTGCTTACATTAGACTTGATAACGACCGCGTATAGTCATAAGTACAAACAGCCTTGTGGTCTTTTGTTCCATCGATAAGATATTTAAGGAAACGAAATTGTTTATGGAAGTTTAGTTTGTTTTTTTTTTAGATAGAAAGAGAGAGATAGGTATTGTGTGTGTATAAGAGAGAGAGGGGACATATATTTGCTGGAGTTGTAGCTAGGCGAATTTTGCCGTGCATGTTTTACAGGGAGCAAGGATCACAACTCAGTCGAGCACATACCATGAACATAAAAATACAATAGATGAACATCTCCTTCGTATTAAAAAGGATGTTGCAAAAAGAAGACACCATATTTGAATATATATATATATACATATATATATATATATATATATATATATGATATTTACATATTCTGTTCTATAATTGATTCTTTATTTTGTATTTGTGAATTCACCAGTGGTAAGTCGGCTTATACAAGTGCTAAGTCTGCGATATGTTATATGACTTAGTATCCCTAGCAATTTAAACTGCATTTTTTCTTTGTTTCTAAATTACTAAAATTTCCTTAGAATATATATATATATATATATATATATATATATATATATATATATATATATATATATATATATATATATCCACGGTCTACTTTTCTAGATTTGTCTGTTAGTACACAATCGTATGATTTGATCGGTTGACAGTAACAGTACTGACTATCAGTTGCTATTTCATCTAATTGACTTATTTCTATTTGTTAACGTTTGTATTTACAACAATACAACTGTTCAGCTTATATTCTATAATAAAACATAGACTATTATTTTTAAATATACTCTGCTTTGCCAGAGAGGACATCAACATATCCGAATGGAAAATCTAAATTCTTTAATTCCATCAAACCAAATTTATGTATTCTGTCGACAAATCTATCTCCCTATTTTTGAGAGTCAATTTTAACTAACATAAATACGTCCTAATATAGGAACCGCTAATAAAAGACTTAAAACATGGTAAAATATAACATCTTTAGAATCGATTGATTATCCCTTCTGTCGTATGTTTAATGAACTTTTATATGTTATTTGTCTAGTTAAGTCTTTTCTTCCAGATAATCCCTTTATTCGACTTTTTCATATTTAAATCTGGTGTTAATTAGGTAAGTTACCTGCGGGAAGAGATGGGCGTATTTCAACTGAGTTTGGTAAATAATTTGATTATTTTTAAAAGACTAAATATCAACGCAGATTTCAATAGTAATTTGTTTAAGATGTTTAAAGTAGATTTAAAAAAAAAACTTGATTTTCCTTTCCAATTAGCAAGATTTGCCAAAGGGAATCAGTTTTGTTTACGTATCTAAAAATATCTCGTGCTCTTGCATCAAAGATGTGCGCTAGATGTAAATTATCGAAAAGACGGAACAGTACAGATGTCGAATTTTTATGTGATTATCAAATACAACTTTACTTCCCTTGAAAACATTTTCGTGATACAATATGTTCATATTTTTATTTAATAAAACCCACCTAAATATACTGTGCATGTGGAAAGGATATAATGTGATGGCTGTTCTTAACACAACGTATAACATATCTGAATAACATATTCAAATAGAAGTGTTACAATAAAGTAAGGGCAATAGCTTGCATCACAATTAAAGAGATAAATGTTTATATATTTCTTGTTTTATATATACATTTATATATGTTTTTTTTCGTAATATATAAATATTTAATTATCTACAGACGTAGACAGTTCATCATTTCGGAATAATCAGTGTAATATACTCGTTCAAAAGTCGAACGATTCGAACCCCGGAGCAAAACTCAGTTTCAACTCCGAATCCTGACGTCCTAACCGTTGCGGCCAGAAATAATTATATTATGTCGAGCAAGAAACGATATATATATATATATATATATATATATATATATATAACTAATGGTTATATATATATATATATATATATATATATATATATATATATATATATATATATATATCTAATGGTTATATATATATATATATATATATATATATATATATATATATATATATATATATATATACATATATATATACATATATATATACATACATATATACATATATATATATATACATATATATATATATATATATATATATATATATATATATATATATATACATATATATATATATATATACATATATATATATATATATACATATATATATATATATATACATATACATATATATATATATACATATATATATATATATATATACATATATATATTTATATATTTATATATATATACACACACATATATATATGTACACATACACACATATATACACCTATATATATATATATATATATATATATATATACAGGGTGGCCCAAAAGTAGGTTTACAGTAATCATTTAATATTTGAAGATTTTAACTAAGTTATTCGAAAAACTTTAAATAGGTTAACTATTTATTTGAAATTCTACACCAGAACAGCGGGAAATTCATTATACCTGTTAACATAAAAGCAAATAATTTAACCTCTCAGATGCTCAAAATGTCCTCCTTCAACATTGCAATATTCTTTAAATCTCTCCAGGACACTCTGGTACACAGTGCGACACAAATTCCGATCTTCATCAATTTCTGTGAATGCGACATGAATGTAATCTTTTAAATCCTTTATTGTTTTTGGTTTCTTCTCATAAACCTTGTTCTTAACAACACCCCAAAACCATATAAAAATAGTTTAATAACTGTAAACCTACTTTTGGGCCACCCTATGTAATAATGAAATAGGGCATGTAATTACCGGTAATTTAGCGATAGTAAAAAATCCTGAGTTAAGAAAGCTCCTTATTAAACGTCCAAACTACAGAGAACCTAAATGTTTAAATTATACAAAATGTATAAAATAAATAAATAAAGCATTAGAAACCTTTGATGTATCTATGGCAAAAAAGCACAAAATATTACATTCCACATTTGACGCATGGAAAAGTAATATATTCAGATTCGTAAATAAAAAAGTCGACCGTTTAAAAATCTTTAAACATCCTAAAAAGACAAATCCTCTCTTTAGAAATTCACAAATAATTATGGACCTTCAAATACTTCAAAATAAATTTGTAATAGTTCCTATTGATAAGGTATCAAATAATATAGCTTTTATCTGTAAAAAATATTACATACAACGCTTATTGTCAGAAGTAGGAATTATAGGTATAGAATCAGATACTTATAAAGTAAGTAATTGTAAAAAAGAAAGTATTATTCTAAATTACACCATTATTTGTGAAAAATTAGGACTAAAATTAGATGAGAAAAATCATAAACTTCAATGTATGTATTGGATACCTAAAATGCATAAAAAAACAGTTGCGCCCGTTTTATTGTTGCCTCCAAAATGTCTATTACTAAACCCTTGAGTAAAGCTATATAAAATGTGTTTACATTAATAATTAATCAGATAAATAATTTTCATAATAAAAGAAAGTTTTATAGTAATATAAACCTATTTTGGGTAGTAAATAATTCATATCAAATAAAAGAAAAACTAGATTATATAAATTCCCGTAAAAAAGCAAAATCAATTTCTACATATGATTTTAGTACCTTATATACTAAAATACCACATAATGAACTATTAAGGAATCAGGTAACATTATAGATTTAGCTTTTGCCGGAGGTAAAGGTAAGTACATAGATTTTTCAAAATCTAAAGCCTTTTGGTGTAAGACTAAAAACAGTAAAACTAGTACTTCAAAAAATGGCCTTAAAATACTTATAAGTCACCTGATTAAAGAAAGTTATTTTAAAATAGGAAATAAAACACTAATACATACAATAGGTATTCCTATTTGGACCCTGCCCCCTTTTGGGCAAATCTCTATTTACATAGATATGAATACATATATATGGCATCATTAATAAAAAATGATATATCTAGAACGTATAATTACCACGGCTGCAGTAGGTTTATTGATGACCGTGTCTGTATAGATGATAGAGAGGAGTTTGAAAATACAAAATATTTAATATATCCTAGTGAGTTAAAATTAAATTGTGAACATACAGGAATACATACTACCTTTCTAGATTTAGATATAAAAATCAAGGATGGTAGATTAATTTATAAAATGTTTTATGAAAGAAATTATTTTCCCTTTCATATCATTTATATACATGTATATATATATATATATATATATAAAAATATATATATATATATATACATGTATATGCATATATATATGTATATATATATGTATATATATGTATATATGTATATATATATATGCATATATATGTAGATATATATATATGTATATATATATGTATATACATATATATGTATATATGTGTATGTATATATGTGTATATATATGTATATATGTATATATATGTATATATATATATGTATATATATATGTATATATATATATGTATACATATATATGTATATATATGTATATAAATGTACATACATACACATATATTATTTGTATATATATATATGTATATATATATATATATATATATATATATATATGTATTTATGATTTTTGACTGACGTTTTTCTTTGGCTAGTAGAATGCAACCAATAAATTGATATGCTTTGAAGCGGGAAACATAACTTTATCCGAAACAATCAAGATAATATAATAAAGGATATATACCTTTAAATATATATTCTTTATTTACCCAGAAATATATAAATACAGAGCGAATGACGTAGGTAGATGGATATCAATGTAGAGCTATATATAGAGCTTAATAAATTTTATAAAAGTACACCTATAAGCATTCTCAATACTATCAACTCGGAGGCCAAATCCCTTCCTACTTCCTTAAATGTCTTAAACTACACATAAATCGTGACCTCAGCTACACCTAGATGTACATTAAAGGACCATAAAAAAAACTTCCACGAAAGCCCTACCATTAGATTAATCTGCCCCCTTAAATCAGATCTAGGCATTATACGCAAAAACATATTAGATAGAATAATCCTAAGCCTTAAATCTAAAATTTCTTACACCCTTTGGCAATCTTCAGATGAGGTATCTAGCTGCTTCCTTAACCTTCAAAACAAGTCAAACCCTAACCTAAATTGCATTACGTTCGACATAGATAATTACTACCAATCTATTACCCCCATTCTACTTAATAAAGCCTCAATACTCGCTCAAAAGAATTCAGATCTCACAGACCTGGAAATTGAGCTGATAAGACTAGCAAGGAAATCCCTTCTCCAATTTGATAACAAGCTTTGGACAAGGAAAGACACCCCTAATAATTTCGACATCACAATGGGGTCATCAGACTCTGCTCAGGTTACGGACTTAGTGGGGATATATTTAATGAGACAAATGAAATATAACTTCGGACATTTGAAAGGTGGTCTGTACAGGGACGATGCACTATTTGTGTCTGGAGAAAGATCAAGACAATATAACAACACCATAAAAAATCTCCATAGCTTCTTTAAAAATCATGGACTTGCAATTATAGTAGAACCTGAAAAAAGAACCTCTAACTTCTTAGATTTAACTCGAACCCTTAATCTTGAAACTTTTAGCCCCTATCATAAACCAAACCTAACCTTATTCTACGTACATAAATACTCTAACCATCCTGAGTCAATTATTAACTAAATTGCCCGGTCAGTCTCTAATAGAATTTCTAAACTTTCTGCTAACAAATCTATTTTTGAATAGAATTGCAATTTTTATGATAACGCCTTACGTGCCTCAGGATATAACGATAAAGTTAGATACAATAACACCCCCAACCCGTAAGAATAAAACAATATTTTACTAGCTTAATTACCCATAATATGGCTTTAAATTCCAGAAGACGGGAAAATTCTAATATCCCCTCGAATCCTAACTCTCACAATACAGATAACCTGGAAACTATAAATACTAACCAGACATCTGAGAGAGATAAAAGGTCAAGAAGGAAAAATAATATGTGGTTTATTCCACCCTTCAACTGCAATGTAAAAACCAACATCGCAAAATAATTTTTTAAAATCTTAGACAAATGCTTTAGGTACCCCCATAAATATGGCACAATACTAAATAAAAACTCTATTAAGATATCCTACTCCACTATGCCCAACATAGCGCAAAGTATAATTTCCTCCAATAATAAAAAATAAAAACTGCCTAACAAACTTCCCCCCCCTTCTCCTCTAAATAAATGTAATTGTCGTAGACCCAGAGACTGCCCCCTAAATTCATAGTGATGTTATATACGCGTGCACCATTAGGGAATTTCGACAGAGCTCTGGCTCTACATCGAACCCCGTCGTGACGAACTCCGTCGTGACGAACCCCGTCGTGACACACCTGCAACCACTGCGTGCTGCTTCTTGGCCCAACGATCAGCCAACAGATAGTACTAACAATAACCATCTTAGATCTTACCCCTCACGCCCAACAAGTAATTCTGAAATCGTCTTAAACCACATAAACACCCCGATTGTTCTTGGTCCTCCCCTAACACCCCAACTTAATACAGTTGTAGATTCATCCTTACAAGCAAATGTAAATTCCGCCCCCACAAAATTCACAATTACATAGGTTTGAGCGCCTTCCCAATTAAGATAAGAATCTCAAACCATATGCAATCATTTAAATTAAATAACGATAACATCTAGCACCTCGCTCTCTAAATTAGTCAGAAGCCTAAAAATCAGTAATACACCCTACTCATTGCATTGGTCACACTTGAAAAAGTCTAGATCATACACCCCAGGCTCTCCACATTGCAGCCTCCGCACTATGGAAACTTACACAATAGCCACGGCTAATAAATCCTTAAACACTATTAATTCTAAAAACGAGTTGATCTCCCATTGCAGACACAAAAGTAAATTCAAATACTCAAACTTTTTGCCCCCTCCACCTAACAATAATTAACCGTACTTTCCCTCCCCCATAACTCCTAATCCTCTTATTCACTATTTGCCTATCATGGGTAGCCCCTTTACATATTCCAATTTCTCTAGTTTTGAACATTTAACTTATCCCTTAATACTCACTAATCTATTGCTGAACTGCATTGCTTCCTGACGACTGCCTTGCGGTTGTCTCTGATCTTGGTGTTGGTTTGCCATCCCTTATAATATTGTGACCTTGCCTAATGTCTTGAGTACATGTATTAGTGCTGCGGATATGCATGTTTGCATATGTATATGTATATAGTCGCCTGAAATCTCGAATGTATATATTAGTGCTACGGATTTCTGTAGACGTGTGTGCCTGATGTGAATAGATGCTTCTGGTTTTGTGGATGCGTGTATATATATATATATATATATATATATATATATATATATATATATATATATATAACTTCTTTGTAGAATGGTAGGAAAAATCCCAGCAGAGTGCTCGATTAATTAAGAATTAAAGTTAAAAATTAAGAGCATAATATTTATTTATTCTGGTGATGTACTAATTTTTCTGTACCAGAATAAATATATATATATATATATATATATATATATATATATATATATATATATATATATATATATATGTGTGTGTATAAGTATATACGGGTATGTATGTGTGCATGTGTGGATTTTACATGTGCATCTGTATGTATATGTAATTATGCCCACGTGGCTCCGCGCATGTGCCTGTCTACATTTCATGCCCGATTGTATGTGATGCTCATTGACATGGGGAGCAGTGGGGTACTGCCCTGAGCGGTTGAGGGCAGCAGTGCAACTACACATCTATATACCTATTTATACCCATTTTAAAACTATCTTTTATATTTTCCTCATCCTATTTCTCTATCCTTTATTTTATTTTTCTATTTTTCTATTTCTAACTTTCTATTGCTTATTCACTATTTAATTTTATTAATATACTCTGTATCTGCTAAAACATCCTTACTCTCTTTTTCATATTTTAACAACCTACATTGTTAATTTATTTTATAGAATGACAATTAGTTTAAAATTCTTCAGAACAATTTTATTATACATATATATCTATTTTATTCTACACAGATATCTATTGAATCCTTAGGACTTTTTAAAGCCATTACGGGAAAAAAGCTCCGTTTTTCACCTCTCAGAACCCCATACCCCTCTTGACCCCATCTCCACACCCAAGTTTTTTAAATTTTTCTATCTAATCATCTTCACAGCCATTTTCTCTGTGCCCCGCCAATAAGTCTATTTATCTTAGCAAAATCCATCTCGAGTTATAACCTCTGTAGATTATCTTCATTTAATCTAAACTTTGAACCCTACGGGAATTCAATCCAAGCACTGACCAAAAGCTAAAATTCCTACTTTTGACCACACTAGATTTTATTTTTTCTTCCTTCTTTTGCCTAAACATCATTAACGACTTTACCCACTCATAGGATCGGCGTCCCCCCCTCCTCATTTTCTCTTGCTTTTTTCCTTACTCTTTTCTTTTTTTCTTTTTTCTCTCCTTTTCTTCTGTTTTTTTTCTTTTCCTTTTTGTATTTTGTTTTTTGTCTTTTCCCATTTTTTCCTCTGTCTTTTCGGCTCCTAACCGCCTACCTCCTTTGCTATTTCCACTTATTTTTCACTCTTACCCTCCCCTACATATCCCACAATTCCAAGTAAGTTTCACACTTTACAACAATTCGGATTTCCAATTTTTATTGAGGTTTGGTTCGCTGCTTTTTGCCTTTGGATCTGTTTACTTGAAAACAGGAATAAATGCGTTTTCTTTATATGGCTAATGTTGTCTGATCCCCCATCGAAGGACTAAGGACTTGTGTGGAATATTCGCCGTTGGATTTTCTTGCAGATTCTTCTGGATTTACCAATTACATTTGAACGCTATACAACTTGGATCTCCCTATTTGGTGACTTTCATTTACACACCCGTTTGAACTTTTAAACCTTTTTCCAAATTTTGAATATTGACTGTTCTTATCTGTCAACTTATCAATCACTACTTCCTCTGATGATAAGATTTTGATCTGTGAAAAGCCGTGCTTAAGGAATGCAATTGAAAGAGAAGAAGAAGAAATATTTTTATTTACTAAATGCTCCTTGTTCTGAACAGCTGAAGATATTGATCTGTTTCCATTTACAGGTCTAACTATTGTTCATTGACTCACCTTATATATATATATATATATATATATATATATATGTGTAGAGAGAGAGAGAGAGGGAGAGAGAGAGACAGACAGAGAGAGAGAGAGGGAGAGAGAGACAGAGATAGACTGTATCGGTGTATTACAACTTTTCATTGAGGCTAGGAGATAGAATATCGATAGTTTTATTCGGTAGTCGTATCCTTATTTCATTGTGTCGTTAACGAAAGTGTATGTGTGTGTATTAGTCGAGCCATCAGTGACATACATTTTAAGCCACCTGTCATATCATATGCTACTAGACTTGGAAATGGTTTCGTTTACTGAATACATCAGTAACATTACTCGGTAAATCTATACATATGTTGACTATCTGAAACAACAAATATCCTATTGATTATAACGCCAAGATAACAATAGCTGTATCATGAAAAAATATTGCCAAATAGATTAAAAGGAAATATAAAAACAAAATAAAGATACGAATGTGAGGATGAATTGTCGTTTTACATTATATGTTTTCTCATATAAACTCTTGAGGCTGTCAGGGAGATACAACTACGAAAATCACATCATCCGTATTTTTTTATTAAAATCTCAACAAAACGTTGCCATTTGAACATACTATCGAGGTTAGTGAGGCGAACAGTGAAAGGTAAACCAAGTGAACAAGAATACATTTATATACATTAGTGTTACATACTCAATACTGTTGTGGCAGTCAAGCTGGTCTGGATATCGAATGTTTATCGAACGTATTTAAAGATAGGGTGGATGCATACATTTTCTACTTATCTTTCTATGGCTCATTAAGAAACGTACCTTTATTTCTTGGCGGTCCCCAAATGTCCTCTGAGACACGTTGAGCGAATTTCCACCATGTTAACAGCTTCTTCTTCTTCTTCTCTTCATTATTATTATTATTATTAGATGTAGAAATATTTTTTTTATTTTTATCATTTATATTATTATTATTATTCCTGTTTTTGTTTTGTACATTATGAATGAAGTGTGGATGAACATATTGAATGATAACGATTGTTTCCCGGGAAAAATGTAAAAACCCAAGAAACTCCCGTTCGCATCACTAAGTATTTTCACAAGATTTCGTTAACTATATATAAGGATTAAATATAGTTTGCTTCATTTAGTAAATTTTCTATTGGATTATAAAGAACAATGTACATTTATTTGTATCCATATGAATACCTTAACCGTCACGCAACAGTTTACTGAACAACACAATTACGGTGTTTATGTGAAGAGAAAAAGTAAATAGTAATCAGACAAGATGCGTCATCTTTAATGAATTTTGGAAAAATCATTCACTCTATTTCCAAAATGAGGTGTTTATAACTTCTTTCTTCTTTCTATGCTTATTGATATGGCTTTTCCATTTTCAATTCTCCAGTTTGAGACATTTTCTTTCTTTGTTATTTCTTTTCTAAACTCTACCGATTAATACGTTATTTTATTTGAATATGAATACTAGTTCGAACACTGGCGAAGCATATAGTTTTACAGAAAGGAGTAGATTCGTTTATAAATAATAAGGAACGTGGAACCATCAATATTATTGCATAACTGAGACAGCATCGTCGCAGCAATGTATTACTTTGAGCCAAGGGTAGTTTTGTGTGTATAATTTTGGGGTTTGTAAATTTTAGTGTCTATATAGAAACATTGGAAGGGAGGTACTATTTTGGGAATAAGAGTATTTATCAATCAGATAAGTGTTATAATTATTATTTTTCAGAAGGTCAGCGTTTATTTTGAAGAGTAAGCGAATATTTAGTCAGCAAACCGACTCAGTATGTGAATAATTATTAAAATTTGAGCGACTGTTATTAGGAGTGGGACGTAATGAGTGAAAATTTAAGATTCATGCGAGTAGTATTTTTTGTGTTAATTCATACATAAATAACACTAAACAATCAAACATTTTGAAAATTTTGCAAAATTCAGAAGTTTTTTGGCTATTTTACATTCATGAAAACCCTTTCACAGCCTGAAAATGGTCCTAAATTTAAGTACTATATCAGATTTAACTATCTATATCAATTCATAGCTTTTGAGGATGTTTTAGGACCTGCAATGTCGCATGAAACCACTTTTTCACCGAAAAATGATGGATTTTGAGTCCCGTGGAGCCCTAACGGCTATTTTTGGCCTGCACCTTCTGAATTTTGCTACAATCTGAAATGTTCACCCATTACGTCCCACCCCTACTGTTATTAATCTCTCTTTATTTTATGTTAAATATTTCTGTATAATGTAATAGCATGTTATACGCATTCTTCAATATTAACGAGTCTTCTTCTTTATTGTGTCTTTTCACATAAAGACAGTTGACATATACATACGGTTTCTTGGTCAATATTCATTAAGTCTTTGACGGTAGATCATGACTATTGCTCCAAGGTGTTATTATTTCATGTAATTTCTACTATACAATTTCACTGCAAGGATTGTCTCGTTCTATGAAGTGTTATTTTTATTATTCCTGTTATTACTGTTTAAGTTGAGAATGTCCATCTATGTGTAATTACGCGTTTATTAACTTGGATTATTTATTCCAGAACAAGTAACGCAATGCATTCAATTATTTCCAGTTATCTCTTTAAGATGATGTTAGAATTAAATATCTACACCATAAACAAAGAAAATATTTCTCGAAAAAAAATGAAACGAGGATTCAAATCGTAGAAGTTGTAAGTTTTTTAATAGCACTGTGAGATCTGTGTCATCGCTATACATCTATACATAATGAAGATATTTTGAAAAACAAAACAAAATAAAACAAACCTCGAAATATGGGGCTATGTGCTGGGAGTAATTATACATCCTGTTTTATTAGTTCCGAACAACGTCGATACGTTTTGCTAGTTATAATATATTTGTGTCAATATTACGCCCAAATTGAAGTTACATCCATTTATTGTTATTACATGATAACATTGGATATATTATATTTCCTATTACAGAGTCAATTACATTTTAATCGACTTAGATGTTTTCTTCTTTACGTAAAACGGCTACGGTCAAGGTGTGGGCGTTGCTAAAATAGTGGACACCACTGACACGTCAGGTTTCAATAAAGAAGACATCATAGTCGTAATCAGTGTAATATTTACCCCATCTGTCAGATTTTTTATTTATGAAACTCACATACATATATGTATTTATTCTAAACGATGCTTCCTTAATGCATTTAAGGAGACTCGGTGATGACTAAACGAGAGAGATATGATCCTGCAGGCAATTCTGCATTGGTATGATTCATAACGACTATGGAGTTTGTAGGTTTCACAAGTTAGTGAAATCACAGACAGAAAGAGAAACACTATGCGTCTTCTATAAATATAGATAAATCAATGTGACACGAAATAGCGTCATTTTTGCGTAGTGTGATTTATCATTTGGCTCCAAGTTAAACATTGTCATAACTTTAAATCGAATAGATAGAATGAACCAAGGAACATATATCAATGAATACAGAAACCCCATTATTAAGCAAGAACGTAAATCAACTCAACATAAACACGATGAATTCATAAGAGTTTTAGAAACCAAAAAATAGTTCCAGACTTAAGTGGGCGCAAAGTGAAATTAGCGAAGCCATGCTATTAAAGAGAAACCTTATATCATCATGAAATATTTTAAATACCAGAATTAATAATTTAATATCAAAATACAATCAATATTTGATGGCTAAACCTATAAACGAAACGTTGTATAACATCATCACTTTGTAGAACCACTATTTATTGGTAGATACAACTACATATACACTGTAATATTTGCTTTGATTTGTCTCTATTACGATATATCAACACCATACAATTATTTAATAGCAAAATCTACACCTACTGTGTCGAATTCATTTAATCTAATTCATCTTCATCATAATTATATTTGGTGCAACGTAAAGTGCTGGCATGTTTTGCACGCTTTTTAGAAATTTACTTCCAAAATAACCTATCTCTGGCCAGTTCTTTATATATACCTCTTTCTCTGAAATCTAATATTCTCAATTGCTTTCATGTTCAATTGGTTTTCTTCTGACAATTGTTACTCCTACATCAACAGTCTTACAACTACTAAGACGATGATATTATCCCTTCTTTCAATGGTATTATACCAACGAAGTCCTTTTTATACACAAATCTTCCTATACTGACAAAATGTTATTTTCCTGTCAGTTCAGCAGATCTAAAACTTACATTCCACACCACGTGTACTATTCACATATCATTGTTTCTCTATTCAACACATATAATCAACACTTACTGGGCATATTTCACCTCGATACTAATCACACTGTGTACACCTTCCTAATTTATATTTCCGTGTGTTGATTAATTAAAATAAATATAAGGTATTTAAAAGCCATAGTTGGTGCGGATTGTGGATCCATACCTTATCAAAAAATGTTAGTGTGTAATTCAACAGAATTTGATCTCGAAATATGAGATTTTATAGCCTATTTTGCCAATTATGTATCCTATATTTAAATATTATATTTACGGACTTTAAATGTATTATGCGTTTCAGGATAATACCTTAAATTGAATCCGGTAATTGAAAAGTTTTTGATAGTGGGTTATACCTTACTTGCTATTATTGTCAGGTCAATCCTGATTTGAAGTGGAAGTACCTGCTAGGGTCCCGTTTTTGGATGAGATAACATTTGTCCCAGATACAGCACTAGATTGCCTCGGATACGATTAAGCAATGATGTCGCCCTACACTACTTCACCAGCTCATGTTCTATCATTTCCAAACATTTCTACGCTTTTATCGGCTTACCCTATTTATTAGTCTAATTAACTTCTCGAGCTAACCCTACTCCAGACTGTTCTCGGTATAATACAACTTTACACACGGTTGTCGAGCCCCAGTCCGATGCGCGAAGTTGACCCTTGCTTGTTCTTTCCCGACTCCATCTCCAGCAGAAGTAGTTGCGTCTGCTGTGTTAACGTCTGTGTGTTGGGTAAACTCTGCCATTTACAGGTTGTGCATATGCAAATTGTGCACATGCAAAACAAATGAATCTACAAACTATTTATATACAGAATATATATTTAAACATGAATACATATTTTCACATTTAGGAAATGGACACGCGAAAGCTCTTACCAAGATGATTTGATTTGGAATTGCATAACCCTAAAAGGATTATATATACCGTTACACAGAACAGCCAAATCAAAGATCTCTCATGCAAACAACGTAACCGATTTAAAATCGATATATTTAAAGTACTTATCTGAAATATCCCTTTGATGAATCGTATCTCCGTAAGAAAAGAAGGAAGATAGTAAGTTGTTTCATGACAGGATCGTCTTTGATGTGTTCAAATGTGGCGTTGAGCTTAAAACGGACAACTGAAAACATATTCAAATATCGTTAACTTCTAATCACTTTCAGGTCCTACTACGTCTCCGCATAGGATGGATATTCACTCAAACGCGATACATACACATGCACAGAATTTAAACGCCCGTGAATTGTTTAGGGAAGCAAATATGTTCATGTTCTTCAGAGTGAAACCTATATAACCCCCGTTTGTCTGCATAACCGACGTTGTCCGGGCATGAATGAAGACACGTGTCTACACCGAACCACAGCCATGAAATCCATCTTAATATTTATATTCTTATTATTTAATGTTTATAATTATAAATGTTCGAGTTATAATAAAAATAAAGTAAAATGCAATATTTGCTATTCCACCATCAACACAGCCACACATATACTTATCGGAAAAATCCTAATACATAAGTAATACCGTCATATTATTCATTGTAGAATGTTAGATGACGAATTTGGTGTTCGAGCGTTTTTATACTAATATTCACTACTTGCATTGCCAAAAGTAACACAGGGATACATGTTAATGAAATTATTAGTTGGACGATGAACAATAATATGAGTGGACTGAAAAATATTATTGGAATGGACAAATATCGATTACTTAAGAGAATGGATCGACAAGTATTTGTCTACATTGGGCAACCATGTGGTAGTCTGCAGGGAGACAATCATGTAGTAATGTTGGCTGCAGATGGAAAGGCTTGTTCATGGAAAACCTTGCTATATTTGTTTGTTTTAAGTTGCATCTCCGGACAGAAAGACACACATACAAAGAGAAAGTTGCACGAGGAATATATTATAGATGTTTCCTTAACCGATACAAATAATGCATGTAAATTTGATAATAAACTGTATGTATGTGAACTAACTATATGACAATAGGTAGAAACACATCTCTACGTGTACAGGATATCTTAATGGATTCAGATTAATCTTTCCATAGAATTCCCACTGATAAAAATGTTATTTAAATCATAGGAAACTGAAACAAATCAATACAGATTTTTAAAAAGGAGTAATGATGAAGTAAAATTGCTATTGTATGTAATTCATCGATAAATAACACAGAAATACCAATTTAAAAAAAGTGATAAAGTATCGATCATTTGACACACTCTAATAGGGAGCTAATCTTTGTATACAATATCAAAGCCGAAGTCCATGACTGTAACATAGCGTTTGGAATCCCTCTATCCCCATAGTTTGGCTGTCGTCTTTTCGTCTACAAGAACTAAGTATCTCTCATTGGCATATAAGTAGTTGACTCATGTGAAAGTGTCAGTTGTGAAGATATTCCTTTCTTATTTTTATCTTTTTAGGTGAAATAATTGAGAAATTAAAACAAAAATAACTCCATTATATGCTCTTGGATTTTGTTTAACTTTTATAGTAATTTACATCAAGTATTCGCTGATTATATTAAACATCGAAAACAGCGTTGCCCACTTTTACACCGAACCTCCAAGACATTGAAAGACTTCACTTTCTCTGCCACACATTCTCTTGCATGATGCAACTTCCTATGAACGTATCCATAATTCTAACGTGCATTCTGATTGTAAATTCTACTTTCTTCCTTCAACTACGTCGAATTTTCCATGTTTACACACATCATCTAATCTTGCTTCATACCCAGAGTTTTTTAAAATTTCTATTCTCACGCAGTTTTCCCGAGTGAAGTATATTTCTTATTTTTTTTAATACATTGGAGACCAGAATCGAGCATTTATTAAAGGACCCACGATTGCCTAAGTATTGAGAACGATTACATTTGTTAGTAATCAATGTATTAATGTGCCAGTCTTCCTACACAACAACAATAATAATACATAGTTTCCATTGGATTGTACTAATATCATATATGTGTTGGTCTTTCACGAAAGAAAATATCAAGAACGCTTTATAGGAATCTCTATAGTTAAAATCCGATAGAAAAATACTAAAGATGCAGGATTACACGTCTCTCTGTTTCTCCACCTCTTATTGTATCTCGCATAATACTTAGGAGATCTTATCTACGAAGTCCTGCTTTCTGGAACTGCCTCAGGATTTACACGATGGGGCACGCAGATAAAACATTTACAATAATCGTCAATAAGATAAAATAAAAAATCTCTACCTAAGAAGCAAACAAACTATTAAACTCATAAAAGATTACGACTAACACGAGAACGGTTAATCTGCATATGTATCAGTTTTTACGTCATCTACATATTTTTACGCTATTCGTCCTAAGAATGTGAAATTTTGTATAAATAATTACATGCAGAGAGTCGTAATATATCCAAGTTCTTTGGTATCGGCCGTTGTGGAAACATACACGAATATATATATATATATATATATATATATATATATATTAGAGATGAAAGATGAGAATAACAAAATGTAAAGATACAATATTTATTAGGAAATCAAAAGTTGAGAGCAAGGAGCTTCCTGGATTAAGGATAGGAAGTTCCTGGCTCTGAACTTTTGATGTTCTAATAAATATTGTATTTTTACAATTTTGTATTCTCATCTTTCATCTCTAAAATTGATTGCTCTATTCAATATATTGAGCTTTATAATATCACGATAGATTATTATTAAACGATAATTCAATCATCGTTATTTAATGCAACATTTAAATATATATATATATATATATATAATAATGGTAATAATCCAGGTGAAAAATATGCACAGGGTGGTAATCCAGAGAATTTTAACCGGGTTTATAAAAAGTGCTCAATATCAAAATAGAGCTTTATATATGATAATTTTATTTACACAGACATGTACAAAATCTGCGACACTGGCATGTCGATGTTATCGATCAACAGTTACTATAAACTGAGATCTCATCAGGCAGAGTTAGAATCCGATCTTAACCTCAGATCATATTTGGAGAGAGTTTATAGTAACTGTTGATCGATAACATCGACATGCCAGTGTCGCAGATTTTGTACATGTCTGTGTAAATAAAATTATCATATATATACATATATATTTATATATATATATATATATATATATATAAATATACTAGTAAACTACCCGTTCCACGATGAGTAATATTAATACCTCAAACAAAAATGTTCGCAGTGCTTTTATGTCCGCTGATAACGATTAATTATAATTCAAGATATAATGATACTAATCTTTATATATAGGATCCTGATACCAGTTCTGAACAAAATAAATTACACGATTTTCATTCTAGAACATGTCTACGATTAAAGGCTTAAGTTTTCGGGGTCTTAATAAGAAATTGAAATTTATGGAATATTGGTGAATTGGTGTATTGTAAATATAGATCTTATTTGAGGCAATTCTTAAAAGTGAATGTTATTATGGGGACTGGCCTAATATCATGCTCGCTAACAATCTTTCAAAATATTCAAAAGATACTAAATTTAGAAGACATTGATTAATTGATGTTTGATATCTATTAAATAAATTTAACAATATATGAATGTTTACGAATTGCTTCTATCCCCCGTTTGCCTCCCATTTGTCTTCACACACACACACACAAACATACACATATATATATATATATATATATATATATATATATATATATATATATATGAAATTGACGTTAGAAGCCCTTTTAACAATGCGTGAAAGATTTATTTCTTTTTTTCTTTTTTTCCAATTAATTTCGAAGGATACAAGCTCCATCATCAGAGATATATTTAACTCTTTTTTTATATAAAAAAAAAACTTTACTCAAAAGGGCTTCTAACGTCATTTTTATTACATTTTCATTCAATGCTTAAAAAAAAGGACGAACCAGAGATATTTTTATGTATTCATCAATGTTTTGTCTTTATTGTAAAACTTCCTCAGAGTGATCATTTTAAGAAAAATGTCATACAAGTACATGGACATATTATATATATATATATATATATATATATATATATATATATATATATATATATATATATGTATATATATATATATATATATTAGTAAGCTATGAAAATATATTTATGGCAATTAAGCTACACAGAGGCTCCCGCGTTTCATCCCCGGGGGACGAGCACTGTTGAAATACATACTGAAAATTGATACATGAAAAATTATATCTCTTTATAAAAGTTCATGTGGATACATGAAATAGTTATATATATATATATATATATATATATATATATATATATACATATATTGCTTCGCGTCCTCCTTCGATAAATTAAGAGCTGTTACCTCAGACAGGCAGCCATCTGGATTTGTGCCAGGAATTATTTGACATGACTCCCAGTCCAATCAATACTTTGCAAGGACGTTCCAATCAATTAAACGAAACACATCTATGGGAAAAGCACGGAGATGCTCAGACAGCATACGGACCATTTAATAAAATGCCACGCCATTAAAGTTGCTTATTTTAAAACATCACTTGATTAAACAACTATAACACTTTTTGTAAATTAAATTTTTAGTGTTAGATATTTGCTGAATACCCACCACTCGGAGATATGTTTTTTTTTCATCTGTGCTTCTATGATGAAAAGTTTATCTGGATATTTGTCCCTTTGCAGAAGAAAACGGCTTTGACATTTGGTGTGATTTTATTTATTTTTGCGATGTCTATCTATTCCTACTGAGCATAAAGTTGAATCTGATTGAATCACCCACACAATGAGTCTCAATGCCTTTATCATCAATAAACTTTCGTGTTTTGTTACTAGAGTACATACCTCAACTGACAGCTTCAAATAAAAAAAAAACTATTTGTGATTAAATTATATTTAACTGGATATATACATATATTTGTGGTCGCGGATTGCCCGGTGGTAAACACCCGGCGAGGTATACAAAATTATACAAATATATATATATCTACACTCACTTTCAAAATCAGATTATTTGAATGGTTTTCCCTTAGCAGTACACGTTATCCCATTCCGAATTTGAATATCCTAGCTGAAGATTCCGGTTGTTTTAACTATATGTTCTACTTCCGTTTTGTTTTGTTGAAAATAGTTCCAAGTCATCATGTATATAAACTTGTAGTCAACATAGTTCCAAGTCATCATGTATATAAACTTGTAGTCAACATAGTTCCAAGTTATCATGTATATAAACTTGTAGTCAACATAGTTCCAAGTAATCATGTATATAAACTTGTAGCTAACATAGTTCCAAGTCATCATGTATATAAACTTGTAGTCAACATAGTTCCAAGTCATCCTGTATATAAACTTGTAGTCAACATAGTTCCAAGTCATCATGTATATAAACTTGTAGTCAACATAGTTCCAAGTCATCCTGTATATAAACTTGTAGTCAACATAGTTCCAAGTCATCATGTATATAAACTTGTAGTCAACATAGTTCCAAGTCATCATGTATATAAACTTGTAGCTAACATAGTTCCAAGTCATCATGTATATAAACTTGTAGTCAACATAGTTCCAAGTCATCATGTATATAAACTTGTAGTCAACATAGTTCCAAGTCATCATGTATATAAACTTTTAGTCAACATAGTTCCAAGTCATCATGTATATAAACTTGTAGTCAACATGGTTCCAAGTCATCATGTATATAAACTTGTTGTCAACATAGTTCCAAGTCATCATGTATATAAACTTTTAGTCAACATAGTTCCAAGTCATCATGTATATAAACTTGTAGTCAACATAGTTCCAAGTGATCATGTATATAAACTTTTAGTCAACATAGTACATCATGATTATGTTATTGAATGACATAATGGTTATAAACAAAGGTTGGGTAAGTGAGATTCTCTCTGGAACGTGGCTCTCAGTATTCTTATCTTTTGTGTTTCAGCTGTAAAATTAAGTTTTCATTTTTCTATTGTTTTCCCCATAAATACACATATGTAAGGATCATCTATGAACATGAGGTGGTTTATTTCGGTCGCTTGTTTCTGTAACTGTGCACCTGCTGAGTGTGTTCTCTATTACGTTCTTTGAAATAACTAATGAAGGTAGGGAATCACCTTTAAAATATCTCTATGAATTCTTATCTCTGTCAGGTGTTGCGCTCCAACCGTCAATAATCGTTTCCGCAAGTCCACTGCTTTTTCATGAGGTTAATAATAACTATTGTTATTAATAGTCCTATTATTAGTAGTTGCAGTAGTAAAATTAGTAATGTCAGTAGTAGTAGTAGTAGTAGTAGTACAAACTTTAATAGTATGATATTTCTTGCCCCCCATGCCACATCGACATAGGTTGCTTTATGATAAATTTTATGGAAGTTAGTCTTGTAATTTGATAGGCTAGGAGTTGCATACACATGCACACCTTCCAACATATGCATTCACGTACAGAGAGAGAGAGAGAGAGAGAGAGAGAGAGAGAGAGAGAGAGAGAGAGAGAGAGAGAGAGAGAGAGAAAGTATGTGTGTTAGAATAAATGTTCGTTTATTCTATAGATTAAAAGCTGTATTACATGAAGTAAAAAATAAATTCAACTGAACTTTCAAAGAGAACCTGTTCTAGTCAAACTGAATGTCATCGAATAAGCAATCACATTGTTTTTTATTTAATCTAAAGGACATCCAGTAAGATTGAGTTGCTTCCTGATGTCATTTGAATTCGAGTTCGTTATTTGAATAGGTGGAAAATTAGATACTAGCCAACTGCACCGACAGATAGTTGGTAAAAGAAAATCAATATATTTATTATTTTAACTTACGACGAACATTTTGCTTAAAGCTTGATGATATTTTAAATAAGGAAAGTGAAAAAAAAGACACGAAATTCTGCCGGCCATTTTGAATTTAATTGACTTTGATTTTTCGGAGCATAATTTAATACATCCTCTGATTTTTACAATTACATTTTGAATAATGTAAATCTTAATGTCTTTATAATGAAATTGAATAAGAAAATGATGATTATTTTAGCTTTGCCCATTTACATAATTATAATTATACTTGACGTATGCATGACCCGTTGGCTCACAACAACTTACATATAAATTCTACTTTGGTTTTATTTTAGAATTGACAAATTGTTAGAAATACACACATATTTTCTTCTTCCTTAATTCAAATTAATAATTCTCTTTACTAGTATATTAGTATTATTATTATTTGTATTCACTAAGATTTCTCACACAGATCATCGTGAGTTATTGCTCACCGACAACAACCAGTAGTATTTCCTGGAGTCTGAGTGACAACAATCATCCCCAGATTCCCAGTATTCTTCACCTCTTTTCGATAACCACCGAAAATAACCTTGCGCTATGGCAACAGCCGCTTACCATTGATTTCTCGCTGGTAAGGACAATTGGTCTTCTCTGGGATTTGGGTGTCAATAAGCATCCCCAACGTTCCAGCATTCTCCACACTCTTGCAGTGGAGTTCTGGTTTGTGCTGTCCCTCCTCGGTCTTCTCATCCTCCTTGACCCTCTATTTTTTATTTTTTTATTTTTTTAAAATGTTTTTTTTAAGAAAAAATGGGAGGGAAGGGAAGGGGGAGAGTTCATGATGGCCCATTGCCATTTCCGTTCATTGGTTAATTTGTGTGTGGCGTCAGCTGAGGCCGGTGTAATATATTGTGAGGAAAGGGGGAGCTTATGTAGTTATGTTTCTTGCAGTTTCTGTTCCTTGGTTTGTGATGTGGTATTCTTCGTGTGGTTTTGTTTTTGTCCTGTTGTCAATTCCATGTGATTGGTTACTATTTAGGTTGGTTTCCGCATTCAAGGATTTACCTATGAATTGCAGCTGTTTTGATCATTGCCGCCCTTTGTACGGTTTCGATGGTTCCTTTTGATTCTAATTTCTCCTAGTCTTTTCTACAGGCTTGTTGGAATTGTTTCTAGTGCCCCTGCGACTATTTATATTATACTGACTTTCTGCATGCTCAATATTCCTTTCCGTTCTCTGGCTAGATCCGTGTATTTGTTTCGTTTTTCTGTCTCTTTGATCTTCATTCTGTGGTCTGATAGAACTGCGAAGGCTACGATTTTGTCAGATTTGTCCTTCTTGTCGATTATAATAACATCAGGTCTCCTTGCTTGTATGAGTTTATCTGTTTGTATATCCATATCCCAGAGAATTTTGTGTTTTTCATTTTCCAATACTGTTTCGGGTTTATGTTTGTACCATTTGTCTGCGTATTCGAAATTCAATCGTTTGCACAGTTCCTAGTGTACTGCTTTTCCCATACAGTCACGTCGGTTCTTGTCTTCTTTTGGGGCTAGTTTGCTGCATTAACTTATTATATGATTTACTGTTTCGTCTCTTTATCCACACAGTCTGCATTTACTTTTTTCCTGGGTGTTATATATTTTAGCTTTAATGTAGTTTGTTCTAATCGCATTGTTCTGTGCAGCCACCACGAAAGATTTTGTTTCTCTGTTCAAGTGTCTTTTTCTTAGCCATGCCCAGCTATTTTTGTTTCTTCTCTTGTCAGTCTTATGAAGCGTCCATGTAGTTGTTTTTCTTCCCACTTTACTTTTCTTGTATTTTTGTTTGTGTTGTTGGTGCTACCCGAGTTGCTCGTTGGAACGGTGTCTCTTGCTGCGGTGATTATCCTTTCTGTGTTCTGAGTTATCTATCTTCCAGCTCATTTTTAGAGTCTTCCACACAATCCTCTATACTTACCAGTCCTCTTCTCCCTTCTTTTCTTTTCATGTAGAGTCTGCCCTATCGTCTTTTGGGTGTAATGTGTTGTGCATGGTTATTACTTTTCTAGTCCTCTGATCAAGGTGTCTGTGTACTTCTTTAGTCCAGCCTAGGAATGGTCCAGAGTATCTTATTAGCGATACTGCTCAGGTGTTTATGCCTTTTACAAGATTCCTGCAATATAATTTCGTTTCTAGGAGTCTTTTTGTTCTTCGTAAATATTCTTTTCCAATCTTCTCTTTCATTTCTGTAGATTTGATATTATTATTATTATTATTATTATTATTATTATCATTATTATTATTATTATTATTATTATTATTATTATTATTATTATTATTATTATTATCATTATCATTATTATTATTATTATCATTATTATTATTATTACTATTATTCTTATTATGTGTTGTTATTATTGTTATTGCTATTATTATAATTATTATTGTTTCATAGAAGTCAAACAATTTATAATGAGGCCATCTCATTTACATACGTTCAAACCGGCTTAGTCTAGATTATTTTTGATGATGTCGATGCTGAGGTATATTCCTTGTCAGTTCTAAGAAGTCTATCATCCCAGGCTTTACTTTCTAGCCCTTTGAGAAGGGGTTAGTTCATTGCTAATCGCCTGAGGCTCCCCACCCTAAGAATGTCGATGGAGTTGCCCACGTAATTTTTGTTTGGCCAGAGTACTCTTCCTCTACATACCTTACTTTTCAAATATCACTTTCTTGATTTTACGTCTAATCTTCAAGCCGTGAGAACGTGATAATTAAATTCTACACAGATATGCGTATGTAAATTATATGACAACGCGCAACAATGAGAGTCGCTCTTTCTCTGAATGTTCACAGAGTCATTAAGATTTTTTGGAAAATAGTTGAATCAACATAGATTGAGAGGGGCGAGATTAATACATAGGAAAGAGAGAGATTGCCGACATATTTATTTAATAATACATTACGTATAGATGGGACAATTAAAACTGTTTTTAACATAAGTATATGTATATTGTTTTACTAAATAAGTGATGTTGTATCATCCATAAGTATACACCAAGTGGACGATTTTGATAAGTATATAATATGTTGAGTATAATCCACTCAGCGAGGCAAGTAGCAGAATTTACACTGGCAAAATAGTATTAATGTAATATAAACTTAATCTTCTTTTCAACATGTCTTGGTCTTATTTAAGTATTATGCTACTTCATGGACATAACAGTTATATTGAAAATAAATTATTATGAAAACAAACGTTAATTTATCCACATTTCGTATAACGATATTTTATCCCACTATTTTCAATAAATCAATCGCGTCGTGTAAACTATTTTATCACATAGTTTTTCACCGAAGAGTTATAGTTTTGACGACCTCACGGTATCTCATTTGTGTTCTTAATATTTAGAGTATGCCAAGTTACCATGTGACATTTTATGCAGAAATCTTCAATGTATTTTGTATACGATTTGAATTCAAATAAAATACATTTCTCTTACATATGGCAGCTGGATTTCCGAAATTTTAATCCATTCAGTATTGGCTACATGCTTATCACCGTAGATATCAACCATCAGCAAAATCTCACCCTACCACTGTATAGCTCACCATGTAGAAAAGCTTTCTACTCTAATAACGTCTTTCCTCGGACAGTTTGCATTTGGAAGTCCCTTTCTGCTCCCTGTTTCCTCGATTTTACGAAGATGCAGCAAATGAAATTTAATGTAAACGCAAATCTCGATGTACAATTCTAACTCATGATGTTCATATAAATATCGTCCATAATTCACAGTAGCGCCTTACGTTTCAATGGCACTATGGCTTGTTCGGGTGAATATATATATATATATATATATATATATATATAGTGTGTGTGTATATATATATGTGTGTGTGTATATATATATATGTGCATATATACATGTGTGTGTATATATATATGTGTGCACATATATATATATATATATATATATATATATATATATTATTGACGATTTATGACATTTTATTTGTTTTATTGATTTTAGAGCATGTCCACGATCAATGTGACATTTTATGCCCAAATCGTCTAAGTTTTTTGTATACGATTGATTTTGAGATAAATTTGAATTGAAATAGATGTTTGTTATATATGGCAGCTGGATTTCGTAAATGTTCGTCCTATAATTTATTGCCAGATTCAGAAGAGATTTAACGGGAACCGGTGCATCAACGTTACTATTGCTGTATCATGAAGATATTTCAAGCGTCCGGGTTCTTTTCCCTTATTAAAGGATGCAGTAGGCATATCAGAATCATGACCACGTATTGAAATAAGTATTTGAGCTTTTGTGTCACAATGCCTTATTTAATAATGAACTATAAATTGATTAGTTAAGTTCAAATAATTATAGAACACGTCAAGTAAAAAAAATATCGGGAAGAACACTTTTAAGCCAATAAATATCGCTAATCTTAATTTTATTAAGACGAAATTTAAAAGGTAATGTTCAAATTGTCATTTTAGAAGGATATGTATTTCATGTTTGGCTGACAACTTACGAGTAAGTTTCATTTTGATATATTTCTAATCACAGATTAGAAAGGTTAATTAATAATCGAATATATTAAGCATATTTTAGTTATTAATAATAGTTTACTAATATATTATTATAATATCATTAATAACACAAATATACTCAATATATCCGATTATTAATTAAGCTTACCCCTTATGTCACATATAAGGGATATATGCACATGGATGTAGGTAGACATTTTGGACCAGAATGGGTGCATAATACGGAGACATTATTTAAACTTTGATATGTTGTTGAACTAAAACCTATTTCTGAGTAATACATTAAGGCACTATTCTAGTGAACACCGTGTGAAAATGAAGGTTAGTCTACTGAAGTTATTAGGTTAGAAAAATTGTAATCTACTCTCATTAGAGGGTCTAAGAAATATAGTTAGTTTATTTAGTGTTTTCAGTTTTTTGTCATTTACTACAACATACATGATATTAAAACCAGAAGTAAACTAATGAATTTTATGCTTCCAGTTTTACCATTGGATCAGAAATTATGAAAACAAATATGTGATTATTATATTATCTCCATGAGTATGGTATCGTTTTATAGCTGCCATTTCCCCCTTTACTAGATGAGTAATCACTTAGTTAGTTTAAGAGCCACGCGATAGAAAGTGTTAATCTGATGTCAGTTGAAAGACCATAAACCTTAAGAACGGATCGAGAATAAATGATGTGAGGTACAAAATAAATATACTTGTGGAGCTATTAAAGGGCAGGGATCTGCGACATTAGATTTTAAGATGACTATGTTATAATCTGCAACGAAACAGTCCCGTGGGATTGTGTTGAACAGATCGGAACCCCTTCCGGAAAAGCTCTGTTTGTGGGAATTCAATTTGATGCCAGACACTCGGATGAAGAAAGGAACGTTTGTTATAGTTGTGGTAAGAAGAAGAGTTGTTGAAAGGTTAGGGTTAGGGTTAGGGTTACATTCTCACTTGGTCATCTAGACAGACACGTTCCCCTCATACGTGTTAGGAACTTAGGTCCGGCGTATAACACTACTTGAACAATAATTCCAATGCTTTTAGACGAGATGGTTCACCTCCAAATATGGCATTATAATTATGCCACACATTATAAGCTTCAGGTTCCCTTCTCGATGCAACAAAGATCATTAGAAAGTAATCCTCTTATTCTTTTAAAATCACTATTGCGTCCCATGAAATAGTTTCCGCTGCAACCAATAAAAATGTCGAGCAAAAACACACATTCGTAGGAAAATTTGATGAAATCGAATTAAGATTTAAATCTCCATTTTTGAAGCCGCCAGCCCCAGCTAAACACTAAAAAATCAATACTGACCTTGATCAACGACAAACACATTAATTCAGTTCTCGGAATACACATTTAATTGAGTAGTATTTGTATAAGAGTGACTTAGTTTAAGTGGGTCATCTATCCAGCTCCCATATATATATATAACTATGGTTGTGTCTGGAATAATTTATATCGATGCAGACTGTGATTTCGGCAATACGAGGTAAAATACTATTCGATCAATAACAGTAAATTACACACCAATATAATTCCGAAAAGTATGGATAGTATGTATTTCTCAATAAATAGTATATAGCAGTTAGTGTTCAATGGAATGTTTACAATAAACCATTATGATATGTAACGTGTTTGTGCATTGAATTACCATAGCGTATGTTGATGTGCCGTAACATTATATTAAACATAAAACAATAAAATGTAGTTCTCTCATTACATTACGATTTTTAAGATGCAATTAACATGGAGTCGGTATACACTGAAAGAGAAACAATATAGACGTTAATTAGCAAAAAGCTTTGACCCATTGAATCAGCCATTGAGATCTTGGAGATTGTTAACATCAGGAAACTGTCATTTTGCAAAAGTAAATATAAAATATAAAAGGACACATCCGGAATTAGTCTCTTTCTGCTGGTTATACCTCAACATTTTCTTTCTTTTTTCAAATTTATTTTAAGATACGGAATAAATCGTATTATCAATTGGGGAAATATTCTCTTTTGTTTATAATAGTCTATTTTATTTTTTCCTCCTATTCTTTATTACGGTTGACTGTTAATACACAGAGGAGGATATAGAGAGTGACAGAAGCGAGAGTGATAAGTATATCGTATAAAATAAGTGCTGGCGGTCAAACAAAATTGAGTAAATGCGAGAAAGCTTGATAGATTGAAATAAAGTAAGACATACATCACTTCATATAAAAATAAAAATTCCCAGCTAATTAGAACAATCAATTTTTTTCAAAATTTTCTAAACTATTCTAACATGTATTTTGTGTGATTAAAATATATAAGAAATATATCAGAAAATACTTCGGAAAACAAACATTACTTAATTTAGCCATTTGGAAATTATAATATATTGATACGCAACTTTATTTTATTAATCATAGTGTTCAGAGGACTGCTGTTTCCTCAATATCTATTATTTTCCTACGCTAAACAAGTGAAATGGAACCACGGCATTATATCTTTTTCAGCCGAGCGGATTCACAAAATATGTCTTCCCCACCTCTTAACCGATGAATGGGTAACATTTTCTATTCTTCGAATAATATGTAGCATATACCGACATAGAATCTGTGTAGGTTATTGAGAAGTAGAGTGTGCTTTATCTAAAGTATGATACAAATAAATGTCATGCGTCCTTAATCTATGGCATCGCTTCTTTAATAGTAAGAAACGCATTTATAAATGCACTTTTACAATTTTTGTTAAATACCAGTATAAAACGTTCGATATATTTTTATCGTAATCTCGTAGAAAAAAGAAAGAATTACGATATTTTTTTTAATGTTGACGTCAGTTATATTATGTAATACTAAATAAGCATGCGCGTTGTTAAATCGGATCCTTATATAAATGTCTTCTTTCATGAAAAGTTTAAACACGTCAATAGATTGTATTTGATTATTGTTGCAATTTCTCGTCGATGATTCGTCTTTGTGTCTACTTAACCATCAATACGGCACGCATTTCCCATTCTCACATGCTATTCATTAATAACTGAAGGTTGCACGTCATCAAACGGTGATTAAGCTCGAGTCGACCGACGAGAACAAACAAGTTATAAAAAATGACTAGTTTCAAGACAGTTTAAACATAACCATCTTTCAGTCTATTTTCAGAACGCCGAGTTTATTTATATCAAACATAATTCCTCTCGGACATGATGTAAAATTTGCACTGGAGATTCTACTAGATTTCGTTGTAAAAGACGGTACTAAAAATTGGCATAATTTTCCTGTCATGTTCTAAGTTCTTTTGTATGATAAGTTTGGTACAGGGTCAATTTTTCAAGAGGGCTATTTTAGGTTTTGTGTTTTGCTGGAGTCAGCCAAAATACGAAGATATATGGCGTAGTTGGTCCCGAACTAGCGTTGGACGAGACTAGAAAGTGGTTCGTTTATTCTTCCCCATTCCATAGTCATTGTTAAACTCTTTCTCGCAATTTAGTCAATCGCGGTGTTGTGTCTAACTCTTAGGGCCAATAAGATTGGTCATTATTTCTTTATTCCATTTATTTCTCATTTTGGGGCTTCTTCTGACCGAGAGACGCCAAATCATTGATAACATCTTATACCGTTATCTTAACACATTCGGGCGGGTCTCTTGTCAAATCGATAACTCAAATCTAAGATTTTAATATAAATTTGGCGGGCAAGTTCTTTTCTACCGAAGAACCGATACTTTCTCCACTGTATTTAAAATATTATTTTCTGTGTTCATATTGTAAATATTACATTTCATCATTTATGCTGCAATTTTTATTTTCATTATTTTTAACTTTCGCTTATTACGCCCTTCTATTATTTAGAGAGTCGTTCATTAATTTTGTTCCTGAATGGACATACGCATATTATCTGTCATATAATTTTCGGTTTGGGGTTATACATAACTGACGAGATAATGATTACTACGTTTTAGTGTATAGATTCGAATACACACATACCTACCCTGTACCTGGTGCGGTATTAACCGTGGGCGGGTTAAACCGACTTTTCCTTCGAAGGAAGCTTCATGGGAGTATAAAATTTACAAGCGGTTCTCAGTCGCATGTATATACGTAGAGAGAATATGCCAACGTTAGGTGTTTGCTGTTTTTCCCAGGAGATTTCGACGTCCTCCTACATACAACGCCTGGTATTACGAAATCGTCACCCATCTGGTACTATTTAACTTCAGTGATCTAACAGGAACCGATGTTTCAACGTTATCATGCCGTACATATATACACAATATAATTTATTTGTTTTCCAACAACAATAGCAATTCAGATGATCCCTGCCATTCAAGTGTCAGGATAGTTCCAATGTTGGCATCTCTAGTACTTTCTGTCCATGCAGGGTAACATCATGACCATTAACGAAATCTACGAACACAATAAAACACACTTTTCACTCTATATTACAGACTGATGTATTTTATCTGTATATATATATTTGTCTCATCACAAAAAGGTTAGCAAGTAAAGAATTGCCGGGGGAAACTATTCCAGTGTGTCGGGGGTGGGTGATAACAAATAGAAAGCATAACATCATCTGTGGTCTAAAATGACAGCGAAAAAAAAATTCTCCAATCTATTTATATAATAAAACGTTTTCCATCTTTTTCATTTACTTTTTCTATAGCGATTACAACTTTGTCTTTCTTATTGTTAATTTTCAACTCCACCTATTGCAACGGTAGCTTATATACATATGAATATAAGTGTTTACATTTGTAAATCATATTTTTCTCTATGTGTTTCTACGGAGAGTACACACTCGTATGTATATTATCATGGAAAATTCGAATATAATTTTATTGACTTAAATACTTGAGAGTCTCGCTATAAATGATGAACTATCTACTTATATTATTGACCATGGTATGATCAAAAAAGTGTTCGAGAAATTATTTGATATAAAATTGTGACTTTTATGAGTGCATATAAAAAGCGTGGCGTCTTTTATATCATGTTTCATTTTTATTTTATCGTAGAGAAATTATATTGACACTTAAAAACCACATTATAATGTCTAAATATTGCACTATTAAAGATGCGGAGAGACGAATTATCGATCCGTTTATTAAATGATTGTCTCGAATTTGGAGAAACTATATTTAGCACGCGAATCATTCAAGTATTAAGGAAAGAGAATTTATTTTACAAACATTTTTACTCTTACAATATTTTATTTTATTTTTCCTTTACAAAAAATTCAACATCAATTATAAACACTAGCAAAGATATGCTCCCTCCGGTCGCATATTTTCGCTAGTTGTTCTATTAAATTGCTCAGTAAAATATGTTTGTTTGTCTTTTTACAAAATAAAATGAAAGAAAATCACCCAATCCTTTATTTTAATAAATAAAACACGGAATAATAAAAACGTAGTTTTTAAACAAAATTTACAATTTACGGTGTAACATGTAAAACAAAACAACCCTAAACTCACTTCAGGTCGTAAACATATAATTAGATTTGAATTTCTTTAGAAAACAAACCCAAAACGTTTTAATAAAAAAATCAATGTAAATATATCATTTTTGAGCGACTCGTAAATGTGTGTGCATCTCTCTCTCTCTCTCTCTCTCTCTCTCTCTCTCTGTTCTCTCTCTCTTTTTTTCTCTTTCTTTATCTCTCTTTTCTCTCTCTTTTTTCTCTTTTTCTCTTATTTGAAATAAAACTTTCTGTGCGTTCGAATAATCAAAGGGCGGGTAACCAAATGGTGGAATGGCCGCCGGCTGTTCCGTCATATTTCATTACAATCTAAGTTAATTACGTAACTCAATTATATAGATTTAAAGAAAAACAATATCTTTAAATTATTCTATTTATAATTTTTATTCAGATTATTATTATGGAGGAAAATATTTTACATATATCTGGAAATATGAAAAAAAAACGATCATGAGTGTATATTGCGAATATTAATTTATTAGAAGCTTTAAAACAAATTAACTATGTACAGTTTACTGACGCGTGTTTATCACGCTTTGTCTGTGCATTTTTATGTTATGAATATAATGAAGTTGCTTTATAGTTAAATTGTACTAACCTAGAAATAGATATTTGATTGAAATAAATGTTATATACATTATATAGGTTAGACAAATTATACAACATCTATTAGCATGTCTACAAGCAAAATAATGTGGAAACTCATTGGCTGGCCTAACAGGAAAATATTTTAGTGACTTTAAGCAAGTAGATAATAGTATATATAGAATATATAAATATATATGTGGAATTTATTAAAGCACAATGTTATTACACCCCATAATAAGATGACAGATTCATTGCCCCATTTAATACAGCTAGCTATTGAGTCTATTTTTAAAACCATTACTATAACCTCTCATCTCGGTCATAGTCTCTGCTTCATTAAACTCATCTATTTTTTTAATGGAAAATGAAAATTGTAAAAAGTATTTTCAAAAACAACGAAAAACAAATCAAGCTATACGATTATTTTCCAACTATACACTTGTTAAGGTATCACTTGTCAATACATTGGCTTACTGATACATATTTAACTACGTCACGTTTTCTTTACATTGATATGCGCTACTAACAAATACAAAGCAGTGTAAGAATTTACTATTGAACATTCATCATTTAGAAATAAAACGAAAGGAGATACAAAATAAATGCAGTGAAAAACATTTGTGGCACTCATTTCAGTATGATTGATAGGTTATAATCGATTTTCTCTGGACTACGATGTTATTTCGTTTGTCATTTTCTTTTACTTTGGTTCAATTTACATCGATTCTGCTCACAAGTGCATTCAGTGTTTTTTGTTTTGTAGTTATGCCGTGCCAAGACGCATTTGTCAATCAGACATTATCTCATATACACCACTACTATCCTTTCTAGAAGGGTAGCATGTCATTTATCATCTCAAAGGTGAATTGGCCATATATACGTGATATATATCCTACTGATATGCTAGTAGAGATATGCATACTCATAGAACTATAATATCACAAAGGTTCGATTGTAAATATATATTATTATTAGAGAAGGTATCTACATACAAACTGATTATTTCATATTTACCGAAACAGATTAGAATTTCGCAACATGCTCTAGCCAATGAATAATATATATATATATATATATATATATATATATATATATATATATATATATATATATGGAGAGAGAGAGAGAGAGATAGAGAGATAGATAGATAGATAGATATATATAGAGAGAGATAGAAGAACTATATATAACAAGCCGCGCATGCGTGGTCTTCCTCTGTATGTGACTCGATGTGACGAGTGTAAAATGAAATGAATTTGGGCAATTTGGAGCATTATTGAACCCCTGGGGGGCGCGAACCAGAATTCTTCTGAGGTCAAGGATGCTCATTTTATATCCAGAACAATTGCCTCTACATTTTGGCCAAGTTTCAGAAAAATTGAATGGATGGATCAAACGTTATGGAAGAAAAGGGTCATTTTTGCCATTTTGGGGGCTTTTGACCCCCTGGGGGCGCGAAATTCAATGGATGGTTGTGGAGAAAAATCCGGATGGACAGACGGACGGAAATGCCTCAAAATATAGGTCCCCCGAGTGTGTGTACAAAGAGAGAGAGAGAGAGGTAATATATATATATATATATATATATATATATATATATATATATATATATATATCGAGAGAGAGAGAGATAAATTAATAAATGCGAAGGGTTTTTTCATTTATGACAACTATATTACATACAAAACGGGTCTATGTTATATAAGTACATAATACAAGATTTTATTAGGAAATACCTGATATATACTACAGATTAAAAGTCTGACCAGAGGTTTCTGTACGACTAATTATCATAATTATTGTTTATACAGTTTATTATAAATTCCTATTTGTTGTTATATAGTTCTAATTATAGTGCGCTATTTTCTTTATGATATAGTTGTGTCGATATTAACAGTAATTAATTGAAGTAATTCTAATAATAAAAAAGGATAAATTACCAAAACGTATCTTACAAGATTTTGAATTATGTTCAAGGGACCTACTTGGAATGACAACTATTTTTCTTAACAGTTACAACAACAATAAAATACTTCGCAGTTATATTTTTTAAAGTCTATGAAATTGAAAAAAATATTAACGAAGTTTTAATTGTAAAATTAAAATTTGTCAAATAATTTGCAGATTTAAATTCATCTGTGTTTTAAAAAAACTTTATTAAATTAATGTAGGTTTTGAGCGTCGTAAATTATCTTCAAAAGACCGCTATTCTATACGATTATTCCATTTTTAATTTTAATATTTTATTGCAATTTCAGATGTAGTAACAAATTACAAATATTTCTGAAGATTTAATTTTATATTGATTCGTTTTAAAGAGAGATTTTTATATTCCTTCTCTGCATGTGATTTAAGAGTGTTTTCCCTATAATATTAAAGTTCGAAAAACAAAATACTATGTTCTCTCAAAAAGAGAATCCATATTTAATTACATTCTTTTTTAATATATGTTACTACATAAAAATAGCAATGTAATTTTAAAACTACAAATCGAATAATCGTATAAAGTGTCGGCTTCTTGAAAGGCTGAAGACGTACTCAACGTAAGAACAGAAAACCTGCCCCATAACAAATACTCATATTTACTTGCCTACCCACGATGGCAAAGGTCGACACAGTGTCGATGTTTAATGTAGGGTAATACAACAACCCCTAAAAGGGGCACTCTGGATTCGAACAAAAAATAAAATGGCCTCAGTCTAAAAAGAACTTCTATGACCAGGGACAAAAAAGACAATGTGAAACATCAAAACAGATACTATATTTTGTTCAAAATACTTGTTATATTTTTATTGAATGATCATAATTCAGTATTTAAAAGAAAATTAAATTTGATATAATTTTAAACGTTTTGTCATTTTCAGCTTAGTTATCTTTAACAATAATATGATTTTTGAAAATCATTTAATTCTCAAAAAATATTTATAAAAATGTATGTGCACACACAATATGTATTTGAAAGTGGTGAATTTTGTTTTTTTTCTCTCTTAAATTAAATTGGAAACTGTCTTATTCAATTTTTTATACTAAAAATAATGTATTTTTCATTTGTCTATAAACATTGCTTCAAACATTATATTTCTGTACAACTAAATTACACACCCTCTTTTTAATCCAGCATATTATTACCAGAGAAAAACACTTACACATTTTAATCTACAATTATTTTGTTCTGAATTCTGCGTACTTTATATTTTTTATTAATAAAATTATCAGACATGATCACATGTGTTTGTCTTTTTCGCTTAAATGTAACTTTTATAAATACACGTTACATTATATTTTATAAATACACGTTACATTATATTTAATAAATACACGTTACATTATATTTTATAAATACACGTAACATTATATTTTATAAATACACGTTACATTATATTTAATAAATACACGTTACATTATATTTTATAAATACACGTAACATTATATTTTATAAATACACGTTACATTATATTTAATAAATACACGTTACATTATATTTAATAAATACACGTTACATTATATTTTATAAATGCACGTTACATTATATTTAATAAATACACGTTACATTATATTTTATAAATACACGTTACATTATATATTTTCTTTACTATTAATAGAATTTAAAAATAAAAAAGTAACATCAAAACACATATTAAAAATGTAAATGTGACTATATAATTTGTATTATACGTACCCCCTCACCCTGAAATGATTGCTACGCGGAGAGCGGGTAGATTTTGCTAATATATATATATATATATATATATATATATTTATATATATATATATATATATAAAGAGGGAGAGAGAGAGAGAGAGAGAAAGAGAAGTTGAAAAAAAAGATAAATCGATTTCAACCATCAATCATGTTATTTATCATTTTCCGACTGGGCTGCTCTAGTTGTTATCAGACAATCTCTGTGTTTTTGCCATCCGTCCAACTGAGGTTGATTTGTGTTTGACTCTGAAACTGTCGATCTGAATGTTCAGACGCTGGTGAAGACCGATTTGAGGAGCTTTGAGAAGTTTGGAGTGTAACAGATTTACAGTAACACCTATAAATATGAAATACGAACAGTCGGCCTTGAGAAAATAAACAAAAATGGACAATATTGTTTTATTTCTCAATATTCATTTTCTGTGAGCAATACACACTTAAGATATTTCACGAAAGCCAACAATACTTTTCGTTTCAAAATAAAGATGTGTATTTATAGAAAAATAGTTGTACAATTGAAAAAACGAATAACAAAAATCTGCAAATTATTATGGGATCGTAGAAAATGAGTACTTAGCTGCTTGCAAGATAGTAAAAATGTCTAACCCATGAGAGATCATAGATGAAGAATAGGTTGTAAGTATAACGAATCCTACCTTATTATCAGTGGTGTCTGTCAAAGGTGAAAATATTCGTGCGAAGAAAGGCGTAGGCACACTGGATTTTACAGTTTGGAGATTCTTTCTTCGTCTGTATTTACTTTTTTAACGGATCGTTTTGCACCTCAAACTATCATGTGTTATTAAAGGCAAGAACTATTACGCATTCGTTAAAATACCGATTCGAAAGATAAAAAAAACCCTAAGTTTTACTTTTTTACGTTCAGTGAGGTTGATGCGAATGTTGATTTTTTAGTCGTCTGGTAACGGGAAAACTAGAGTTTACCACAGAAGTACGCTGATATGTTCGCAAAAATTAACGCATTCTGGTTGGTAAGTAAAGTCATAGTGTACTTGTTGCCCTTGGGTCGGTAGCCAGATAACTGTATATATAGACAAACAGTAGTAGGAGTAAGAAAAGAAAATGGAGGTATTTATCCACACCATTCTAGTTATATGTCTCGCTTATATGTATCTTATAATTTCTTTTCATTCTGATGAATAACACTTTGATATTAGATATAAAGAACATGTTAACAATTTGTAGCTTTTAGTTACTATTTATCCTGGCTACACTCTAAACTGGTGTATGAAATGTATCGGCGTCCCATCTCTGACTTAAATTAAATGTCTGCCAGCCACAATAATAAACTTACTTGAACAAACATGCGTAAGGTGGCCGCTTCTATCTAAGATAACAACGTCAAAATCTATGGTTTCTAATACGTCCTATCTTTTTCTGCCTACTCCATTTCCTTACCTTATGACCTACTTGATTTTCTTGCTGGAGTTCCAGTTACTTATTTACTTACTGAATTATTTATTAATGTACGTAAATTTATAATATAACATGCATAAAATAAAATAGTAACATATATATTTATATATATATATATATATATATATATATATATATATATATATATATATATATATATATGTAGGTAAAAATTATCATGAATAAAAAAAATAAAGAAATATTTAATATTATGTATTTAAAATTACTATTGGTATATATATATATATATATATATATACATATAAATATTAGTATATCATTATTTATATTTTTTTTTGGTTACATATGTGCATACGTGTTTCAGCTGCACCTTCTGTCAAGAGCCAGCCAGCAACCTTTATAAACATTAGAGTCTCATGGGTAACATCTAGGAAAAATAATACATGTACTATATATATATATATATATATATATATATATATATATAGATATATATATAGATATATATATATAGATATAGATATATATATAAATGATTTAATAAATTAGAACATTACCATTGTTCTAAGAATTAGTACACCAAGTCTAATATGGCGTACGGTCGTTTCCAAAACATTCTGGAAATACTTTATTTTATTTTATTTTATTTATTTAAATAAACAAAGCTACGCCAAAAGCCTTCATCAGCACCTTTAGCACCACTTCTTACAGAAAATTCAAGGAAACAATAGCAAGCTCGTCGTAGAGCAACATCTATTGACAGGAGGAGCCACAGAGACAAATATTAGAAAAAGGAATTAGTTACAAATATAAATTAAAATTAGATGGATAAAATCATAATAATGATAATAAAACATTATAAACATTATAAAAATATTATAAAAATAAAAATGAAAATAAAAATAAGAACAAGAATTAAATAAAATAACATATAATATAAATTATCAAAAAATAAAAAATAAAAAATAAGAATAAAAAAATATAAAAAATATAAAAAAATAATAATAAAATACATAAAGGAGAAATAAAGAAAAAATTTAAATAAAACGATAAGAAATAAAAAATAAAAAAATATAAAAAAACAATAAAAAACAAATTATATAAAGGAAAGATAAAGGAAAAATCAAATAAAATAAAAGGATAAGAAATAAAACAAAAAATAAATAAAAAAAAAAAAAAAAAAAAAAGAGAGAATTAAGTATATTAGAGTAAAATAAAATAAAATAAAATATAATAAAATCAAGTAAAATAAAAAAATAAATGGTAAGTATGATATTAAAGATATATAAAGGAATAACATATATATATATATAGAGAAAAATATATAAAGACAAATAATAAAATTATTAATGAGTAAATGAAAAATAAAAAATAAAGAATAAAATAGTTAACTAATAATATAGAATAAAGGTAAAATTAGAAATAATGAAGATAAAATTATAAATAACATAAGAATAAAGTTAAAAAACAATAGTACCTATAAGGAGATGATAATGAAAATTCGAAATACAAAATGAAAATATAAGATAAATATAGAAGAAAAATAATAAAGAGATAGACAGAGAGAGAGAGAGAGAGAGAGAGAGAGAGAGAGAGAGAGAGATAGAGAGAGAAATTCAGTATAATAAAATACAATTTGATAAATAAAAATAAATAAACATAGAAATATATATTTCTAAATATATATATATATATATCATTATTTTAAAAAATGACGCACAAATGTTCCTTTTTAAAAAATAAATAAAATATGTAATTTCTCG
>OY744515.1:246924051-247014051 GCA_963556195.1 Sepiola atlantica
ATAAAAAGGGAAATAGTATTATATAAAACTTAGGAATCTATAAAACAACTAATCACTTACGAAGATAGATTGATTTACAGATTTAAATACATGGGTATCGTGAATAAAAAATAGCTTCATATGAATCAGTTTATTACGAGCAAGCTTCCTGCTCCGAGCATCGAAAAATACTATATGGTGCCCCTGTTTACCATGTGAAGTCAACATGATTGGTTGTTGGATTGTACGGAATGTTTATGTATCTTTATTTAGTTTAAGTCTGAACCGACCATATATGTGTATACGCTTCGTTTTTAGATTAATTCGTTATGTAGTCATATATCTTTCAAACAAATACTCTGTAAGCAATAGTTTCTATTTAACGCATGGAAGTGATGCTGGCAGATACTACCACTTCGGATCAAAAGTGATCTTTGAATAGTGATAACTAAAGGTGACCCCACACCTCAAAAAGTCTTCTTACAGTGTCCTCATAACTGGAGGTAGTTAAGTATTATGCCCAGCATAGATAAGTGTAAGTTTGAGTCGTTGATAATGTTCGGAAATAAAGTTGACAAATAGTACCAAAAAATGTAGAAAGATCTGATGAAAATTAATTTCAGGTTGTTGAGCTAGTGTAGAGGCGAACACTTTCATCTAGAGAGGGCGTGCCGTTCACTGCCGTGTCGGTAGAAACACATTTTATCCATAGAAAATATCCTAACACAGTAGTTATCAACCATTTAGCCCGTGAACTCCTTTCATCATCCGTCAGAATTATATTTAAAATGTGAATTTATACTAACATTAATAACTAATACTAACATTTATGTCTGTTTTTCAAAGTTATTTACATAATAACATTTAATACAAGCGCTAGCCGAGAGAAAATCCAACATAACCTTTCAGTAGCGATGAGCAATGCACATTGTGTTTATTTTTGTGGCTGTCGATCAAGTTTTTATCTGCTAATCTGTGGTACAAATTCCACATACCCCTAACACGATGAAACCCCTCCCAGGGTGAAATTACCCCCTGGTTGCGAATCAATGCCCTAATAGGTACTAGCTCTCTGAATTAAAGTTGACCTGGTAGAAATAGGAACCAAGTGGTAACCACATTCTCCCAAACTCCTAAATTGGGGCTTTACCAGCAGATCTATTTAAAAGTTAACCCAACACCGGAAATCAATATAACTAAAATAATCACTGTAGCAATCATTGCAGAAGTAATATAAAAATATTCTAATTTGTTGCTAAAAACAGTATATTATGGACATTCGAAATCAGTAAACGATTCTTCTGTACAGCGCTTATCTTACTCTAAACAATATTCCATTCTTTGATATATAGATTCATAAAAGAAAACAATCTACCAGTTGAGATAGCATACATTAACACAGGTGTTGTGTACGTTCCTGAGTATAAATCCTCATTGTCTGCTGCACTATTTCAATTTGTGTCATTCTTTGAATAATTCGGACTACTATTGTTGTCTTTGGTCTTATTTTTACAATGTTTCGTCCAATGTAATTTTCGACCTTCTTCATGTCCTTTATTTAGAACGTGGGAATCCTTATGTCGAATATAGTAACGTCTACGTTATTTCGAAGTGAACCCTTTATTTCATCTCCACAAGACTATCACTAAGGTTGAAGGTTCAATGCTCATTACAGGCTATACTAAATACGAATAGAATAATTAAATATTGTACACAGCCATGGGTGACGGAACAAGAATAATCTTCCCCGTTGATTAAATACATAATTCAGTTCGAAATTCCGTAAAGATTCCTGAGTTCGACACCAAAATTATCAAGTAAGAAAAGAGACACCTAAAGAAGTTGAGAGATTGTGTCGACTTAAATTCTTGAAAATAAGAACCAATATGAGGATAATAGTCCGAATAATCAAAAGATAGCAAAATATCACTTTAAAAAAAAAATATTCTAAAACATAAAATTTTAACTTATGATTCATATACAGCACGCACATTGGATGCGATGTCGTTTGGATGAGCCTAAAAGTCCGTAAGCATATATTTTTCAACCTCAAATAAAGTTATAGACAATTAATTAACATTTTGAAAGATTTTCACTTCATGATAAAATTACTTAATCGATCAATTTGTTAAAATCTCGGAGAATCTGGTGTAATTTGAATGAGAAACATGGCTCAGTTTCAGTTACACAAAAAAAACACTAACACGCCATTATATATGTGGGATGACCGGACTTACATTTTTAACAGAAACTTTATTTTCCGCCTGTACTGAATAACTCGTTCCTAGCTATTTAACCCTGCAAGTATTGAAGTGCAATAATGAGAGCATATTTTGTTACTGTGTGTATTCTTCTGAAAAAGGAGGCTGATTAAAAATGATCGATTTAATTCTGGTGATCATTTAACCCTATTTATTACGCATGAATGATCAACTAAATCGATCATTTAGAAATCGACCAATTAAAAACATTTCTTTAGTACAAATAATCCGTTTCATGACTTTTTGAAACTTTAGTTCAGAAAGTAAAAGGAAATCGATCAATGTCTATTCGACCTTTATCCGACAAGCCAGTAAGAATAATTTCTCCGTGTATTTATGCCATCCAATATTGATTATAATTCAGACATGACTGGCATTGATAATAAGGCTACACGATTTATTATGTTATTGAGGGTAATGTTGAGAGCTTCTCAATTAAGGCAATAATATGTTCGGAATCTTTTTTTCACCTTGCTAGAAAATAACTGCAGCACTGAGACAGTCTAAAGCAAACATTCTAAATAACGAAAAAATAATTGTTTTTATTTGTATATTGTGTTTGAAGCATATGTATGTGCCGGATCATATATGATAATCAAGATTTTAACATGAACTAAACATCTTTATTAGGTGGTTGTGGTGTGTTCTAAACAAATATATACATATTAGAGCAAGATTACGTTCTCGCCATATTGGAGATTTTATCACCCTAGGTGAGTGCGGTAGTCTTACAATGCCCTTCGACGAAGGTTCGATGAGCATATCAAGTATTTTGCGCGAAGTTCGCAATTCTTGTTATATATAATTCTATTAAAAAAATAGTTAATTTATCTCTCAACTTTTCGTAGTTTCTGTTAAGTAACTAAGGAAAGTTGAGAGAGAAATATGTATAGTTATATATATATATATAATATTAAATTATTTTGTTACTATTTTACCTACGCACGACGTCGTTTCAAGCTTACGGCTCTAATAAGCGCAGATAAATAACAATCTCGGACGGTCACAGGGCGCGAACCTTATTCACAGAGACACCTTGAATCTGTAAGCGTTCGGAAGATTGTCATGTGATAACGGAAACTTAAGTTATAATTATATTGAAAGCGGCGAGTACAAACATCAAGCCATTCGATAGGATTTAACGGCATGGCCGGGGTCTTGCACTGGGGCTTTAATGAATGTCTATTTTTAATCTTTCCAACAGTCCTCTTACTTTTATTTTACTTGAAGGATTTCTAATAATATTAAATTAAATTTCTGATATTATTTTAGCCACCTACGAGATCGCTTACGGGTCTCACCAGCTCAGGGAAATAACAATATCGGATGGTTACTGGGCGCGGACCCGGTTCGCACAGACACCAAATATCTGTAAGCGTTCGCTTTTGTCCGATATTCCACGAGAGATTTTCACGTATTAACTGAGAAATTGTGACAAAGTCGTTTGCCGGGGCAACTTTTGGAACGATATGTGACGACAGGACGATGTGTGACAACATATGCATGTATGTTCAATATATGGTCTTGTTATCGCCAGTGAGCAATCATCGTTTTACGATAGTCACTGTCGCCGTCATCTTTGGCTGGCGGGCTGGCGGGCTGGCGGGCTGGCGGGCTGGCTGTTTGGTCGGGACCATCGTGCTGCAAATCAAACATTATGTTATAATGTAACAAACCATTGTACTCTTAACATAAAAATATATATTTATTTTTGCCAATAAACATTTTTATATCTGGCAGAGAGCGCAACAAAACAGGTGCGTCTCTTTCAGTATTCAAACCAGTCTCTGAATTTGAAATGTCTTTACCAGAGAGAGACAGAGAGGGGAGTGAGAGAAAGAAGGAGATAGACAGAGGGAGAGAGAAAGAGAGAGAGACAGAATACAGCCGTCATCAGTGTTTCAACAAATCTCGGTGACAGGTTTTCTGACCTCTTGAACCTGGCTGGTGTATCTAACATTGTTGATATTTTTGCTGACATCAGATTACATCGAACACCCCGATGAGTGAGCTGACATTTTTAGTGCAGCAAATTAATTTTATTTACGAATCAAGTCTGGCGCAAGGGTTACGAATATAACGGGGAACATTGGCTCCCTAAAAGGTCACGCATTGTGCTACACAATGAAGTCATATTTATACTGAGAATAAACATCAAGACATTTAACGACAGTCTATATATATATATATATATATATATATTTATACTATGTTTTATTTATATATATATATATTTATACTATGTTTTATATATATATATATATATATATATATATATATATATATATATATATATAGGTTTTCGAAAATTACTCATAGTATATCGTAACAAAAAGAAAATACGAAATAAGAAGTTAGGATTTACCTTTTATCAAAAATCGTCTTAAACACTTAGTACGAAATAGTAATTAATACATTCATTTGTTTATTCATTATTATAGATTTTGTTGAACTCTCTGTGTGCTCATGATTTTCCATCGACTTATTACACCCATAAATATATATAAATATATATATATATATATACATACATATAAATACGAATATATATATATATATATATTTGTTTTTTGGTTTTTTCTAGCGATAGAAACAGAGTTTTTCCGAGTATTTTCCCACTTCCTAAACAATAATAAATAATTAATATATGGATATATATATATATATATATATATATATATATATATATATATATATATATATATATATTATGAATATATATATACATAAATGCATACATATATATATATATATATATATATATATATATATATATATATTTTATAAATATATATATATATACAAAAATGCATACATATATATATATATATATGTGTGTATATACGTATATATATTGATATACCTTATGTTACTTATGCCAATCTAGGTTCAAAATGTATAACATGTATCTTGACTAATTCAGAACTCATCATGGGGTATACGCATAGAGATACATTCATAGCAATGTTTTCTTTTTACAGCTAACTGTAAATAACAGAAGGTGAAATAATATTATCGTTGCAGACTATGAAACCGACATATCGGTTTCAAATTGTATTTTGATCATGACCACACAGAGAATTAATACTGAAATGTTTAAATTCATACTTCCTCAATCTAGCGATGTTCATACAAGATTGTATAGAAAATCTGCGAAACTAATCGAGAATAATAATAGTCAGAAAAAAAGCTTTCATGTATATATTGACAGGTGGTACATGGGTCACCTAGACAATACACATTCGTCTGGTCGAGAAAGTGAGAGATGGTTTTATTCACAAGGCTTGATCCACTATCATCAAATTCATAAAATTCAAATTAAATTAACTTAACTTCAAATTAAAAAGAAACTTAATTTTTTTTAACATCAAATTTATATTTTGAACTTCAAATTGAAGATTCGCAATACGAATACTAATGGAATATGCATTTGAAATTTAGTTTCTGATTAAAAATATCAAGTGTTATAGCAATATCTAATCTCAAATTAACATGTTATAGCACCTCCTAGTTTTAAATGAAACTTTAAAATATGAAGTGCCAATTTAGTTTATGATTAAAATATAAAATGTGATAGCAATATTTGATCTCAAATTAACATGTTATAGAACCTTTTAGTTTCAAATGAAACTTTAAAATATAAAGTGCCAATTTAGTTTATGATTAAAAATATGAAGTGGTATGGCAATATTTAATCTCAAATTAACATGTTATAGCACCTCTTAGTTTCAAATGAAACTTTAAAATATAAAGTGCCAATTTAAATTGAACACGTTAACATTCAAATAGAAAATGCGCATACAAATATTAGTATGATGTTCAATTTAGCTGGAGATTATGTACATTTTAAAAGTTAGCTTTGTAAGTTAGTTTTATTTGTTGAGTTGAACACTTATTCTTTAAAAGTTCAGATTGACTAATTGTAAGTTGATCTTTTCTAGCTTTGAGTTCAAATCTTTTTCATTTGAGGATAAAAAGTTTTAACGTTTGAGATGTTTATATAAAATTTACAAATGAAGATGCAGTTGCGATTTATTTACACTATGAGTAAAGAACGAAATATTGTGTATAAAATAAGATACGTTTTAAAATTCATTTGTACGAATTGACTTAAAGATTCTTCAGGAAATGATACGTGAGTGTTTCTGACATTTGTAAGTGTATTTTGACGCGATTGATAAAGTCGATGAGAAAAGAAAATGTAGGCAAATTGATTACCATCGCCGAAGATTGGACACAGTTTATATTAAAATCTCCCCGCCTCTGTATGTTACGGAAAGGCGGCATTGTGCCTCGAGACAAATTAAAACATAACAGAAAGGAAGTATCGCCATTTTTCCTAATTGAATCATGCGCATTCGTAGATATATATGGTCTGAAACGATTTATACAATACAGTAAGCAATAAAATAGCAATAGAAGAAGAATTAATTTTACACAATGATTGACTTTTGTAAAGAATGACAAAGTTCATAAAGTAAGAAAAAAACAGTGTATACAATGACTATATTATTATATTCATCCGCCTACGTACTGTTTTGAGTACAATGAATGGCTGGCATATAAACATTGTAAAAGAAGAAAAAAACACAAAAATTGATTATTTTCTTCGAGTCAATTCTTGAACACAATGAAATCGTTACAGTATGTATTGATATAATCATGTTGACATATTGGTTCCCCTACGAGCACAGGAGTTAAATAACGTTAAACATTGTCTCTACTGAAGAGCTGATCATTTTAGAAGACTAGCTTTAGTACATAACAAAACAAACCTCTTCAAATTAAAATTGATCTACAGACGTAAGATGTCGGTGTAAAATGACTGAATTATGTTTTACTGTGGTAAAACCCATCAGTACTAACAACAAAAATACGTATTGTGCTTCCGTATTAAATAACACAAATAATGGTTGATATGCCGTTAAGCAGGCAAAACTAACCGGATCACTCTAAACATATGTCTCCTGTAAAATATGTCTGTAAAATCAAATATATTTCAAGTGGTTTCATAGTGAACCGGTGTATTTACTATGAATAATTCCCTGTATAAAACATTATTTTACCTTAATACGGTGCGTTTTAATATCGATCCTAACAGTATTTATACTTGAATAAGCATAATAGAAATGGTCAATAGGGGTTGAACGCGTCATAACTGATTTCATAGTAAACCACTAATCGTATCAAACCAATGACGTACCCCATATGTTCCGTAACCAAATTAAAAGATATAACTTTTTCAGTGTCTCTCCCAGAAAAATTCCGGAAAACAATAGCAAATATAATATACCTAGACTACCTATATAACTAAATCTTCACTAAGAGATTAGAGCTGATAACAACATCTCCGAAAGTCGCTCCCTACGAAGAAGAAACTTTATGCACATCTTCAAATCTTAACCTTGATCATAAAGTGAATATACAGATTCACTGGTGATTATTGGATAACTAAAGTTTAAATAATCAGTGATTTTTTTGTCGATGCTAAAACAAAGATATCATTCAGTGAGGTAATCGCATAGAACTTCCATCAATCAACTAAGTCTGGGCACAGAATGCATCTCTGAAGACATTCCTGATGAGATAAAGTATATAGTATAGTGGCGTGAGTGAGTCAAAAATATTCCTGACTTAGATACGATGAACTCTAAAATTAATCATTTTATCGCTACATTTGATGGTCAGAAATCCATGTATTCATTCATATTCGTAACCGCTACTTGTTCTATAAATTCCATAAAGCTGACAAAGGTGGTATATCCCTCATCTCTGCCTATCTCTCATCATGGAGAGTCCAATAAACAGATCTAGAGAAACATTATTTTGTAAGTTAAAATTACTTAATTCATTACGTAACATTTTGTTTCTTACAAATCAGCGTCACCATATGGTTACACATCTTTATCTCAGGATCGTCTTAGACGGCTATCATTATATTCGATCACCTTTCCCATAAAATCACATGACTTAATCGACGTTTTCCTGATCAGTACTAAAGAAGTGATCATTTGATAAGAGCGGGTGCTGTATGTAAGAAACATCTCTTCAAATTCAAAGTAATATACAAATCAATTGTATAAAAACAAAACCCGATTTCGGCATAAAATACCCAGACCATAGGTTAAATACACTAAACAATAACAATAGAAACACCAAACCAATAAAGATAATAATAATGCCTTATTGTATTAGCATGGTGTTTTCACGATTTCTAATCTTAACTACAAAGACCTTAATATGAAAATATTTATTTGCACATCTAACATCATGTTATTGTACCAGGTAAGATGTTTAGAATAATATACATTTCTGTCAATTTAAAATGCATTGTTTCAAAATATTAAATCCGTCTTGTAGATGTCCTGATGACTGTCATAAGTGATAACCTCGTTTCACTTCAGAGTTCGGGTTTTAAAGAAATCCAGATATTTTGAAAAGATAATAACTAGGTACGTGCAAAAATGGTCGTCTTTGTACTGACTATAGTTCTTAAAAGTGTCTTTTCTTAATTTTTCGAAGTAGTTTTCGTTTAATTTTTTTATTGTGTTTGAAAGACAAAAGCATATAGTTTATATCTAAAAAGACAACAAATGTATATTTACTTGTAAAAAAAAATAGAATTAAAAACGTTATCAAAAGGGCTAAAAAATCGAACGATCAGTTAAAACTGCTGATTCAATAAAACATGTTTAAAATTCGCTGTAATGGTTAATCTCAGTTTTCTTAAACTTTTTGAAAGATAATTATTAAATTAAAGTCTTAATAGAGTAAATTACAAAAGGATACACAAATATTGTTTACTAAAAATTAAGAAATGTTACCCCAAAAGAGTGAAAGTAATGGTTCGGACATCTTTTCGCTGGGTTGTAATTGTAAACAGAAAATATGCCTACTAAATCTCTAATTATTGAAGACTTAGTTCAACTATAGTAATAGTTATTTTTATTTATTTATATGTTACAAACTACGTCAATTTTATTAATTATGATGATTGATTAAAATCTTTAATAATTACATCACTCGATTTATTCTTTAAAACATTATTTAATTTTTAAGTACATTAATTCTTAAAGAATAAATCACTTATTCTTTGTTACGACACATGTAAAAATTGTTTACATGTGTCGTAACAATAAATTACATTAATTTGTTTAAAAGAAAGTTAAAACCCTATCGTTTTTAAGTGTGTAAAAGTAAATTTAATTCAATGACTACACTGAAAATATTAATTGAAAAAACGTTAAAATATTAAACAATATTTATTAATAAATAGAATTCAATTGTGAACGATAATTTCATATTTGAATTATATTTATGCATTAATAAATAATTGTTTTAAACTTTTTAAATAATATTTATTAATGATAAATGACACAACAAATACAAACTTGCGCTTTATCTTTTTAAATAAACTGACGATGAATTGTAAAATTAATGACATTGTTGAATCTCTGTAAATAAAATTTTGAAAACGGTGTGGGTCGAGTGAGTGGTAGTTGGTGATCTCATCCCGCCTGTTTATTACATAACAGGACTACCATAGCTCTCCAAGTAACTCGTTGGCAGAAATTATCCTTTTTTAAATACTTTTTTTGTTATTATCCTGATGCTCAAATTCTTCAATTTTTTGTTTATTATAAAGATTATAAAAAAATGTCGGCCACTGCTAATGAAATGTTCATGTGCGAAAGGGAAATATAATTACATCGCATTTTATATTTTCCCATAAACTCTTATAATTAAAATCACATGATATAGTTTTTGCAATTATATTATTTTTGTGTGAAAATATTGATTAAACAAACAATGCTATTTTCAAGAAATTACATTTTCTTCAAGTTATAGTAAGTTTATTAACACGGAATGTATGGGCTTTTTTCATTATGTATACGAAATAATTAAAAACATAATTTTAAAACATCTACAGTGCTTTATTTACATTTTAAAATTTTAAAAAATCATGCATTTTTTATTAATACATGAAAATATAAGTTTAGTAAAGGTGAATTTCGTTTTAAAAAAGTAATACATTTTCGCTGATTAATAATACTGAACAATTAATTAACATTGGTTGATTCCCTGAATTCTGGTGAATTTTTAAGTGAAGGGAAGATAAGAATGTTTATTACATTTTGAGGATCGGCAATTGATTTTGCACGTATCTAAAAATCTATTTGAAGTTTGTCTGTTGATAGTAAATTTTTCACTTATTCCTCTAAATTGTATTATATTTATAGAATCACTACATATCAAGGGTAAACTCAACTCAAAGATACGAGTAATGAGTGGATGGATTGTCCGCTTCATGCTGAATAATATCATGAGACGATTGAAAAGGATGAATGAAAAGGAACAACATTTGATTACTTAAAAGGACGGTTTATGATAATTTGTTATGACTTTAGATCTGAAAACGAACATGTGGTAGTTTGCAGTAAAACAGTCTCGTGGTAATGTGTCCCATAGGTCGGAGGTTTTAGGAAATCAACACGTTTTTATGGCGTCTAGCATTACAGTGTGTCGATCGGTCAGTGTATCAACCGTTCTGGGTTTACTTAATCCAAACTTATTGTCAATTTAACTGATCAGTATAATTAACTTAATCCAATTTGGTATCAAAAAATTGTTCAGTCACTTACTGCCGCAACGCAAAAGATATTGTCAACGATTAATTGCAAACGATAAGTTAAATATATTTTACCCATAGATGGGGGGAATGTGTTATATATATATATTCTTAAGCTATATTAGTGAGTACTTGGAAAAATACCACTTATAGGATATGCCCCCGGAGTAGCTTATTACATCCTTCGAAACATATGCATTGGACTTATCACGCACACTTTGTGCTGATTCAATCGGTTTGATAATTAAGTAATCCCACTTTTCTTTTGTTTAATAAAATTACAATTAATCGATAAACATGAATGAAGTTTCGAGTTTTCATGTAGTTTTCACTCTATTCAAAGAGATTACTTCTTCTTCTTACTTAGATGATTCTGGTGTTGGCATTAGTTTCCCCGATGTTTTTTTTTAGTTAGAAAACTTTCTGGAAATACATCGGGTTCTTGCGGGAAAGGGACATGAGCAGTTTGCTTACAGACCTAAGTAAAAGTGATACTAAAAGTGATACTGTGGAACCGACTGGATTCGAACTTTGAACATCCAGGTTTTCAGTCTGTGCCGTTCTCGACTTAACCACCGTCACCTCCCGAGAGATTACTAAATCAAGTCAGGTTTGACGTCATCGATATTCAATTCGAATTATTGCATGGAAACATAAAATCAAATGAGTCTAAAGAGGATATTTATTTAGCAATGTTTTAAATGATATTACAGCAAAATAAGTTCAGGACTTTAAACGGATCTTGAAATCAGCTTGCTTATATAAAGTGCAACCATAATTGTGTTTTTACGTGTAAGAAGTTAAATGTTAACTTTAATTAAACTAGTTCATATTATAAATAAACATTTCTAGATGAATAGAACAAATGCTTAATTAAAAATACTTATTCACTCAAATATGGAACGCAATATGTTCTATAAGGCCTGTGTAAAACTTAATAAGACTACACGCACTTTTCACTTTATAACTTTTGATAAATAATCATTTTTTATTCAGCATGTTTTTTTGTTATTTCCGCTAAACCATCAAAAATATCGAAACGATAGTGACAACATTCATAGAAATGGGAACTGAAGTTTTTCAAGTAAAATTAAATACATTCCTACAATTAAAATAATTGTAATATGTTTGCTGAGCATTCAATATTATCTCGAAGTAGTAACTAGAATTGGTTCAGCTTTATAGATTTAATAGATACAGAGGCGACCCATAACTTCATCAAAAATATCTAGCAATGATTAAAGATCAAAATATTAATTTTAGTTTCGAGGTGAACAGGGAGACAGAAAACCGGGAAGGAATGAGTAGATACAGACTTAAAGGGAGAGAGAAAAAGGTTGTAATTCTCTAACAACAGTTATGCTCGTAACTCATCGTATGATACGTAAAATTGCCTTCGATTCAATTCTTATTTATAAAACGGCAGTTAGCCACAGCAATTTCATTTTTTAGAAATGTCTTTTTTTATTCCTTATAAATTTGTTCAGATTAGATATCGCCGAGAAATTATTTGTTACTAGGACCGTTATTGATGTGAATAGTGTTATCAAATCCATTAATCATTGATGCAGCGCATTTGCAATATTAATCTACTTAAATAATGAATAATTAGAATTGTAGCGCTTCATTTCATCGATAATATCTTCATTAAATTAATTAATAATAATCCTAATCGATATTCGATAATATCTAGCCAGAATGATTCGTTCAGGTTTTGTCTATATTATTATTTTTACGTGAAAAATATTTTCTTTAATTATATCTTATATTAATAAAACATGATCTCATTGAACCTAGAAAATACACACACAAACATATATATATATATATATACATACATATATATATATATATATATATATATATGTATATATATATATATATTTCTGTGCGCGTCTGTATTTTCTAGTTACAATGAGATTATTTTTGATTAACATCAGATATAATTAAAGAAAATATATTTTCATGTATAAATAATAGTAATAATAATAATAATAATAATAATAATAATAATAATAATAATAATAATATATATATATATATATATATATATATGATAAAAAAGATAAAATAATCTCGACGGTATAAATTAAAAAGGAAAAGCGGAAGACCTAAAACTGAACGTTTCGCCCAGCTGTTACGTTGGTATTATCAAGAGCTAAAAAACTAAAAGTGGCAAAGAACGAGAAGATCCATAACTTGGAGAATCTCTCTCTCGCTTTATATATATATATATATATATATATATATATATATATATATATATATATATATATATATATATATGTATATATGTATATATATATATATATATATATATATATATATATATATATAGAAACTTCCGAGACTATATATATATATATATATATATATATATATATATATATATATATATATATATATATATATATATATATATAGCAAGCGTTGTTGAACATCACGTTAAAAGTATTCCATAATTAAATGAAAATTAAGTAAAAAAGAAAAATTGATAAATAAATAAATAAATGATAGTAATAATAGTAATAGGAATAAATAATAATACATAAATAAATAATAGCAAAAATTAGAATTAATAAAATAAATAAATAAACAATAAAACCACACACACAAACGATAGAATAAGATGAACTCAACCACACACGCTCTTCTCTCTTTCATTCGCCCGTAACGATAACTATAAAACATCAACTCCAGTCTTCTTATTTAAATTAAAAAAAACTAAACCCTAATCCTGAAGACGACTCGGAAAGTCGAAAGCGCACGAGAAAATGGCCGAATTAAGAACTTCGGAGAAGTACTATACGGATTGCCACCTGAAACCAGAAAGATGGCTGGACGGTTTGAGAACATCACGAGGAAGTTATACAAACGTTAAAGTTCCGTGATGTTCAACAACGCTTTCTTAGATAATGACTTGCTGCCTAAATACACCCCCCATTATATATATATATATATATATATATACATATATATATATATATATATATGTGTGTGTGTGTGTGTGTGGGTGTGTTTGTACCCGGCGTTCGCCTTGAAAAATATGAGGGTCAACTAGAACCTTCTGCACTCATTGTACATGTAATTTTACGAGCAAGAATTGAACTCTTCGTTAAGTATTCAGATTAAAAAAGACTCGTGCTCTACATGAGCAGTTTTTGCTACTTGATTCTTATATCTTACAAAAAAGTTCTCGCATCACATTCCGTAGGAAACAGGAGAGTATTCGCCAACGAAAAAGCAATAAATATGACATTTATTCAGATGTGAATCGAGTATTTTTCTGTTTATTTTAGCCCAGGCTTTTTAACACAATAATTAATGGATATATCGTCAGAGATAGTTTGCCACACACAAATGACACTTTTCGCCATGGTGGGCTGGAAAAAAGTTATTATTTGTTCTGAGAGTAGTAAAAATAATCAGAACATACTTTATATAGTTTCGTTTATTAATAAGAACAAAAAATGGTTTAAAATAAACCTGTAAACCTATATTGAAATGAAGTATAAATAAGTCTCGGACTGGTCATTTCGTTAATAATAATGAATATAAAATTTTAAAAAATGTGTAGTTAATCAGAGCTGCTATCTGATAACCACGCTAGACGCGACAGCGTGCTTTTACGGATAGGAGTGATGAGAACGGATGAGTGGTCAGAGTTCTTGTTTCTTACTAAAATTACCGATCGAAATAATAAAAACAACGCATTTAATAAAAACAATACAGCAACAACAAAAAAACCTAGTGAAGACGATCACGAATATCGAAAGTGCACGAGACAATGATAAAAAAGGTAATGAAACAAGAAATTTCCGTTGTCTATGATCAGACATGTTTTGATATCGATATTTTACATAAATATACAGCCACTCATGCACACACATATATACGAATATATATATATATATATATATATATATATATATATATATATATATATATATATATATATACATATATATATATATATATATATATATATATATATATATATATATATGTATATATATATGTTACATACATTAGATTTCTCTCTCGCTAGTAGAGGGTGGTCGGATCGTCTAGTGGATGAATTCTTTCTTCTCTGCCGTGAACCACGCTGTCCGTTGTCTGCAACAAAAGCCATGACGCACTCCGAAGACAAACTCTTCTATTAGATTTAATTCATTTTATTACAAGAGTTATTTTAACTGGGAGTCATTCACCACGTCGAGAAAGAGGGAGAGAGCAACTCCCACTTCATCGTAGTTAGTTAACAATGTTTCTCAACTATTCATAGAGATGGGTGAAGGATTTCTCGCGCTTGTCATCCCTTAAGGGAAATATTTCCCTTAGTGTTACATCGTGAATCGCACGTCCTCTCGGTTCGCCTTCCGAATCAGACTGACCAAAAAACTCGCTTCTCCCGAGAACGAGTGACGTCACGGATCCTCTCTTTTCCACGCAAGGCCAGCGACGTCACATACTGCCCCTTGATCTAGCGTCTCGTCACACGGTAACCTTGTCACGTCTGTTAACTCTGACTGTGAGAACAGGCCCTAATCTGCACTTGACTGCACCCGCGGTAATTTATATATATATATATATATATATATATGAGGATTTAAATAATTTTACAAAACAGGTCCCGAATAAAGAGTATACAGATAGATATTAAAAAAGTTTACAGCAGTTCAAGGGCAATTTTTATTTTAATTCATACTATGAAACATTTAATTTAAAAAAACATTAGATCTTTTTAGAACATATTGTTTTTTAAATACCCGGAAACGTAAACTATATCTCAAAGAATTCAATTTCCACCAAAACAAAGCATGAATCACTAAAACACATTGATTGTCCAATATCTGAGTAAGTTGTTCAATAAGTTGCACGTTAGATCATACATTTACTGAACATATGAGAGGGAATCAAGAGAAAAAAAGCTACAAGAATTTTGTATCCTTAAAAAGGCACTGTTATTTCAAGAGACGTAATTTTAATCGACTTTTAATAAATGGAGGTAATTGCGACATTATAAAATATATTTCTAAGATGTTCGTTGATATAACTATATTTCATATATATTATTACAGGTAAACTCATATAAAAAATACTCATAATATACACAAATCTACATACTCACACGAATACACACGCCCATACAGATTTCTGCATATCATTATTTTATATATATTTTTTCTGTCGATATATATTATTACTATATATGTTCAATATATTTATGTAAAAGATTATATATATATATATATATATATATTTGTATGTATTATCATACATCGAACTGAAATCCCATTTATAGTACTACAATTACGTAGGTATCTGCATATATAGAAACTCACATACTCACACGCAAACACATAAGTACACACATATATACACAGTTATACAAATATCTACGCAAAGATATACATACATTTATATATACATACACATACATAAATATGTATATACAGATGATGTGTATGTAGACATGGAGATAAAAAATGCAGACAACAAATACAGTTTAATATAAAGTAAATATACAGATGAAAATACATATCCAAAATACAGAAATACAACATTTTTTACCCCGCCTAATGAACCGGTATCGTCCGGGCCTTTGGGTCTGAATTTACGCCGGTCTATTGGGGGTTGTCGGTCCTTTGCAGTTCTAGGAGGTGCACCCTCCCCTCTTTGGGGAGGAGTAAGTTTATTGCTTACTGTCTGAGGCGCCCCTACCGGGGAATGCCGATTTGGCTGCCCAGGCAATTTTTAAACAGCCAGACTGCTCAAATTCTCGAGCGCTGGTTCTTTCCCACTTTCCCGACCTTGTGTCACATCTTACCTTGTGGGAGGAAGATAAATAGAACAGATTCAAGATACAAATTTAAAGTACGGATAAAAACATGTATGAAATAGAGATATAGATAAGAATCTATGTACAGCGTAAAGACATGTATTTGACATGCATTTTCGGAAACTGTTTTAAGTGTTCAAACATCTATTTAAGATGTTTTAATACATTAATATCCACCTATTAGTATATGAATTTTGTATACATTTAGGTATATGTATATTTTTATATATTACAAATATATATATATATATATATATATACATATATATATATATATATATATATATATATATATATATACTCTTAAACTAATTAACCGATAATTATGGATTTGCAACAAGCTGTTAAGCTTAATGAGTTGATATACCCGCTATATTAAGTTTTATTGTGTCCTCTGCCAAGGCGGTAAAACGTAAGTTGAAGCTTTCTGTAAAAATTCAGATAGATCTGACTTTTGTGAAATTGTAACAATAGATATAAGACGTAATTAATCCTCAAATTTCAGTTTCTTCGAAGGGTGTTAAAGGATTGCTATGGGACATACTATGAGCACAACCTCCCTTTTAAAAATGTATATATTTCAGATTTGCATGAGATTTAATCCATATTCATTACACAATAATTTAGCTATATTACATGAATTTCAACCTCTTCGAAAGAGACTTCAAAGTTACAGCTTAAATTAAAACAAAAAATAGAATCAAAATCATGTCATGGCTTTCGATAAAAAATGGAATGAGTATTCTAGACATACGGTTTAGTATCAGTATCTCTTTTTTACTGTACGTAATCTGACATGAAAAATCGGTGCATAAGTGTTCTGTTCGATGAATTAATTTTACCGACCTTGGGACGGGTATTCGTCAAGTGTGTGCATAAGATTATGTATAACCATGTTTTTTTTTTTTTTCCAATGAAATATAGGAACGCAATCGCAATCTCTTAGATACAAATATTACGACAAAATTAACTTGACAGATCCACACGTTTTATGAATGCAGAGTTGTCGTTCCTGATTGTGTGTCAAAGCATTGAAGACGCTTTTTATATTGGAAGACTTAATTTCCCATGTGAGCAAGATTAATGGAAGTGAATGATCAGGAATAGCAGATTAATACGTCTATATCTGATCCCTAGCTAAATTCCCATGGAATTATCCTGCTTTTCAGAGCTGAGGAAAAAACCCCAGCATCGTTCCACGTTTTTAATATCGTGCTTGAAGAATTCTGGAAAACACAAGAGATCAATGCATTTCTAATTAGTTTTCTTATAGAAACTTAAACTATTGACAAATATTCGCGCACACTTGTGCATGCGTAAAATAGGTACACTGGGCGTGAAATGTATAATACATATTATACAAAAAACAGTGAAAAGTTAGATTTAGGCATTTGTTGGCAGTAAATATGGCAGCAGAATATATCTTCTAAAACAATTGAAGAATACTGCCATATTATAAATTTATATTTGTCAATTTTTATTTTGCTAAATAACATCAATTTGAGACGCGCTTGTATTTCATATATCATTCTATCAAAATCATATATATATATATATATATATATATATATATATATATATATATATATATATATATATATAAACATTCAATGAATTAAAACATTTGCAATTGTTTCAAGAGTTAGAACATCAAGTCCAGTATGGAGTACGATCGTTTCCAAAACATTTTTGAAATACATTATTTTATTTTACCTTATTAATGTATAACGCTAATCCAAAACGTCTTCATCAGCGCCTTTAGCAACACGTCTTATAGAAAGTCAAAGAACAAATGAAAAAGCTATTGTAGAGAAACATCTACTGACAGAAAGAGCCACCGGTTGATATGTTAACAGCATAGGAGGCGGAAGAACACAATGGCACTCACAAACAAAAACACTGGTACATATAGAATAAATAGTCCAATATGTTATATATATATTATGTATGTAGATAAATTTTGTCCGCATCACTTCAATAAAAGTAACAAATGATATTAACATTTAAGATAGACCAACAGATTATAAAACAGAAATGCATATAACTTTTTTATAAGTAATATTTTCTTTTTCTTTAACTGAAACTAATACTATTACTGACAAAAAATCACCCTGTAATGAATATAATTTTAAACATAGACCAGTATAAATCGTTATACAGAGATTTCAAATTTAATTACAAGTTTCAGAACATTAGTACGACGTAAGTAAGGATGATTGTTAATTAGCGTCATGTAAAAGACATCTGTGACATTGGCAGTAAGAATTAATGGTAAAATTCGACTCTAGGTAGTTTGAGTTTGCTTTGAAATGTATACACAATTGTGGGCAATAATACACTTTACGCGATCAGATTTACCGTGGAATTATATTGAAACTTAAAAATAATCGCCTTTTTATCATATATATATATATATATATATATATATATATATATATATATATATATATATAGATATATATAGATATATATATATATAGATATATAGTAAGCTATGAAAATATATTTATGGCACTTAAGCTACACAGAGGTTCCCGCGTTTCATCAATGTAGCGTAATTGCCATCAATATATTTGTATAGCTTACTATTTAGCTCTACTTACGTATCGGGCACTGTTGAAGTAAATACTGAAAATTGATACATAAAAATGATATCTCCTTATAAATTTTATGTTGATACATAAAATAGTAATATATACATATATATATATGTAAAGCAAAGTGTAGTTTGCATGAATCATTGCTAGTAAACAAGTAGATATAAAAGTGAGAATTCCGAGGCAGAAGTATTGCTGGAGTGTTCAAGGGCCAGAGTATTGTAAGATTCTTGTGAGATGATGCAGAATTACTTGCCTTTGTCCCTTGAACACCTCAGCAATATCACCCTATACACACCCGCCAATAACACCTCAGGGTCCCAAATACAGACCACTATCAATAATGCTTGCTCCCAAATTTGTATTAGATAGAATCTCCCCCAAAACACAGGCTCAACTTCACCACTAAGAACAGCAGACTCTCCACCTTTTACCACCTCATCAAAACACACAAAACTAGCAACCACACACAGATTAGCTCGATAGTCTCCAGTACTTTATAAGATCTCCTGGTTCCTCTCTCCATTACTCAAACCCTTAGTCCCTACCTTTTCTGCACATTTCAGCAGCTCTGACCAAGTGTTAAATAGATTGAACTTACTTCAACCCCAACAGCTACGCCTCAACAATTACATTTTTAGCCTTGACGTTGTCTCTCTTTACACTTCCATACCCGTACACCCTGCTATCAACCTCATGATCGACCACATCTTCTCTAATAACCTCGACTGTTTCGAGATTACCCCACAGATATACACACACTCCTACATATAATCGTCAACAATACCTATTCCAGCAAAACACATACAAACAAGTTTGGCTTACCCATGGACACCAGTCTGTCTAACCTCCTAGCCATTTCTTACATGGACCGACTTGAGCAACAAACTCTAAGCACATGTCACTCCTACATATTCTTCACGAGATATATTGACGATATTGTTATCCTCACATCATCTCATGATGAACCACCACTAATTTAAACACATTCAATAATACTACCTCCCACCTGCAGTTCACTATCGAACACCCCAGCACCTCAGTCCCACTTTCACTCTTATATGTCAATCTTAGTATCTCTGAGGATAGATCAATACACACTAGTTTTTACAGAAAACCCGCCTGCAGAAAACTCTTCATACACTTTAAATCTGCCTTACTCCTTAAAGCAAAATTAAGTTATGCACATACAGAGGTCGCTCGTATACAAAAATAAATGCTCCTTTACTACTGATAAAACTACACACAGTAAGGCCTTCCAGCAGGCACTCTAAACCAATGGATCTCCCTTTTCTACCATAGCCAGCCTCAGTAACACCAAAAAACACAGACACAACCCCCTCACCTACACCTGCTTCCTCAAACTCCCTTTCTTTAGCAATAGCATTACTTCCGCGATCCGCAAAGCAATACGTAGTGAGAACCTTGATATCCAACTCCCCCACACAAGCACTACCCTTCGACAACACTTAACTAAAAAACACAGTAACCACATCTCTGAACCCTGCTCCCTAGTCAATTGCCCCATTCTCAACTCTAGGCCTTGCTTTCGCACTTACACAGTTTACAGACTACAATGTGTCAAGTGCCATAATTTCTACCATGGTAGCACTTTTAGGTCTCTGCACCAACGCATCAAGGAATACTTATAACCCCGCATTTCTTCTTTCTAGAAACACATCTTATCATGTGGCAACATACAACGCATTATCGATGTCCGTATCCTTGTCTCAGTTAGAAAAATCGGTAATCTAAGGATATCAGAAGATATTCTTATCTCTAAACATAGACCCTTATAAAATAGCAGACCCGAGCTTCGTTCCCCATTCATTCTTTAAACCCACTCTACTTCCTATATCATTTTAACTCTACTAACCTTGGACCATGCTTCATAATCCTTGCTCCTTTGTTTCTAACCGATCCCAATGATCTCAACCACCTATCCACCTAACCCATCTAGATCTCCACACTCTCACTTTCCTTGTTTTCCTTATACCCTTTCATTCGTGCACCTTCCCCTTAACCTACACCGATCTTCCCCTACGTTTATTTCCTCATATTTCTTGCCAATACTCTTCCCAACAACTCCTATAACTTCCTATTCATAGAATAAGTCACCCACACTATTTAGACTTTATTCCCATATATTATACTTACCCATAATTAGTTGTGTTCACTATGCAATAATTCGTTCACTATGTATTAATAAATGTTAATTTTAATTATATATACACCCTTTTCCCTTCCTTTCTCTTCCAGCAACCTCCTATTCCCACACTCAGGTTAAGTATAATGTAACAGATGAAGGCTTCAGAGAAAATAATTCTATCTATCTATCTGACCATGCATTATTTTACTCCACATCATTATCCCCCTTTAACCATTTTGTGATGATCCCTAATTATCTCCCTTAATCCTTACCTGACTATTCGAACCTATATTTACTATTGCGACACTTAACATAAATATTACATATTAAATATTTAATATAATTAAAAAAAAAAATAATAAAGAAAAAGTAAATAATGAATTAAAAAACAAATAATAATAATAATAATAATAATCATAATAATAATAAAAACAACAACAACAAAATAAATTAAATCCAAATATTATCATTTAAGATTAACTAAATTAATTAATCTTAGTAATCTATTAAATATCTCAACTATTGCACTTTCTGCGAATCTCATGTTTCTATTTTTTGAATAGCAGCCTCCACTTGGCTCTCTTTAATTAACACATCCAGTCCAACTTTTGTTTTCTTTTTTGAAAAAGGAGAGGTTGTTACTCTCGAAATGATTAAAGTATCTACCATTCGGGACCTTTAAATATTAAACAGTAAGCCCAGCAATTTTACAATGTACTGTCTTTATATTTACATTTTGAAATATAAATGAATTGATCTGAGATTTACCGTCTCTTGTCATTTATTTTTGGTTATACCACTTTCCGGGTTTTCAACATTGCATTGCTTCTGCCTCGGAATTCTCACCTTCACAACACTCAATAAGTCCCGTCCAGGGAATGTTAATGCAGCTACTAATACAAATTAGGTATATATTTTATAAATTATGGCACGTGACATTTTTGGAGCCGAATTGTATTATTTGTTTACAAATTACATTTAATTAAATTAAGCTTCTATGAAAATGTTCAAACCAATCGAAACATACTGAATTCCGTGATAAATCATTGCTTTTGGATGGGTAATATACTCTTCAGGCAGTGCAATGACTTGAAAAGTGTTATTCGGACGCTGCTACTGCGTAAACGACGATTAAGAAGTGGTATGCTATCGTGAAACGCAGTCGTACAGACAACTGGTACTGAACGGTCGTGTCGGCCAAATTCGGAAGACAAAAACAGTTCTCAAACTCGTGTTGGCTTATTGTACATTGAAGTTGTGTAAGTTAGCGTAGAGGTTTAAGATATCAGGAATCAGTGTATTCTTTATTTTCCATAAACATTTGTAAATGAGTAAGCTGTGTTCAAAGGAGGTGACACGTTTTCTCACAGTCGATTGAAAACAATGCGTCGCGACTCGGAGCCTTGTTTACAATAGTTTCAAGGCGAGCAAAAAGAATTTTATCGTCAATATGTGACGATAGATAAAACATGGATCCATCACTTAACTTCGGAGATGAATCAGCAGTCAGCTGAGTGGACATCAGCAGGTGAAAGCCGTTATAGGTATCTAAAATTGCAAACATAAGCAGGTAAGGTTCTGGCCTCCGTTTTTGAAATGTGAAAGGTTTTTCCAGCGACAACCTTGTGAAAAAAAGTACTATATATGGCGAATACGATATAGTATTATATGTGCGTTTGCAGGAAGAAATCGCCAAACAAAACGCCACAAATGTAGAAGATAAACTGCTCTGTCACCATGTCACACAGGCAACGATACAAAAATACATAATTTTACTTCGAATCGCTTCCGCCAACCACCTTATTTTCTAGATGTTGCCTCAGTGACTACTGTCTGTTTGTAGACTTCAACCGAATTATAAAGGGAACTATTTTTGGCTCACAAGTAGAAGTTATATCGTTAACTAATACGGATTTTGAAATCAGAGACAAATCTTTCTACAATAAAATATCGAATTCTTAGAGACGCGTTTGAATCAGTGGATCACACTAGTAAAACACGTGTAGTAAAACAAGTAAAGACAGACATGTTAGTTAAACTATATCTAATTTTACTTAATAAATATGGTTCCATTTCAAAACTAGTTGATGCATCTTCATGAGAAAAGAACATACGTGAACATAGGTCTACATACGTGTGCTCTCCAAGCGTGATCAGGACAGTAACTAACGTCTACAAATAAGCAATATTACTTTAGACGTTTTACTACGGCCCAATAAAAAAATATCTGGAAAGACATTTCTGCACATGTGTAATGCGCTACGTCAATCAGACTTACATATGCCTAACTTAACATGACAACGTTTTGTCATCACACACGCATGCCGTTCCATATCTTACAGGAAACTGGAACAGACAGCTTACACGCATTTAGCAACACGACTCATATACTTTATATATACAGACATATACATATATATATGTGTGTGTGTGTGTAGGTGGGTGTGTGTGTGTGTTTAGGAAACATGTTTTAATCAAGCCAAATGTTCTTAAATAAATCTGAGTGTTTTTGTATGATTAGACTTTTTAAAATGTTATTACAATTTTTCGAAAATTACATTCATTTTTTTCCGATAAATTGGTGTATATAAGTTCAGTGAGTGTCTTGTTCTATTTTTATTTCGTTTTTGCAAGAACTTTCCATTTGATTAATTAAATCATACTCAGGCGTTGTTATTCTTAGTGTTATTATTATGTATTTTACTGTTGATTTTAACAGCTAGTGAGTTACGACTTGCTCGCGAACGTGATTACGTACAATGCCCGTACGAAATTCCAAAGTCTGTCTTGTAACGGCTAAACATTTTTTATGTCAATTACTACGCAAGACACTTAAGAAATGTGTGACTAGTTTCGTAATTAATATTACTTATTGTGAAATGTCAAGTTCTAATCTAAATGGCTTTTTATTGTTTTATGTTGCTACTCTGGTTTATTGTTTTTGTATTATTAACTAGAATGTGTCTATATTAATGCATGGTGAACCGATGGAAAAATGTTTTGGTAATATATACGATGTAAACATTAGTTTTAGTGTCTCCCAGAAGGCATTGGAACTTATATATATAATATTGTTTTTTCTACTGTGATTTTGGCTTACATACACACATATATACATACATACACACACACACACACACACACACACACACATGTATATATATATATATATATGTATATATATATATATATATATATATATATATATATATATATATATATATATATGCATATATGTACACATATCGGTGGCTAAACTTAGCATTAACTTTGAATAATTAATACTTGATTTTGACAAGCCAATTCTTAATAATGATGGCTGTATCGTGTTATTATTCATAAGGTAATAACAAGATTGCCCAATTTCTCTCATAAAATTTTATTCAGGTACTGCAGATTCATAATGTGGGTATTTTTCAATAAACACCTTCAATTCAGTTTAATACATACTTTACAACAATATTACTACATTGATCAATTTATTACAAATAAGAGGTACACAAATACAGGTTTAAATATTAAATATTACCCATTTTATTTCTTGAAAACAATAATATTAGTTAAACTAATTTCATATGAACTACTATTTTTTATATTGCCGTACTTTTATATTCAAAGTGATCGCCAATAAAACTCAAACTGATTTGGTAAGTGATAGTTTTATTCCGATTCCAATTACACATTTATTTACATATCGTATATTAAATCAGTCTCTGTACGTGGTTTGTTTATTTCAGTCTCGACAATATTGCTATAACTTAAGTATTAATAATTTAATTTACTTTAATTTGGATGTTATGAATTGAAAATTATTTAGTTTAAAATTTCAGTTATTTCAAAACAATACAATGACTAATGTATTATACACGGTTAAACACCCGCTGAACTGCAAATCGACAAATGAAGAATTTCGTGAAAGTATGCCGACGATGCGAGGCTAAAAGTACATATACTTCACACCTAAATAATATCATTATTTATTCAACATTAAATATTTCCTAAGACCTGCCAAAAATGGGATCTCGGGGGAATAACTTTTATCCTCTTAGTAAGAGTCCGGCTTTATATATATATATATATATACATACTATGAATATTTATTTGATATCTAAGTGTTTTTAATCTACAAACGACGTCGTTTCGGGCTCTATTACCCTAATCAGTGTAAGAGTGGCGGTTGCAAGCCGTCGCATGGTCTCGAACTCCATTCGAAGATTCAGGAAAGAATCACAAGACAAATACTCAGGACCACGCTGTCGCAAGACATCGACACAGAAAGTAATACCAATTAAAATACACTTATCCGGGTTGCGGGTGGAAGTGTTTTTCTTGTCTACAGTGTTCAACACTCGACCTGAACTAGCATATCGCAGATGACAACAAACTTATTAATTACAGACAGTGATCTTCTTTTAAGACTATTACATCTTTTAACTATAGATATTAGTTTAATGATGAAGTGTTTTTAACCTACAGACGTCGTCGTTTCGGGCTGATAGATATACATATAAATATGTGTGAAACAAGACAAATGGAAAACAGGTTTCAAAACATGAGAAAAACAAGAAACGAGAGATTTGACCGGTATCGTTGGTATCAACGAACACTTTCTGAACGAAACCGGTGAACTCTCTCGTTTCCTGTTTTTCTTCTGTATTTAAATCTGCTTTTCGTTTGTCTTTTTTCACAAATATTTTCTTTCACAGCATTTCCTTTTAAAGACATATCATACATTTTACACATATACATACATGTATTTCTTATTTATTGACGTATATGTATACAAACAGACGTTAAAAATGTTTCTTTCGAAAAGAACACAATTTTGAGCCCTTCTTTCGAATTCTCTCAGTGTGTTGAAAGATATGTGTGTGTACGTTGGGTGGTTTTAGCAGGAGAAATGGGTAAAGCAAATTATATGGAGAAATGTTTACATTTAACTCGTGTGTGTCCATCTCAGCATCTTCACACTTGAAGGAGTCAGTAACGGCGGTGGCGTTGTTGGCTTTTTCGAACACCTAACTGAGCCATACTATGTAAAAGTATATATATATATATATATATATATATATATATATATATATATATATATAGATAGATTGATAGATAGATAGATAGATATATACATGTATATATATACATGTATATGTATACATGTATATGTATGTATATATATATGTATATATATATAATATATATATATATATATATATATATATATATATAATAAACGTTTTTTAAAAGGTTGAAGGCAATGCGGAGATCCGGATAGCTGTAAGCTGTGGAGAACAAAAACAAAACAAAACCGAAATAAGTCGGATATAGATCGAAAGGTTTGTTTATTTTTCTAGACAGCAAGGGTGTTAGTTTGTAATATCCGGATTATCAAGAATCAATTTGATATATTTCGAGAGATTTTTTTTCTTTCTTTTTTCTTATTCCTCTCCTATGTACATACATATATATATGTATACATACATACAGGTATATATCCACACACAGAGGAAGATAGTTGATGGGTAGCAGTAAAATCAAATGTTCTGACCTTAGCAGAAAAAGCAGGTTCTTTTTGCGTATTTTGACGGTCATAAAATGTTGAAAGGTTCTGGACAGGGAGACGGGGAGATGCGGAGCACCTTTTTGCTTACCTCGAATTCCTGTGAGATGGAGAAATAATTATATACATATATTTATATGTATATATATATACATTATATATCTATATATATATATTATAAAGTTAACGTTCATATTTTTTGTAAGCATCTAATTGAAATTTAATAATAAGGAATGAGGTAATATAAAATACTTCAAAGCATGTTTAAGATGCGATATTAATTTTAAAAGAAAAATCATAACAGATTTTTTTTAAACTTTCATTTTTAGTTCATAGTAATTACAAATATTTCGCCAAGTAAAATTGGCTTTTTCTGAATAATTCAATAATACTTATTGTATATTTGCTCTTATCATGAGAGGGAAATAGTCGATATTGTGGATATACCATTCATATTGATTAAATAGAATAATAAATAAAGTAGATTTCCTTACTTTAATAGGTTTGGCATATACCTTATTAAATAAGGTATATAATTAAATGACCTTTAATACCTGGATGTTCCAAGAATTACTATAATTTTCACGAGGAAAAAAGAATAAATTTGATTTTAGTTCTTTAAGTGACAATTATTAAGTAAGAATTCTTTAATTCATAATTTTTAAATTATATTTTCTTGATGATAATTTTCTTAAGATTGAATTTAAGACACCACTTTTATACTTTAATGTATCGTTCTTTCCAATTTTTCTATTAATGGTTACTTTTACTCTACCTTAATTAATAATTTAATATTCTGAATGTATTTCGATCCCATATGGAATATTTTTTAATATAACAATGTTATCTTATTTTTGTCATATATATATATATATATATATATATATATATATATATATATATATATATATATTTATATATATTTCTTCACTTTCTACAATTTCACCGGACTTTTTTCAACGGAAATTTACCACCCGGACATTTATGCTTATCATCTTCACGGAACTTTTTCTTTTCATTCAATACGTTTTTAATAACAATTCTCATATTTTTCAAATATCTGAACTTTGGTTTTTTCGAAAGCCAACTTATCCATCTGTATTTCTCCTCTGATGATAAGATTTCGATCTTTGAAAAGCCTTGGCTTAAGGAAAGAAAAATAAACACTAGTTTATTACTGATTACACCTTGCATTGAACAATTGAAATTTGAAATAAATTTAGACAATCGTCGCATATTTATCACTCTTTTTTCTTCTATCTCTCTCTCTCTCTCTATCTATATATATATATATATATATATATATATATATATATATATATATATATGTATATATATATATATATATGTATATATATATATGTATATATATATATATGTATATATATATATATGTATATATATATATATATATATATATATATGTATATATATATATATATGTATATATATATATATATGTATATATATATATATGTATATATATATATGTATATATATATATATATATGTATATATATATGTATATATATATATATATATATATATATATATATATATATATATATATATATATAGTCTCGGAAGTATCTCAACCATTAAAACTATATAAGGAAAAAAAACAAAAAAACAAAACCTTAAATCCGAAGTCGTTCAGTGGAAAATCACTCATGTAAGTCAATTTCATTTTTACAGTTATTATATTAGTTTGCTTCTAACATTATTTAAGGGAACATCAGTTGTTTACTATGAAAAACTGTTACGGGAATTTAAAAACAAGACAGTATTTAATTTCATGGCTTCCCAGCAGAGTGGATCAGACCCCACTTCCCTTAAAAGACAAAAACATAAACGTTCCGTATACTAAAAAAAAGAAGTCCTCCCTACATGTGTTGTTCGTCTGTCTAATAAAATGTATCCGTAACTTACAAAAATGTTGCTGCATTTTAAAGTGTTTAGACGATATATATATATATATATATATATAAATATATATATATGTGTATATATATATATATATATATATATATATATATATATATATATATATATATATATATATATATATATATATAATCTTACGGTTTTGGGTGATAAGCTCCCGTACTATTTTCGTTTTTCTTTTATCCATCTACGTATTTTTTGTAAATTATGTTATTATTATCCTCAATGCATATTTATATAATTGTAAGTTTAAATTTAATTATACTAAATACACAACCCTATATATAAATATCGGTTTGTTTAATAATTAGTGATTTATTAATATTTCTTTGAATTCTCAATTATTTCTTAATTCAATTCTTGATTTTAAAGACTTATCCTAGTTTTTATTTAAAATATTTAAACTCTGACTTCGACATCGTATTATATTTTCTTTTCTCTCTATTTCGGCCTCTTCTTTATGTTGTTTTCTTTCCTCTTTTTTCTTTTTTTATTTTTCTTCTTTATTTAAAAAAATATTTTTCTGTTTTCCTATTTGCTTGTCATCTCATATTTACTTTATATGATGCACTGAACACTCCATATTTTACTCGTATACCCAGAAGCTTACCGCGTGGCATAATGTCTTTGCATATATATATTGATTTTTCAAAAACGTTTGCCTTTTGGATCGTTTCCTGAACTTGATTAGATTCCAATATTCTCTATTATATAACACTATATTCTAAATGTGATTTTTTTAACAATTGCATTAATACAATTGACCTTATTATTATTATTGAAGTTTTTCTTTTGACTATTTTTGCTTCAAGCATATCTCAAAATTGTGTTGCTAATTGTCAAATGAATGCATACCAATGATTAATAATTTATTGTTTTTTCCCCTTCTGAAGATAAGTGTAATTTTTTGAAAAATTATGGATTAAAGGTCATTTTATCATATTCCATGGTTTAACACATGATAATAAACTTATTAAGTGTGTAACTTTACTATATTCAGTAATCTCTCACTCTATCTATCTCTCTCTCTCTATCTATCTATCTATCTCTATCTAAGGACCGATGCCCTTAGAGAGAATTTAATAATGAGCAGTTATACTACGGTTTTATACGATGTTTCAACCTCGTTGTTGTTGTCGAATTCTGTTTATTCTATTCACTGTATCGCCAGCTGATTTGACGTTATAGAGTTTAATTTCTCCGTATTTCCATGCTAATTGGTGACGACCGAGGGGATAGACACCGGGGTACGAGTCAGTGACCACTTGGAAACCGTGTTCGAACCCTCCGAGCGACATGAATTAACATTTTCATGCTGAAGATTGGGTAAGCATGAAACCTCGATGTCTGTAGGTAATAATAATAATTAATGTGAACCTTAGGGGGTCCCCGAAAAGGTCCGGTGTGGGATGGTGACTAACTAAGACTTAAGAGAGTTCGCTCGTTTCGTATTTTTTCAGACTAGGTAAAACAATAATATTACAAATCCACAAAAGGTCAAATAAATAAATAAATAAATAAATAAAACTTGCTAGGGAATAAAAATGAGGGCCTTTCAAACACGAACTAACATCGAACTCTCTTAAGTCTTAGTAAATCACTATCCCACACCGGATTTTTTCCGGGACCCTCTCAGAGATACACCGTTTACTGTCATTTTTGACGCCATTCCTTATCGGGCCGTGACTACAGTCGTTTCAGCTTGCCGATTATTCCACTGGGCACAGAGAGTTACTAAAGATATCTAAATCTGCCTTTTTGGATGAAACCGCGTTACATTGCTGAAATATGTAATATACAGTATCTAAATAAGTTATATATATACATATATATATATTGCCGACTGCAAAAACAAAATGCTTAATTTGATTCTAACGAATCGACGATCATAAGCTTCCGGTCAAATTAAAGGAACTAACATTCTGTTGTTGTTTCGGCGAAGGGGGCGTGTTTCTTACGTTTTCTTACTTTTTTCTTTTTCTAATTACAAAAATAGTTTCATGTGTAAAGAAGTGAGTGCTTTATTATTTACCTTTTCTTTTCTTTTTCATTTCGCTCATTCCTTTTTTTCCGTTCTGTATTCTATGCTCTCATAAACGAAACAGGTCCAAATAATGAAAAAAAGTTCCCATAGACATGAGCCTGGAAATGCTTGTTTCCAAATCAGACGCCATTGAAACAAATACTTATCACCATGTTTATTGTAAACGTCATGCACGTAAACTGTCTGTGCTAGGTTGCTATTACATATATATACACATATAAATAAATACATATGTATAAATGTAGGTATGTTCATATGTCTATATATTTGTGTGCACGGGATTCACATCTAAACTTATTAACCGATCAATATCATTTTGGTACATAGGTGGCTATGTGTTAGGGGTCCAAATGTGTGTTATATTTTTGTAATTTTTAAAATTTACTATCAAAATGTTTTGAAACCTTTCATCAAAGGTTTTTATATCTACAATATTCGTTTCATGTTAGGAATATGTATCAGACATTACCAAATAAATATTCCCCACATTTCGGCTTCATTTTAGTATCTTAAATAGTTTTTAGATAGCATATTATGAGAGACCCCTCATCTGAATATTCAAATATATAAGGTTTACATTGAATTTAATCTATACACAGTATGCATAATTCTCTGAATTCATTTTCTGTGTAACACCCTTCAAACTGAACCCTTACATTTTTGACATTTTATTGAACCAAAGATCATGTAATAGATTTTGATTTAGACATTAAGTTTATTCTAACTATATCTTGATTTAATCTTCGTTAGGGGACAACAAGTGGTGCAAGACAATTCCCATTTGGAAATGAATTTTACTCGTCCTAGAACGAGTGCTCTTCTAGTATATATATATATATATATATATATATATATATATATATATATATATATATATATATATATATATATATAAGTATAGAATGACTTTTAATACAAATTTAAAAAATAGTTAATGGAAATGTGTATATAAAAGCAACATGCTATTAAGAATAAATACACAAATACATCATTTACACTGAACCAAGCTATTTGGATCGATTGGTGTGACTATATGTGTATGTACAATGAGCTTTATTGCAAAGAACTCGACATTTTGTACAATGAAGAGAGAACCTCCGAAGGGAGGCAAAATCGTAGTAAAATGTCAGGTAGTAGGATGTGTACATGAACAGAGAAGCTGGGGAGGTAATGCAAATAATACTAGAAGGCGACTAGTGAGGAAGATAAATAGAAAGAAGTAAATTGAGTAGTAAACAAAAAGCGGGAGGCAAAACACGAATAAGTTTTTAAAAAATAAAAAGCACGTCTATGAAAATGAAATCAAATAAAACACACGGTGCGACCAGAATAAAACAAATTAGAAACACGTGATGGAAAGGAAAATAAAAATAAGAAAATAAATCCAATTATAAATGAAATTAAATTGAAACTATGTTGTTGAAAAAAATTAAAAAATAGAAAGAAAAGTAAAGAACAGTATGCACGTAGAGAAAGAGAATAAATGTTCGAGATAATAATATGGAGATGGAGGTGTTGAGATGAACGCTTAACGTATTTTCATACCGTTGCTCTTCATTTCATAAGACAAAATGTCGAGATCTGTGCGATAAAGCTCATTTTACCAAACGACCACGGCCAAATAAATAGACTGGTATACATACTGATCCAGCTTTAATTATGTGTTTATATCTTTCTTTTTTAACATAGTTCACCCCAAACAAGGCAGGCCGCTACTGTAGACGTAAGGGGCTTCCGAGAAAAAAAGAAAAGGGGAGAAGGTTTTGGGGGGAAACCTAAATTGGGATCTACTAGCATGTTATCGCTTATCCAAATTTCCATATATATATATATATATATATATATATATATATATATATATATATATAAATAAAGACAGAGCATCATGGCGAATAATCACATTAACATTACAAGGGTATTTTTTATAATAATTATCCAGTGTTATTAGTTTCTAATCATTGTTTTATTTTACAAATGCAAATGGTGAACCCATTTAGAAATGTCATAAGAAAGCAATTAAAATTTAACTAGCTCAATTTCTTCTCAACTTTCCCACGTAATAAACTTTGTAAATTTCGCAAGAAACCATGGATAATTACATATGGCAATAATAAATAGGAATAATAATTACAACAATAAATAGCAATGATAATTGTTAATATGAACGGGTGCGAGAACATAACATTTATCCGCAATAACCTGGCACAAAATTACATTAGCCTTACGTGAGAATTTTTGTGGCCGGAGGATACAGGTTCTTCTAGTGATATTAGTTTTTCAAGTCTCGGTACATTATTGATATTCTATGTGGATGACAAATCTTGAGTACTTTCCCACTGCGTCTAGGGAAATAATATGTGCAAATCTATTAGCATTTCGACTGTCGTCAGAAACCATTCTCTACTGTCGATCTACGAGGACTTTAAAGGAAGCAGTCGATATTTCTTATCCGCAATTATTTCATGGTCTTAACGTTACCTCTGAGCTGGAATCTCTTTTAATTATGCCATTCGTCGTAATCTGTTATGTGGTGTATTATATAGACGAGAGAGACCAGTTATACTAAAATATCTCCTAATAATCAATTTTTTTTATTAAATAACCTTCGGTTATTCTGTATATATATATATATATATATATATATATATATATATATATATATATATATATATATAGCACTATTTTGACAGTTTTTTTTTAATGTATAAAGTGTACGAAAGACATTATAAGATTACACCTATTACATCTTTCGTAAAGAGCGTTCATATATTCGTAAAATGTATAATTCAGTTTGGTTGTATTTTTTATGAAGCATTTCAAACAAAAACGATAGTCTAAATAAAAAAAAATGTCATTCATTATTGAATAATTTCGTGTCTTACATGAAAATGAACGAGAATTATATTAGAAAATTTTTTATATCAGAAAAAACACCAAAACAGCTTAATAAAACAAATAGCTGTACATGTGCGAAGGAGTTTTCTTACCAAGTAGACATACATACTTCAACTGTCGCCGCGTGAGTTTGCGAGTGGCAGTGTGTATAATTGTCGCGGTGTTTAGTAGTTGGTTGATGTTACTAATTGTGTTTGCGGAGGTTGTTCGGCACAGAAGATGGGCTGGATTTGTGACGTAATCATGTGCGTCAAGTCTCACGAGAAAAACCTAAAAAGACGGAAAAAGCGTTTGAGTTTTTGATATCTCACGCGATATTTGGAAATGGGTATTTTGGCGTCTTCGGTTGGCTGATCGAAACTGCTGATTGAGGTATTGTCGAATCGAAAGTGAATATTTGTAAGCAACATTTGCTGCTTCAGCTCTTTCTGATAACCATACGCACATTGCCTCTTTTAAAAATGCGTGACACACTTGAAAGGATTTTTCGAAATTAAACGCATTTAAACTAGAAATCCGGAAACATGAGAGCCAGAAATAATGAACTGAAAACATAATTCTGGATCGAGATTTTGTGATTGACGTTAATATTTTCTTCTGAATAGTTTCAAGCTGATTAAATGTTAGTACTGTTCGCTTAAACCTTTCATTTTTCAATATGTGTCAGACAATTAACTCAACTAGAGTACTTAAGTAGCGTGTCGTCACTTGAATGATCTCAACTAGAGTATTTAAATAGCGTGTCGTCACATGAATCGGGGCAATTTCCCTCTGCGAAGCTGTTTGGATATTTTTAGTAAACTAATTACAGCGTTGAAAAGATAGCACAATAGTTATTTGCAAAGGAGTTTACTTAAATTTCTTCCTTTGAAAACGTCCTACTTCTTTCCCGATTGATTAGTGTGCAAGCTGACTCTTCTGCCGTTTCGTCTGTTGATACAAAGTCTATGATAATGCTTTGCATTGTGTGAAATTGAAGCTTGCACATTCAAATTGCTGCGCAATTTCCGGAGATGCACTTTTCTCTATTTTATTTCACCCCCGCTCCGTCTGCTAAAATTACTACTACTTCTATTCTATGAGCAAATAGATCAATAATAATAATAATAATAATAATAATAATAATAATAATAATAATAATAATACTAATAATAATAATAATAATAATAATAATAAGCGAAAACCAGACCTCCACTGGAAGAGCGCGGACAGCTCTGGGACCTTGGGGAAGCTTGTTGCCACTCGGGCCCCAGAGAGTACCAATGGCCCCTATCAGCGGGAAATCGGTGGTGGGTGGCTGTTGAGATACCGCAAGCTCATCAGCGGTGATGGTGGAACATACTGGAAGTCTGAGGAGACTTGTTGTCACTCAGACTCCAGAGAATACCACAGGTTGTTGGCAGTGGGCGATCACTGACGATGACCAGTGTGATCACTTCTAGTGAGTAAATAATAATAATGATAATAATGATAATAATAATAATGATAATAAAGCTGGGCAATATACGCAAGTACGTAAACTCTTTACAATCTGTATCTTTTTTCCACTCGGTCATCAACACACACACCCACATACACACACACATAAATATATATATATATATATATATATATATATATATATATATATATATATATATATATATATATATATATATATATATATTGTCTATCTGGTACCAAAGCTATTTAAGCTTGTTTATGCTACTTTTATTCTCATATAAATGTATTGCTAGCTACCATATCGCAGAATGGTTCTTTGGCTGTAGTGTTTGGATATTATTATTATGATTATTATTATTTGTACCCACTAGGAGTTTTCACACAGGTCATCAGTGATTGCTCACCGACAACCGGTGGTATTCCCTGGAATCTGAGTGACAACAAGTCTCCCCAGATTTCCAGTATTCTCCACCTCTTTTCCATAGCCACCGCAAATAAATTTGCAGTATCACAACAGCTGTTTACCATTGATTTCTCGCCGGCAAGGACCATTGGTGTTTTCTGGGGTTTGGATGGCAGTAAGCCTCCCCGAAGTCCCAGCAGTTTCTGCACTTCCAGTGGACGTCTGGTTTGTGCTGCCCCTCCTCGGTCTTCTCATCCTCCTTGACCCTATGCAGATATTTTGTGTGGTGTCAGCCTAGACTGGTACCATTTTTTTATTATATATATATTTTTTATTTATATATTATTTTTTTATTTATTTTTTTTGATTTTATCTTATTGTTTGTGGTGTGTTCTTTCATTAGTTTTGTTTTCTTCCTGTGTTAGATTCCGTATGATCCTTCGTAGCGTATGCAGGTTAGTTTCCGCATTCAATAATTTTTCTTAAGATTGTAGCTGTTTTGATCATTGCTGTCGTTTGTATAGTTCCAATGATTCCTTTGATCCCAATTTTTCCCAGTCGTTTTTCCAGGTTTTGGGGGATTGTTCCTAGTACTCATACGATTATTGGTATTATACTGACTTTCTTCATGCTCCATATTCCTTTCAGTTCTCTGGCTAGTTCTGTGTATTTGCTTCGTTTTTCTGTTTCTTTGCTTTTTACTCTGTGGTCTGCTGGAACGGCGAAGTCTACGATTTTGCAAGATTTTTCCTTATTGTTGATTATTATAACATCCGGTCTCCTTGCTTGTATGAGTTTGTCTGTTTGTATATCCATATCCCAGATGAGTTTGTGTTTTTCGTTTTCCAGTACTGTTTCTGGCTTATGTTTGTACCATTTGTCTGCGTATTCGAAATTCAATTGTTTGCACAGTTCCCGATATTCTGCTTTCCCCACACAGTCATGTCTGTCTTATACTCGTTTTGGGCTAGTTTGCTACATTCACTTATTATATGATTTATTGTTTCGTCTATTTGTCCACAGAGTCTGCATTTACAGTTTTCCTGAGTTTTATCTATTTTAGCTTTATGTTGTTTGTCCTAATTGCATTGTTCTGTGCAGTCATCAGTAAAGATTCCGTTTCTCTGTTCAAGTGTCCTTTTCTTAGCCATGTCCAGCTGTTTCCGTTGGTTTCTTCTCTTGTCAGTCTTCTGAAGTGTCTGTGTAGTATTGTTTCTTTCCACTTTTCTTTTCTTGCCGTTTTGTTTCTGGTTTCGGTGCTTCCCGAGTTGTTCGTTGGATTGGTGTCTCTTGCTGCAGTGATAAGGATTTCCCTGTGTTGAGTTATGTATTTTTCCAGCTCTTTTTTTGAGTCTTCCACACACTCTTCTATATTTACCAGTCCTCTTCCCCCTTCGTTTCTTTTCATGTAGAGTCTGTCCGTATCGTCTTTTGGGTGTAGTGCATTGTGCATGGTCATTAATTTTCTGGTCCTCTGGTCCAAGTGCCTGATTTCCTCTTTGGTCCAGTCTATGAATGGTCCAGAGTATCTTAGTAGTGCTACTGCCCAGGTGTTTATTCCTTTTACTAGATTCCTACTATATAATTTCGTTTCTAGGAGTTTTCTTGTTCTTCGTAAATATTCTTTTCCAATCTTCTCTTTCATTTCCGTAGATTTGATGGCGTCTGCCTCCAGAACTCCAAGATATTTGTAACTATCCTGTTCGTCTAGCGCCCTCATTTCATCTTGGGTGGGGAGTTCTATGTTCTCTGTTGTCTCCAGTTTTCCTTTTTTATTTCTAGTAGTGCACACGTTTCCATTCCGAATTCCAATTGGATTTCCTGGCTAGAGATTCTGGTCATATTTATCATTTTTTTCTGTTCCATTTTGCTTTTTACAAATAGTTTTAGGTTATCCATGTACATCATCTGGTTTACTCTTAGTTCTGTGTCTGTAAACTTGTATCCGGCATCACATTTTCTGAGTATGTACTTAAGTGGCATCATAGCTATTATGAAAGTAGTGGTGATAGGGAGTCTCCTTGGAAGATGCCTCCCTGTATCTTTATCTCAGTCAGCTGTTGTCCTCCGGCTGTCAGTTCCAGTCTCCATGTTTCCATTGCTTTCTTAATAAGATTAATCATCCTTTCAGGTATTTATTATTATTATTATTATTATTATTATTATTATTATTATTATTATTATTATTATTATTATTATTGTTATACTTAATGTTATTTGATATTGAAATTGCCATTTCACACTGTTATCTTAAGGGTGATATATTATTATTATTATTATTATTATTATTATTATTATTATTTATTTATTTATGTATATATTAGTTAAATTAAAGCTGAATTATTTCTTCATTTGATTATTAATCGTTTGATCAGTACCATTGGAGAGCCATGCATATTATAACTGTCCTGTTTTTAAATCTCCGAAACAGTTACATGGTAAACCGCTGATGATCCGTGTTTTAATATTTCACGCTCAGGTTAAGGTCCTCTGTTTTTGTTTCACTGTTAGATACTTGAATCGTCTTTTTTATTTATGAATTTTCCAACGGTAGGTCGGCTTATGCAAGTGTAAAGTCTGCGATATCTTGGATTTAGTTAGTTTTTCTGGGGATTTAAAATGCATTTTCTTTCTTTGTTTAAACAAATCTTACTCAAATGACTGAAATCTTATTCAGACTATATATATATATATATATATATATATATATATATATATATATATATATTCATAGTAAGCTTTACTCACGTATTAAACACTGTTTAAATTATAATGACAATCTATACAAAGTATATTAATTTCCCTTATAATATTACACGTGTATACATAAATAATTATGATTATATATATATATATATATATATATATATATATATATATATATATATATATATATATATGTGTGTGTGTGTGTGTGTGTGTTTGTAATTTTCTCTCTTCATCATTTTTTTAAATAATGTTTCTTGTGTACATATTCTTATTTATTATTTCTCTATAAATATGTGTGAGGTCTGGGTCTTACTAATTCAAGTACCGAAATGAAAATAAAACAAAACCAGTGGAACACTCTTTTAGAAGGATGAGCGACTTACTCTGAAAGCGAATATGGCTGAAGGTAGCCTGCGGGACATGTTTATAGAAATAAACAAACTAAACAAAAAAATACCTTTCTTTCAAGGCACGTTGGAGCCTTGAAACGTATGGTACCATGTAAATAAATAAGTATCATTCTTGTGTTATGCAATAATTTAGTATTTGCACTTCTTTCTATCAAACGAACCCAAAGATTATATATATATATATATATATATATATATATATATATATATATATATATATATATATATATATATATATAGATAGATATAGTCATAGATTTGAAATTATTTTCTTAATAACATTATAAAGTTTTGCTATCTAATATTGAGCTGTATTTTGCTTTGGTAATGGATTCGTATATAATTCTATCTTAAATAAATAAAATAATATTCTTTTAAATTTTACATACTATATATATTAATATATATATATATATATATATATATATATATATATATATATATGCGTGTGTGTGTGTGTGTAACACAACAATTGGGAAGGTAGTGATCTCCACATGTTACACTAGAAGTGGACGGCCGTCGCGTGGAGACAGATACGGTCATGACAGTTCTGCACTGAAAATGCAGCTCGCGTCATACATCCATGCTGTTTGTAATCGGTGTCATTAGGTGCGATCGGAGATGTTAACTTAAATATCAATGCTGAGGTCATCCAAGATTTGTATAAAACCGAGAACAATGACGACTGTAGCTTTTGTGTTTCTTTCTTCTTATCCCCGATCCCGTTTTTCTCCATCTGTCTTTCCCTCCAGTTCTTACCATATGTAAGCGGCAATATATTTTACGTCTGCTCTTTGCTAGCGTGTGCGACGGCACGCGTTAGAGTCCACTCAGAGACTCGACTTTTGGGTTTTAAAAAATGTTAATTCTTCTTGCAAAAATATAAAATAGTTTGGTTCTTTATCATAAGCTTTCATTTCCAGAAGCCGTTTGTCCTAGCGGATGAATAATTCTCTGGAGAGAATTAATCAAACCAGCCGAATGACAGCCACCGAAAAAAATACCCGTCTAACCAGACAACCGGATATGAACCGGTTATGTTAAAAGAAAATGTAACGATCGTTTAGTCCGGCGATCTAGTGGTACATGTCAGGACTAAAGAGCCATTCCAGAAAAGTCGTCACGGCGCGGACACATAAAGTTTCATTTTCCGGCAAGTGGTTGGATCACATGTCGACACCGTTTCCATTCCAGTCCAAACGATCGTGTTACATAAATGCCGTGACCAGAATTCGACCCAGGGTTAAAACAGACACAAGCTAAAAACTCCACAGACACGAAATTTAGAGGATCACAGACACATTTGATAAGAATGGCTCATAATCGGAAGAATTAAGCGATCCAAAGAAAAAACACAAAGAAGAAGTCACAGAACACATCGTAAACTCCACGAGCTAAGGTAGATGACCACATTCTTCTGCTAGCATTAACTCCGCAATTTGTTGGTAGATAATTTAACAAAATTATTTGTGTATAGAGATTTTTGTTTAACGTCTGCTACTTGAAAAAAAAAGATCTAGACAAAATAGCTAACACTTGTATAACCCCCTTAAATAGAACCCGTCCTCAATATTAAAAGTCGAGCTTTTAACGAAAACCCAAAGAACACCGCGTTATTATTCGTTTGTTTACAAACACCGGTAATGTCAACCGGTCTAGACCGAATTTCTTCTTTTTTCATTATTCCAATTTCGGGGTCTTTATTCACTGTATGGTCCTATATATTACTCCAGACCTTAAGCCATAGTTTGTATTAGGTTTAGCTTGGTATAAAAAGAAACCGAGCGACAATAAGCTTCTATCCTAATCAATTGAATGCTAAAGGGGTGAACATACTACTTGGTACTAATACCAGTGGTAAAATCGACGATTTCCCACGGAAACAAGTGATATTTTCTCTATGCATCGCTACTGTTTGATCTGTTTCTACAAAAACAAAACAAAAAAGAATTCATCCTGTCGTATAACACTAGTCCTCATACTGAAGACCAGTGATAGCGCAGTTAAAATGTCTCCCACCTATCACCACGACAGATGCTTGTTGGTTGTAGTTGCCCCCATACACTGTAACCTTCCCACTGAATCTGGCCCTAAAGGATATAAAATGAACAAAATTCCATCAAAAAGGTCAATCACACCGGGAAACGGATTAAATATTTTAAAAAAAAACCTATGTTACAAGATATCCCAATCCCCCCCTCCCTCAGACACACACAAAATTAATTTCACAAAAGCAGACGGCAAAATTAAAAAGCTGTTTGAAACAGCCGAGGGATTCGTCCGAAAGTTTACTGTGGGCGGAAGGAAGAGGTTATTAACTAAACTAGTTATGACAAAGAAGAAAATAAAATTATTAAACTTAAATGACGATTTAAAAGGAGACATTTCATGTTTTTTCGAAGAGAAACATATGGAATAAGCTTATTTTTCAGAAAAGATGAGTTAAAGTATTAATAAAAATGAAATTAATAAAATCAGAGTAAAATGTCTATTACGAAAAATGTACTCTGATGAGTGCGGACAAAAGCCGGCTTAGTAGATTCATGTACTGATTATTTTTGGTCTCGTTTTAAACGATTTTCAAATTCATTCAACCCAAAAAAATTCACAAGCGTCCGTATAATTTTCCTTAATATATATATATATATATATATATATATATATATATATATATGTAAAGTGTGTGGTATCGTTCAAGTTTCAAAGTATTGCATGGAAAGTTAATAAAATTGAAATATAAGCCAAATTAGTAATACAAGATTAATTTATTATTTTTTTTCTTTTTTACATTAATCCTATCGATTACGGAATAAAATTCCTTCTTCAGGGGTGACCAGTATTGAGTCATTTTTTTTTTTTCATCAAAATATATATATACTTTTTTACTGTTTTATGTACGTACACTTATATTATTAAATAATATATTATATATAGAATTCTTCAGTACTTATTAAAAAAGTGCTGAACATGTGAGTACAATTCATTAGTCGAATACAGATATACATATGTCACTTATACTATAAAAACAACGTCTATGTTTTCACGAAGGAAAACATCAGGATACGTTCTGACATTTATTGAGGTCTGATAAAATATATATGCGTAATATATATATATATATATATATATATATATATATATATATATATATATATATATTTAAAGTGCTTCCAAGCGACTTTACGACTATTTTATGATGTTTCATTCTTCTTATATTAAAGATAATTTTATCTCTTTTCATTTTTCGAAAAGAAAACTCCTCTTCTACTTTTTTAATTTGCATGTGCATCCGATTTTTTGTACAAATTAAGCAACTCTGTTTTTATAAATAGTGTTCTAATGTTCACACAACTTCATTACACTTATACAAGAATCGATTTCCTGTGCCAATGAACTTGTACAAAGTATGTAATTGCGCAACCATTTCGTGGCTAAGCAGCTAAGCCCAGAGCCAACATTTTTGTTTATTGTCCATAGAAAAAAAAGGCCAATCACAACGTTTAACACACTTGTTGAATAAGGTAAGGCTAAGTGTTCTTTTCTTCGTTTTATTTTACATTGTTTAAAAAAGGAAAATGCAGATCGTCCAATTGAAAAAAAATTATTAGCCAACTTTTACGCTAGTGACTTCGTAAATAACTCGATTTAACATGAAAAGATTCGTTTTGTTCTGATATTTTAATTATGGTTTGCGATATTTTGTTATCTGCAAATAGACTGACGCATTTAATTTAAGATATGAAACCGCCATCTTTGTTGTGGTCTGATAAGAAAATTCCACTTTTATCTCATCATACATATTTAATGCTCATTCCACGCTGCATCGCTTAATGAAATCTCCTATCTTGCCAAATAAAGCGACTCTTCTGCCAAAGGAACTAATTTTCTTCTTTACTTCAAATTGAAAAATATATGCGAACGTTAATGTCTGCGGTTGTTTTCATTGTACAACTACGACTGTCGGTGATTAAGGAATAAACAGAACACAGAGTTTTAAAAATTAAAGTTTTTATTCAATGTATTCTGTACATGTTGTATTTTTTAAGAACTTTGTGTCAGGTTGGACGGTTGATATACAGAGTGATGTGCGAAGAATTGGCAAAAGTTGCAGCATTCAAATTCAGTCGCCAAAAAAATTGAAAACACTTTGTTCTTTAACTTCTCTATATTTCTTAGTGCGTTTCACACACACACACACACACACATATATATATATATATATATATATATATATATATATATATATATATATATATATATAGAGAGAGAGAGAGAGAGAGAGAGAGAGAGAGAGAGAGAATGATGGGCGAGAGATTGGTATGATATTTTAAAACGTTAACTATTTAGGTGATAACAATGGTACATATTTCTAGGCAAGGCGTGATAGTCTGGAGGTAAAACGTCAGACTATAGACATCAATAGCGCAGGTTCAATCCTGTGAGCAAGAAACATGCTTTAAGGATTACTTTTCTGTACGTATCAAATTATTAAAAAATGCGTTAACGAAAAATATATCTACTAAAGTTAAGGGCGACTAATAATTCAATCTTCTGCAGCTGTATCACTTAGGAATTGAAACAATAAAAATAGTAGTAAAAAAAGGCAACGAACGCCACATCCACGAATAAAACCAGTTACATTAAATATTTAGGTGATAAAAATCGTACATGCTGATGACTGCTGAGGGCCAAGTACACGTGTCCATGTATTACTTTTATGTACGTATGAAATGAATATATATATGTGTGTGTGTGCGTATATATAATATAAATATGTTTTAATGAGAATAAAATGTTTGTAGAATACAATATCTATTAAATCACGAATTGTCTATAACAAAAGATTCATATAAAAAATGTTTTATGTTCGTTTTTTAATTATTAGTTCCTTAAACCATGTCTTTTCAAACATCTATTCATATCGCCAGAGGACAAGAAAACAAATAAGTTGGTGAAATAATTAATATTTTACTAACTTATTTGTTCGAATTCCATCTGACGATAAGATTACATCTTTGAATAGCCATAGTTTAAGGAATGGGACAAACCTCCCATTTAAAAAAATAAAAATATCTGATTAGAATGACATTTTTCAAAAAATGTGAATGCGTTTTAAGATATTTGAATTTCTATCACTTCTCATTTAACGTAATACTTTTCTTTTTTCTATATTTTGAAACGTTTTATTTGCAGCGTCTTGCAATCTTTAACATTTTCTTCAATTCATCTTGATACGTGTCCATGTAAGAAATTTTCTAAGAATTTTATAAATATTTTATCAGTATTGCTGTTTTTCAATGGCATTCATTAAACGATAACAAATATTGAAGTAAGGTTCTATGCGTAAAAAGTGCAGTTGTATTCTTTATATATAAAACCCGGTTGTTCCCTATGAATATAAGTGAGAATTCCGTATTGACACTTTGAAATAACTGCGGTTTTTATGACCTTCACATAAACACTAAAAACGTGTCTGTGCGTTTTTTACTGTGTGCTTCTATGTTTTTCCTTTCGTCAAGCAGAAGGCGTATCTTGGAGTGCCTAAATCAATAAACAGAAGCCCATTTTTGTGGATCAATCATTCCTCACCACAACCAGAAAAATCAATCGATACTCATGTAATAAGGTTTATTCGGCATTCATCGAATTCGAAATATTTATTTTCTGACCATTCCTCTTACTCAAAGCTTCATTCAGTATGGGTCGATATTCTTTATGGGAATCAATAGGCTCACACCGAAGCACATACACGCATATATATATATATATACATATATATATATATATATATATATATATATATATATATATATATATATAATGAAGGAGAATGGAAAGGAATTAGAGAAAGCAAAAGCCAAATCAAAATTCAATTCAAAAGTTCAAAGCAAGGTATATTCCGCAAAAAGGCAATTTATTCAAGTTAAATTTTCCTTAAGCCAGGCTTTTCAAAGATCAAAATCTTATCATCAGAGGAAGTCGCTGGGATAGATAAGTTGGCATTGGCTTGATTTGGCTTTTGCTTTCTCTAATTCCTTTCCATTCTCCTTCATTTCTACCTGCTCTATCCTGGATATTGAGCTGTATACTCTTCACAATAGGGTTTTACCTTTCCTAAAAGTTCGCTTTTAGTACACCTCTTTATATATATATATATATATATATATATATATATATATATATATATATATATATATATATATATAATGAATTCCTTTTAATTCACACGAAAGTTGGCGTATTAGCCCAATAGCATACACATTACTAGAGCTCTAATATAATCATACATTAGTAAATGTTATGTATTCGTTTCAAAAATACATTTGAATTCAAGCAATTGTTTCTGCTAATTTTCTAAAATATGCATTCTCTTGAAGTAAAAACTTTAAATGATTTTAAAAACACTTAATCAATGAATGCTTACTGCCAGAACAAAGCCAAATATAAAAATAGTAGGATCCTATTTTAATGTTTTGCAAATTTACTTCAAGAAGTATGTAGCGTGATTGAATTCTCATTTGTCTGAGAAATAATAGACATATGACTTTTATATTGTAAACAATTTTGAATGTTAATGATTTTTACAATAAAAAACATTTTTATGGTAAAAATCACTGATGAATATTATTAAGAACATCATGAGTTTTGTTATAAAGATATTGCATTGGGCAGAAAACAATTGCATAACAAATTTGGAACATTTATCAAATTATATATATATATATATATATATATATATATGTGTGTGTGTGTGTGTGAGAGAGAGAGAGAAGGAGAGAGAGGGATATAGATTATCCTTTATTAATTCAGTTAAATCATAAACACATAAGTATGTGTCGTGTTCATTTTAAAAGCCCAATAAATAACATAAAAAATACATGACGTCAGATAATCGATAATTCAATTGCCATCTATCTCTATGAAACAAACCTTTTAATGCCGCGATCATAAAATAATGTCGGTTTGGAAATGATAAACGAACTAATGCATTTTAAACTTCTACTCTTTTAGTGGGTCTTAATCCACTCGAATGATTTTTCAAACATTAAAAGAGATGTAATCTACTGGTGCAACATGATAGAAAAATAATGCATAATATCCCAGGAATTGTATTCTGTATTCCTTGGAATATGTTGTCGGGAGATATATTAATCGAGAACAATAGTTAAACCATTGTTTTTTTCACGAATCGGAAACGTTCGCTTAGTGGAGTTTATGTCGACAACAGATCCAATGTACTAGCATTCAGGTAGATGAAAATAAATGTGAAATATAATTGCTAAGTCATGCGTGTTTAATTTTACTCGTGGAAGTACAGACAGAAAATCTGATGTATATATAAATATATATATATATATGTATATATATATATATAGACACATACATATAAATATATATAGGTATATATATATATATATATATATATATATATATATATATATATAATGTATTTATATATATATATAAATATATATATATATATATATATATATATATATATATAGAGAGAGAGAGAGAGAGAGAGAGTTGTTTGTATTAAAGAGTATTATCATCTTTACAGGATTCTCTTTAGAGTAAACCGAGGCTGAAGAGAGTCCGGTTTACAGGCCTTTGTTGTAATTTTAAACCTACAGTACCGATGTGTGTCTGATCCTCTGTGATACTAACGTAAATATTACGCTCTTATCTTTTATTTTTCTTAATAATTAAGCACTCTGCTGGGGTTCCCTACTAAAAACTTTTCATTTATATATATATATATATATATATATATATATATATATATATATATATATATATATATATATATATATATATGCATACATATAGGATCATGTTTTCATACAAACATTATTGGTTAAATATGTGCATACATGTTTCGGTTGTACTCTTAACAGAGAGTCAACATCTTCAGACCAATGAAAGCAAGTAAGTAACTATATTGTCTTCTTTGGTCTGAAGAGGTAAACCCTCGTTGAAGAGCACAACCGAAACATGTATGCACATATGTACATATAATGTTTGTATATATATATATATATATATATATATATATATATATATATATATATATATATATATATAGTACTTCATGTATCCACGTAAAATATTATAAGGAGATATCATTTTTTATGTGTCAGTTTTCAGTATTTACTTCAACAGTGCTCGATACGTAAGTAGAGCTAGGTAGTAAGAAATGAAAATATATATGCAATAAAGTAACACAGAGGCTCCCGTGTTTCATCCCCGGGGGGAATCGTCAGGCTAAATGCATTTAGCCTGACGATTCCCCCGGGGATGAAACACGGGAGCCTCTGTGTAGCTTGATTGCCATATATATTTTCATTGCTTACTATATATATATATATATATATATATATATATATATATATATATATATATATCATTATTTAATGTATCCACATTAAATTTTATAAGGAGATACATTTTTATGTATCAATTTATAGCATTTACTTCAGCAGTGATCGATACGTAAGTAGAGCTAGGTAGTAATCTACACAGAGGCTTAAGCCTGTCAACCCCGGGGGAATCTTCAGGCTAAAATGCATTTTAGGGGATGGAACGCGGGAGCCACTGTGTAGCGTAATTGCCATAGCTTACTATGTATATATGTATATAAATAAATATATATATATATATATATATATATATATATATATATATATATATATATATATATATATTGTATATCTACATACGCATACATTTCACCCTTCCGGAATCGTCAGTATAGAGATGATTATTCAAGCTGGTCGCAGGATTCGAAATACTGGAAGAAGATACATGTTTTTATCTCAAATTCCGACGCGGCAACCGTGAAAAACTACATACATCGGTGAGACTGTTACACCTATTTTCAGAGCTGGCGCGATATGCAGTCGACATCAACAGGGATCAACTTATGAAGCAACATCGATCAAAGCTATTATTTGTACGTCTTTTTAATACTACTCACTAGTAGTCTTAGCCTGAAATGTGGGCGACAACTAATTATCAATATTTAATTATCTCTACACTGACGATTCTGGAAGTATGAAACGAAACTATACATATGTATAGTTTCGTTTCATACTTCCAGAATCGTCAGTGTAGAGATAATTGTTCATGCGCAACAGAATATTTTATTAAATCTTCTATCGCCGTTAGTCAACCGTGAACCTCTTAGTGAAATATACATGATAGGCTTTCGTGTAGTATCTATTCTGCCCAGATATGGCGCAATACCATTGCCGGACAGAGTAACGAATGTCAATCTAACGAATTCCTATAAGGATTTTGGAAAAAGACCCTCATAACAGGATATATTCTGAAACTCCATTAAGAATAGTTGAGAAAAGGTTTTACAATAACATTGTGTTGTTTGCCTTCGTCCATAGAATAGAACTAGCATGAATGTCTTCTCATCAAAAATAATTCATATGGTATTACTGGACGAATATTTCATATAAAAAGATTTTTCCTATCCAAAAGCAATATCTAAGTTGTCTTCGATGGCCGTTCATCGAAACAACATACCATAACTGCGGGTGTACGTCAGGGTGTACGTCAGGGATCGATCCTAGGACCTTTCATCTTCTTGCTTTTAATAAACGACCTTCTTGTGACATTGTGGCTGAGATTTGTATATTTGCTGATGACATCACGCTCTACTCTTATCATGTGCGGTAAAACGTTCAAGCACATATTCGACGATTGCCATGGCAAATACAATACTACCTGAGAGTCCAACGTTCAAACTCCTCGGCCTAACGTTTACAGGTAAAGTGACAGCAATATACAGCTGATAAAATATAAAACTGTAGGATTTCCATTGGTTCTGCTAGTACATCTATTATTAATACTTTTACTTGTATATATATATATATATATATATATATATATATATATATATATATATATATATATATATATATATATATATATGAAGCAATCCAACAAAAGATATAAGCGTCAACTTATATCTTATAATTAGTGAAACATCCGGATAAAAACTGAAGCTCAATATACTGGATAGAGCATTAATATTATAATATAAAATGAAGTAATAAAATAAGGTGTCAATCAAATTTTATTGGAATTCAAAGTTCAAGCAAGTATCCTTTAGTCCTAAGGACTTAAGGATTCTTTGCTTGAACTTTGAATTCCAATAAAATTTGATTGACACCTTATTTTATTACTTCATTTTATATTATAATATTATATATATATATATATATATATATATATATATATATTAATATAAAGAGTATATTGCTTCATCACAGCTATTAAGTGTTGCTAGAGAGCTAAGTACTTCAAACTGAGATGAAAACCAATTCGTATAGTTGAGAGTCGCGATTCTAATTACAAGTCTGTCAGACCCAAAACATGAGTAACACACAGTCAACTACGAAGAGTACTCCATTCGTATCTGACTAAGAGCTCTATATTATCGCTACACTTGTCTTACGATTCCTCTCACCAAAATACTCAACTTATGCCGGTTTATATATGAATTAAACTTCTTTCTCTAGATTGTTTTTTTTTAATTATTCGATTTTTTTATTTATATATTTATTCATGTATGTTGAGAATTAGAGGATCTTCATATTTTTACGATAACATTTTATTTGGGCATATTGTTTGAAATTTGATAGCCTTTTGTTTATTATAATAGCTTTTAAATTGCTGTTTCATAAAAAATCCAATAATTTGATAAGTGTATATATTTTTAAACAATTTTGTCTTGTGTGTTGTGAGTACGTTGTAAATAATTTATTTTATATTTAAGTCTCGAATTAAGTTGGTATAACATATTAACCTTGCATGGTGGTCTTAAACTTAAATGAGTGCAGAGTATCGATCTGTCATTGCTAACTACCTGCATTTTGGCAAGCTGCTTGTTATTCAGCGAGATTTAATCGATACGTACCCGGTGTCCAATATGTGTAGCCATCATTCCCAACAAGGTCCGATCGATAGATCTAAATGTCGCTATCGTAGCATGTGAACTATTTTATTCGTAAATATTTACTAACTGAAGTGTTCGGCGCTGCGGAAGTACGAAATAAAATGTGTCGACATTTAAATATCTACGAATTATCTAGTGCATCGAACGTGCTCTGAAATATATTCATCAAATATAACGCGTCTACGGACAGATTGTAAATGTCACATGCATTTAATAGTTATGGAGCTATGAAACTAAAATAATCATTCTGCTTCAATTTAAGTAAAATATACCATTACGTGCGGCTCCATAAACTTAACAGAGGTAACTCCGATAGTCAGGAAAATATGTTTTAGATATATTTCCCCATAGTATATTATCCTAAAATTAAATGTTTTATAAAATAAAAATGTAAACTACTCTTAAAATAAAATAAAATCGGTGTTTAGTCTAAACTGACGTATTTATTCATATTTGATAAATAAAGAATAGTTTTTTTGGAAAATACAAAAGCAGTGAAATTATAGCTGCTATTATATATATTGCTATTAATTTTAACCCTAACCCTAACGGACAGACCAGCGTCCTTTATTATTGTTTGTATTCTTTAATGTACATGTTTTGCTAAACGATCTCCTGTCATCTCTAAACTCTACAACAAATGCCTTGCTAGAATCTTACTCCATGGTAGCTGGAAAATTGTTTATGTGGTACCAGTCTTCAAAAATTCTGGAGACAGAACTGACCCTCAAAACTGACCCATCTGTCTATTTCCGCTCTTTGCTAAAATATTTGAATCAGTAATCAATTTAACGATAGTCCACCACCTCGTTAATGCTAAACTTCTTTCTTACCATACGTATGGATTTAGGCAAGCACGGCCTACTGTGGATATCTTAATGGCCATCCCTGAACGCATATACCATAAACTGGCGAGGAAGGTAAGGCAAGGGCGTTAGCGATTTATATATCCAAAGCGTTTGACAAAGACTGACATAAATAATTCATATGGTATTACTGGACGAATATTTCATATGATAAGATTTTTCCTATCCAAAAGCAGTATCTAAGTTGTCCTCGATGGTCGTTCATCGAAACAACATAACATAAATGCAAATGTACGTAAGGGAGTACGTCAGTGATCGATCCTACGGCCTTTATTCTTCCTGCTTTTAATAAACGGCCTTCTTGATGACATTGTGGCTGAGATGGGATTACTTGCTGACGACATCACGCTGTACTCTTATCATGTGCGGTAAAACGTTCAAGCACATATCCGACGATTGCCATGGCAAATAAAACACTACCTGAGAGTCCAACGTTCATACTCCTCAGCCTAACATTTACAGGTAAAATTAATTGGAACAAATACATAGAAGACATTGCCAAGCCTACTGCTAAGAAATTGGGATCCCTGTGCCGTGCTAGAAAACTTATCACACCTGACAGTTTTCTATATCTTTACAAAGCATCCATCCGCCCATTAATGGAGTATTGTTGTCACATCTGAGCTGGCGCTCAACCCACTAGTTTCTCGCTCTTAGACAAAAAATACTTTTTTAATCTAATAGGTCCCTCACTATCCACCAAGCATTAGCCTCTGGCCCATCGCCGCAATTTTGAATGTTGTACTTGTTTTTCAAGTACTTCAATGGAATATGCTCGTATTAACCGGCTGCTCCGGTGTCGCCTCGACGTAAATACACTTGACAAATCCGACATTTACTATGAAGTTCCAAAGATGCCGGAGAGCCTTCAACTGCAATAGGTGTTTTTCTTCGTGCTGCCGTACTATTGAACAGCCTCGCCTCTCCCTGTTACCTCGATGGTACCGACATGCAGACATTTAAAACTAATGTGAACAAGCATCTCGCTGCACAGATTCCAATTTAGGATGATCCTCAAAACTTTCACCCTAATTCTCAGTAGTCCCTTACGTATACAGTGGCAACTTGCTTTGTTTGGGGTGAACAAAGTTTTTCAATATGCAATTTTAAACAATGGACGTTTTATAGATCGTAACATGCACATTACAAATGATCTACGCTGTAACATAAAATGGAACTTTTTCTTTTTTGTTCATTTCAAGTGAGTGTCTTAATTATCACCGGTATGAGCACGTTGGCACAATGTTTCTCGTTTAATCACAGAGGTGAAGCGACGCTAACCATTTGGGAATACCAGGCACTGTATATTATCTTCTCATGACCGGGATTTGCAATGCGGCAGGGACCGCCTGAAAAGTATTTATTACATTAAAGACTTCCTCCTTTGGAAGAAGCCTTTCAGCCCTCCGAGAACTAATATCAGACTTAGTATTATTGGTTCCTGCATTAGGTTTTTATATCATCACTATAAAGTGTCATATATATATATATATACATATATATATATATATATTTATATCTATATATATACATATATATATACATATATATATATACATATATATATACATATATATATACATATATATAGACATATATATACATATATATAGACATATATATATATATACATATATATATATATCCATATATATAGACATATATAGACATATATATACATATATATATATACATATATATACATATATACATACATATATATATACATATACATATATATATATACATATATATATACATATATATATACATATATATATACATATATATATATACATATATATATATATATATATATTAATATTTTTGGCGTAGTCAAACGCACGTGCTTTAAACTAAGTGTATATTTCACTATTTCCATCTAAAAATTCTACCATGTTATTCCAGATCAATTATAAATTGAGTTCGTACTAACCTGGACCAAAGAATTGTATCAGTTTTTCTCAATTTTCGACGGCCGTATAATTTATGCATCTATATAATCATACAAAGTTTGTACTTTTACAGACAAAAATCAATCCGTAGGAAACAAGGAAAAACTTGACTCACATTTATACAATTTGCCAATATACTAACAATACTTTCTGATACACGTGTCACCGGATTCATGTGTTAGGTTATTTGTTTGTAATTCTTGCATTTTGGAAGTTAAAGTTAATTTGTCAATACCGAGTTATTTTCTGTCCTATACTCAAAATGATGTGATAATGATTATTTGGGTTATGTATACTTTATGGATTACCACCTTTATCTAAATACTTTTTTTTCAATTTCTACCTATTCTTTAAGCTTAGTAAGAGAAATAAGTAGATATTGACACCGTGAATTTGATTTAAAGACTGGAGTAAAGTGTAAGGGAGAGACATGTATTTTCATAAGTTGACAATAGATTGGGATCGGAGTTTTTATTAATGAGTAATTATTATTTTCCCTATATGCACAACTAGGTATTCTTTGTCGGTCTCCATTTTATATTATTGTTTACATAAGATAGGAGATGTAGTAGTCTAATGCTATGTAACCCTAACCCTAATCGTAGATTTTTTTGTTTAATTGTTTGTTTAAATTCATAAAACGTTTTCCCAGTGCATTCTTTCCGTGATGAAGTGTTATTATTCTATGGTCTTCATAGAACCATACAACTACATGATGTTTATTTATATATCTATTAGCAGTTATTTGTTTTGAGATTAATATCAGGAATATTTCTTGATGAATAACGTTATTCACTACAATAAAAGGGAATTATAACGACTAGGGATTACAATGGATCAAACGCTGTGTATTTTAGCTATAATTAAAAACCGTCTAAGATATATAAATAATGTAAGTAACGCTATCTCATGGAGGAAATATTGTTAAATTATATGTGTTGTTAAGACTAAAAAGAAAGCTGATGTTAGCTGTGAAAGTGACAGGGGATGGAACTCGGATCAAATGATATGTCGAAAAAACATAAATACAGAATATATCATGCTGTTCATGGGTTTTTATTTCATTTTATGACACGTTTCGAATCGCATAATGTAAGTTTTAAATCAGCAATCGATTTGCGATCCCGGTGCAACTAACGAAAGTGATACGTGAACATGTCACATGTGAAGTTCATTAGTGTTTCGGGAACATTTTTCTGATAATCGATCGAACAAATAATGTACGAGCGATGGACCACAGCGGTATGGCACGCATTTTGATATCTGCCATGTAAAACGAAATAAATAAGAAAAATATCGCTATCCAATCAGTGGACATCATACACAAATCTTCTTTCAGTGTATGGGTAAGAAACTAATCCCCGAACATGGATATATTAAGATTTCTCAGTTTTTTTTATGAATAAATTCGCTGCCTTTGAACTACATAGAATCAAAGTTGTCGTTATTCATTTGATCCACACAGTGACCTTCTTTAATTAGTATGGCAGAACTTTGTGTTTCTTTTCATTCCAAGGCTGTATACTTTGTTATATATGGCACGGTCGTTTGCACAATCAACAGGGGTATGGGGTCTAAAGTACTTGATTAGGGGCATTTTTATATCTTTTAAAATAATTTTAACCAGAGGCGATGATGTGGAAATAAATAATTGCACTTGCTTTCAAATCCAGTTTCATTCATTCACATTGCCAATTTTAATCTAATCTCTATATTTAATATCTTAAATAATCGGAAATATACAAACAACAGAACCGATCTGGTCTCAGACGTTGTGCTATGTAGATTCATAAAAATGTACTTAGAAAAAAGCGTAAAAATATGTGTTCTAAGTAAAATTCAGCGCTCTGATTTCAGATACAGTATCGTTGTTTACTCATTTTCTTCGATGTTTTAGATATACATGTAGGCGTAAAGACAAAGGATATAAATGTTCTTGCCAGAAAATATAACTTCACTCTACTGTATTATGATCCTTATATACTGGTTGTTGAAATAGATCGAGCTGTAAGTTCGATAATAGCAGGCTTAAGTCGCTGTGCTTGTATTCCTGCTGATCTGTTGTGTTACTCTCATTTACACTCCGAAGAAAATTATGAATCAAGTGTATCTACTGTGAGCTACAGGATTAAGTAGTAGACTCGAATAGATTAAAGCCTAGTAAATGGCAACACGCCTGTTTTTCATTGGTGTTTAGACATTCATTTACACTCCTCATTTGTTTTCAGTATGTCTAAAACGCATATAAGACGTCGAACTTATTCAGTAGAATAGGTGAGATAATCAGAGATGAAGATGTGTGTATACTGCTAACATGTTAGACTGGACACAAAACATGAGTTAGTACACAAACATACTTATCAACTATCTTATATTACATTATGCAAGATATATTTAGTTCAGTCATAATCCTAAATTATATATATATATATATATATATATATATATATATATATATATATATATATATATATATATATATGTGTGTGTGTGTGTTTGTGTGTGTGTGTGTAGCTTACTAAATATGTCTGCTTGTAAAGAGATAAATATATTTAAATTATCTTCTTTCTCCATGGCTGTTGGATTGTCCGGATCGATCGGAGAGGCTCAGAGTGCAATGTTAAATGATAACTTTGGTCTCGGGTTCAAATCGTGTAATTGGCAGAACAGTAATCATCCGCACAGATGATTCACGCAAAAAGGTTTGAAACATATATGTATACGGATAATAATACAAAATATTTATCATAATATATATCGTTTTTTTAGTGTATGGTATACACACATTTTATTATGAATACATACATGATAGTAACACCTGGATAGTCAAATATACAAAACAAGATTTGAAACATCGGAAATATTTATAGATTTCAATTTATCACATGATACTTTTTTAGAATACACTCTTCTTATTAGTTCATGATATTTACATTATTTGTGAAATGAGCGTAATTATAAATAATTCATAATTTTCCGATTTCCGCGAATTAAATTGTAACCATGTAACCCCTCTATCCAAATGTCAGATTGCTGCATCGACTGCCCTTTCTATATGCATGTACTCACACAGAATGTGAACAATTTCTCAATATAAACTTATCCAAAACGTAAGTAAGATACTTTTCTTGGTCGCATTTAATCTACTTTTTTTTAAACTTATGTATTTAAACTTTTAAAACTCTTTCTGAAAGAACACCTATGTGTTTTATTATCAGAAGTCTGTTATATTTAAATGCATGAGAAAATACCTTTTATTTAGTAGACGTTTGTTTCAGTAGGCTCTTCTGAAGTAAATGCAACGGTAATCAATTAATACATATGATGGCCGATGAAACTGAGATATGAGAATCATTGTGCTTCCAATTATTATTGTTAATTGATTATATATATATATATATATATATATATATATATATATATATATATATATATATATATATGTATATATATAAACTGGGTAAAACATTCACAGGGTAGTAATCCAAAGAATTTTAACCGGGTTCATAAAAAAATGCTCAATATTAAATAGAGCTTTTATATATGATTGTTTTTTTTCACACAGACATGCACAAAATCTACGAAACTGGCATGTCGATCTTATCGATCAACAGCTATTATAAACTTATATATATATATATATATATATATATATATATATATATATATATATATTGATATATTATCATCTAATGATATTGTTATTATAATTATTATTGGGAATATATATATATATGTATATATATATGTATATATATATATATATATATATATATATTCGTTCGTGTTGACTTTCTCTGCAGACGTTCGCCAACACGAACGAAACTGATAAAATTTCTTGTTTTTGTTTTTCTTTTGCACTTTAACCTGTTTTCCGTTTGTCATTTTTCACACACACACACACACATATTTATATATATATATATATATATATATATATATATATATATATATATATATATATATATATATATATATATATATATCAAGAAGTTTCGAATGCACTCCCATATTATAAAATCGTACGTTTTAGGTTGTATTAAATACACCAATATGTTTCTTTAATGTACTATTAGAATCGGTAATAATATAAGTATAAAACTAATCTTATACAGTTAAGTGTTCGTTTATATGCTCTAAAACAGGCGAAATAATGCCTAAAGAGCATCGACTAAAATATATTATTATGATATGATATTTAATTTGTTTTACTTTTGTTCGCCTCAAACAAAGAATATTGCGCCTGAATAGTAACAGACTTCTGTAGTACAATCCAAATTTAAAAGGGGACAGCCTATGTGGGGATTTGGACAACAATATGTTTGTTAACATTACATTTATAATTTCTACATGTTAGTATAGTCTGGGAAATATAGTAGCTTGAGAATCCGAAGGCAAGCAACCCGAAGCAAGAAGCTATTAGAGTAGAAACTCTTCCGGTATTAAGTAACATATACACTGAAGGGGTGTGATTTTGCAATGTCGCGTTGGTCGGGGTTATTTTTATTGGGGAAGTATAAGTATAGTAAGTACAGTGGAGAACATTTTTAGAAAAGTAGTTGTTAAACAAGCACAGAGATGCAACAGCGATTTGAGTTTGGCAGACAGTTCGGGACCTTTTACGTTAGTAATTCTTTTTGTCCAGTCTGTACAAGAGGGATAATATAGTTGTCAGTGTAGCATACTAGATGTGTAAAGGATACACTATTCATGGGCGAATAGTGGCCTAATGCAAATATAGGATACTATCAGGTATAAGAGGTTTTCTAGCCTCGTAGAGTAAATCAATCAATAATGAAGATATTTGAATTTGAGAGATTCATTTACAAATCTTATCAGGTGGGCAATTGTTATTTTGCATCTAATGAATATACAAGACAGTAGATATAGCACCTACTCAGGTCAGTCTGCCATTGAGAATATATTACGCACTGCAATGAGGTAATTATCTGTTTGTCTCACCTTCGTTGATGTAGACGAAAATAACGAGATGGCTACTGACTGTAGCAAAACATCTATGTGATACGGTGTCTGATTTTATACTGCGTAAATATATAATCGAATGTTTTATGACACTGTCTGACGCGTTGCAACACCTTTAATCCATTTATGTCGATGTCTGCATCACATATGAATCTCATATTCACATCGACATTTGAACATTACTGTCAAATCGATACAGTTAGAATTTCTTACTGCGACTATAATAACGCTACAACATGGAATATGTAATCAATTTAAAATCCTTTGTATAACATTTGATATAATAAATACTGTTTTGGCACCCTGCATCCAATGACCTTAGCCTTTTGGCAAAGATCAAAGTGTAGCATCTGTTCCGATGGATACTGCACGCCTGTCCTGTGCAGTTCTAGGAGGTCCACCCTCCCAGGCTTTGCCTCTCCTCTTTGGGGAGGAGTAAGTTTATTGCTTACTGTCTGAGGCGCCCCTACCGGGGAATGCCGACGGGGCTGCCCAGGCAATTTTAAAATGGCCAGAGTGCTCACCTCTCGAGCGCTGGCTTTTCAAACCCCACTTTCTCGACCCGATCTTGGGTCACATCTTACTTGTGGGAGTAAGATAAAACTGGCCTTGTGCCTAACTCCTGGGGAGGAGTAAATAAAACCCTGCATCCAATGACGTTTCAGTGTTATTCGTTTTTAAATTCATTGTATGATTTTTATCTGTATAAACAATAGGTGTGCGTCATTGAAACAAGTTAAAATGTCTCAAATTTATTAAATATTTTGTTAAAGTTGATTATTAATTTAGCTAATTCAATTCAAAATATTAAAAACGTAATTAAAATTATTTTTCGTGTTTACTTACACGAATCTATATTTATCAAAAACACCTTATCAAAAAGAATTTTCTAATTAGATTAGTAAAATGTATATACAAATACGTCATCATATTTGAGTACGATTACTGTTAATTTTTATTTTTAATATTTATTGTGAGGCGCTTTTTAAAAATTACGTCAATTTATGAAATAATACAATCTCAAATACTAAAATTTCTGAAAGAAAAGGGACACGCCTACGATTGAAAGACTAAATACTAAAATGATACTCTTTTAACAATATGTAAAGATAAGCTTACTACAAGAATTTGTTTAATTGATATACACATCGATATTTACTTTCGATTAATTTTTCTTCGCTATGTTCATCAATCAAACTATCTTATGTTGTTTTACGTATAAAACAACGCAGTATTTTATCGGGGAATCCTATTAACTTCCTTAGTAAAAATGTCTTCCGACGTACTTACTGAACTTGTAGTGTTCTTGTACGAGTCGGATAAGCAGCAAAATCTCCCCCCTTCACTGTAGACTTTCCTTAATTGTGGAGCACTTTCTATTCTAACAGCTTATTTCTTTGGATTGATTCAATTTGGTATTCCTTCTCTGATCTCTCTTTCCCCAACTCTAAAAAAATGCTGAAATTTAAATGTAATGTGAACAAACATCAACAATTCCCCCGCTATCAAGCGCAATGGTGAAATCTGCACGGAAACTGACAAGGCTGAACTACTTTGCAAACGTTTCACCTTAAACTCTACTTTCGACTCCGCAAACCACTTCCTGTGCTGGACATCATAAAAACCTTGATACATCTAAATTAGCTGGGCCTGATCTTACACCAGTAATATTAATTTAAAAAATACTCTGTTAAACTGGGTCTTGTCCTCTCTACAAATGCTTTGTCGAATTTTGATCATCTTATCGTTAGAAAATTGCCTCTGTGATACCAGTCTTTAAGAAATCTGGAGATGGAACTAACCCTCAGAATTATCGCCCCATCAGTCTACTCACGCTCTTCGCTAAACTCTTTTAATCCTTAATCAAATAAGCGATAGTCTGGCACCTCGTGTATGGTACACTTTTTTCTGACCATCGGTATAGATTTGCAAAGCACAGTTTATTGCGGATATGCTAACGGTAATCTCCGAACGCATATACTATACACTGACCAATGCAGCTTCAGCTAAGGCAGTACCGTTGGATATATGTAAAGCCCTTGACAAAGTCTGGCATAAATGTATTCACAGAAAAATTAATTCATATGGTATTACTGAACACATACTTAATATAATTAGATCTTTTCTTACCGAAACAAACATCCAGGTTGTCCCTGATTGCCGTTTAAACAAACAAAATTACATAAATACAGGTATACCACGGGATCGATCCTTGCTCCTTTATTGTTCCTGCATTTCAGAAAAGACATCCTGATTACATTGTGTCTGGGATGGGTTTATTTTGCTGACGACATCACGCTTTACTCTCGTTATGTGAGTAAAACGGACGTTTAAATATCCGAGACAATGGATGCATCCCAAGAAAGTGAAATCCACTTTGTAGTGGAATAGGGTCATTAATAGATTGTAATATTTAATGCTGCTAAGACGAACATTTTTTTTTTTTAAACAACTACGAGAAATTACAACACGCTACCTGAGAGTCCAACGTTAAGATACTTCGACCTAAAATTCACACGTAGCATGAATTAAAACAAATACATAGAGTACTTTGCCAAGGTTGCTGCCGAGAAATTGTGCCCTTTGTACCGTGCTAGAAAACTTATCATACTTTGCAGTATCCTATACCTCAACAAAGCCACAATCAGCCGATGCATGGAGTATCGTGGCTACATCTGAGCTGGTACACGATCAACTAGGTCCTCCTTCTTACACAAAGTTTTAAAAGGGGTCGCTAATCTAATAAGTCCTTCACGATCCACCAAGCTCCAGCCCATGTCCCATCGTCAAATGTTACATTTTGAGCTTGTTTTACAAATACTTCCATGGATTGTGCTCCTATGAACCTGCTGCTCGAGTGCTCCCTCGACTTAACTACACTTGACAAACCCGACAATTAGCTAAATCCTATACATTTACTGTGGAGTTCCCTAGACGTCGAAGAGCTTTCTACTGCAATAGCTTCTTTCCTCGCACTGGCAGCCTTTGGAACTCCATATCTGCCGACTGTACCGACATACAGAAATGTAAAACTATTGTAAACAAGCACCTCACTGCACAGATCCCAATTCACGGTGACCTCGTAAACTTTCACCCTAATACCAAGTGGTCCCTTACATAGAAACTAGTTTTGTTTGGAGTGAACTATTTTTGTATTGAATATATGGATGCTAACTAATTCCGTGATTGTAGACATCTAAATTATGTAAGCCGACTAATCACAAACAAATTTAAAAATACAAAAGGATACCTTACTTTATAAGTAGTAACATGTAAACCTGGGACTTTACATTTAACCGTGAAAGTGTTTACCAGAAAATAGTTACAGAGATTTAAAATCAGACAAGTTATTACATACATGGTTCTCTCATGGTACTCTTCAAAATATAATTTGATCAATCCAATGTAAACGCTAATCAGTCATTGTTACACCTCAGAGCGACACTATACGAAACCCATAGGGAAATAGGAGTAGAAATATCAGAAGTTTGTTTGTGATCTAGTAGTGGCATATATATATATATATATATATATATATATATATATATATATATATATATTTTTATTTATTGCGTGTGTGCATTTTAGGCAACATATATATATATATATATATATAAGATACATTATTTTATTATTATTAAACACAGAAAAAGAACATAAGAAGAAATAAAAACATAAAACACGTATAAAAAAGCCGATAATTGTTTTATTTTTAACAACGTTTTCCTAAAATATATATATATATATATATATATATATATATATATATATATATATATATTATACATTTAAATAAAATAAGTGGAGCCATCTTGAATAAAGGGCAATATCACAAGTAAGAAGAGGGGAAGAAAAAAATGTTGTTCATGTATAATTATCGAATGAAACAATTAAGAAGTTTCGTTACGAATAAAAGTGAAAAAAAAAACCAACCCAAGGTACCTTTCGTCCGACACATTTTCAAGGGGGAACGTCGGTGGAATATCGTTTTAAAGTAATAAAAAAAGAAAAGATGGTTTTTACAAGGGGAAAAAGAGAAAAAACTTTTTATAAAGAACCATGGAGAGCAAAGAAGAAAAAAAACAATGAAAAAAAGTAAAAAAGGCACAAATCACAGGAAAGGAATGAACTATCGACAAAACCTTAGAAACAATCACGCAAAATGGATACAATGATAATCGACATACTACAGGAAATCTTTTTTTTTTTTTAGAGGTCTCTAAATAGATCTAATTTGTGAGACAACTCCTTTTGCCTGCAGAGTAAGGGTTTTCGTCTGGTAACGCCCACGGCCTCCAGAACCTTCATATGGTGTTTAGAACGGGCCTTGTGCACGATACGAAACCAATCATCGGTATAGTTCTCGCCACATTTTTTGTTATCGTATAGGTGCTGTCCAATAGATGACTCATGAACCTGTGAGCGTTCAAATGTACTTTGTAGACGTCCAGATCTTCGTTGCAAAGATCCGGCTACGTCCGTCGATGCATTTCTCCTCAAGGCGCGTGAATTACGAAAACAAGCCGGGATGTGTTGGGCCACTCTCACTCTCAATCGTTGTACTGTACGACCGACATAGTCAGCTTCACACTGACATTTAAAATGGTATACTATGTGGCTTTTTTGAAGTGTCGGTAGTACCTCCTTCTTGAAAGCTGGGAAAGCAGTCCTTGTGTGGAACACCACTCGAGGCTGTACTGCGAAATAGCACCGTGAAACAGCTGAAGTGATTTTATTCGAAACTCCCTTACTAGTGGAACTAATGTAAGGAAATTTCAGATAAAGCGGACATTTGGGTGGACCAATGAAACTGTCACCTTTACATTTCGCAAGCTTTGTACGTATGCACCTAGAAATTAGTCCCTCCGGGAATCCATTATTAGCAAGAATTTCTGTCTACTTTTTTCAGTTCAACCGCAAGTTTACCAGAAGTGCAGATCATCAGTGCACGGTGAATAATATTATTTACTAAACTGACCTTCTTGCTCATGGGGACAAAAGCATCCCAACTAATATACAGGCCCGTAAATGTCGGTTTCCTGTATATAGTTGTGGTAAATTTGTCCCCCGTCCTTTCCACTGATACGTCCAAAAATGGCAAGGAATTGATCTGCTCTTCCTCCATAGTGAAACGCAGTGTTGGGTGTAGAGTATTTAATTTCAATATTCAAGATGGCTCCACTTATTTTATTTAAATGTATAATAACATTTTGTACCACAAAAATCTATTCATATATATATATAGAGAGAGAGAGAGAGAGTGAGAGAGAGAGAGAGAGAGAGAGAGAGAAAGATACATATACATACACATATACATATAATACATACATAACATATACATGTACATATGCATGTGTATAAAACTTATAATTATGATGTAAAAATAGTTTATCATTTAAACACGAATAAGGTAAGTGCAATAACTAATGATTACGAATATGTCATCAGTTCTCATATAAGATAAACCATTGACAATTAATGTGTGGTCAGACAGATGTACACATTTACAAACATCGTGGTTTTATACATAGTAATTACAAGTATAACCGATACTTTCGGAGACTGGCATTGTAAACGGAATAAGTTTACATTTTGACACAATAACAGTGCTAAGTAAGGTACGTGTTTTCCTTTTTTATTGATTCAAATATAAGTTGTTGTTTTTTTTTGTATTTGTCAATTCGTCTAGCAATTCCCCGCGGTGCTCTATTCAAAACTTTCCAGTCATGGCGCCACGTCTCGACTCTAATTCTATTTACTAGGTTTAGGTACATATTCGTCCCCGAAGAATTTTCATTTATCATTTCCAAGAAGAGGTGATGGATTTTATGCCAATCACTTTTCTTTATCAGTTTGTGGTTTCATGTCTACGTTTTTTTTTTACACTACTGACTGTGGCAAACTGCGATGTCATTATATATCTTTTGGCTGTCTCTTTTACTGATAAAATCACGTTAACTTTTATTCATGGCAGAAGCTTCGGAAATTAATTATTTTTACTGAAACGGGGAATTGGTTACGTAGAAAGTTTTGGAAAAGTAATATTTCCGTGCAACATATTTACGAATTCACAAATGCTATATTTTATGCTAGTCGTAAAAACATAACCGCCTTACTTACTTACTTGAAAAATACATCTTTTAATACAAATTATAGCATACTTCTTTAGAAAAGTACACTTTTTTCGATTAGACATAATGCTGCGTTTCAAGCTTGTGTCATACATACTTAATCTTACATGGTGTTGCTTGCTCCTGTATACGCCTTTCATGATCTAGAGGAAGAAAGGAATTTCGCCTGCAGTTAAGTGTTTCGTGTATCTATTGCTAGATATGGGTTTATAATAAATGACCAGTAAGGTTTCGGAGGACAGAGAATAATAACGAACAATAACATAAGAAATAAATAACACTAACATTGATTTATCAACATATTAGTGGTTATTTTACAAGATTGATGTAATGTAAGCATCTAAATAACTGTTTCTAGATAATTCGAATTCTACAATTATATGTTAGATTATTGCTTTAAATAATAGTAACCCATTTTGATGGCAATATAGAAGTATTCAATTTTGTTCTTATATATTCATATATATATATATATATATATATATATATATATATATATATATAGAGAGAGAGAGAGAGAGAGAGAGAGAGAGAGAGTAGAGAGGGAGAGAGAGATTGAGGCATTCTGGTAAGTGTTCCTTTTAGAGAAAATCCAAAAGTCACCGTAAAAACAAATTGACCCCTGTTCGATTCTAATAATAATTTATATAAACTTTAAGAATCAACTTACTGGTTAGAAAAGTCGAGCGGCAAAAAAAACAGTCGAGTTATGATCCCAACTTGAATTCTTTGCCTGTCTTATCACACTGAGGTACTGTGATTCACAGACATATTATGTCGGTATATGACTATGTGTATATATAGCATTAACTAAGATGAACGTAAGTGTCATAGTGTGAAAATAAAATGTATAATACAGCTTAGAAAATAAGAGTTAATGAGTTTTTTAATTATGTTTTACCTGTGGAATTTTGATTCCCTTATGACAGAATCGTTACGATGTTTGTTCAAAATGGAACCTGCTATATACTGCTAAAGCAACCCACGCACGTACGTGTTAAATTCGCCATTACACCTTCAAAATTCGCTCATAATGGCATATTCCCCAGACGTCACGATCCGTAAATGCCGGAACCTCCCCTGGGTTGTTAATGTGCAATAATAAAAAGAATTTCAACACATGAGCACACGCGTGAAGAATAACAATAAAAAATGTCATTCAAACAGTCTCCTCAAACTTGCACACAAATCCTGCAGACAAAAGCACAACACAGTTACTTATTTTTTTCTGTTGCCTGACATCACTTCCGCTTAACTCAGCGCATGCGCTTTGTTATATAATATAATCAGACAAATGAAATGTTAATTTATTTTTCTTTCTAATCATCGTGTGTCTTTTTTAATGTACATGAACTAATAAAGAATGCAAAAGCTTTAACAATCTAGTAACTGGAAATTAAAATGTTCTCTGTGTTCTGTTTGTGTTTGTTAGATAGATGTGATTTTAAAATATATGTTTATAAAAATACGACATACAGGTAATTCAAACAGGCTGCGTTTATAAATCCAAATAAATAATTTAATATTAGAAAATGTGCATACAATAGGTTCACATCTCTTTCGTACTTTTCAAAATATTTAGCATATATATATATATATATATATATATATATATATATATATATATATATATATATATATATATCATGCTAACGATACATAAAAAATAATTAAATATTAGTAAAAAAACTAAACTAAAACCCCACAAATTAAAAAATGAAAACCTAAAATAGATTAACATGGAACCACGTGTAAAATGAATTCACTCATTATATTGATACAATAAAGGAAACATGATATAGATCAATCTATAGAAAACAGAACAATAGAACAGGATATACAAAGTAACACTAACCACATATTTGTGTGTAGGAAGCCCAACAATTGGCTGAGTGATCAACAAAGACTCTGATTGGTTAACTAGCTAGCCGTGTATATAAAAACACCCGACAAAAATAACTCCATGCATTTTAGCCTGAAGATTCCCCGGGGATGAAACGGGGAAGCCTCTGTGTAGCTTAATTGCCATAAATATATTTTCATAGCTTACTATATATATATATATATATATATATATATATATATATATATATATATATATATATATATATATGTATATACATATATATATATATATATATATATATATATATATATATATATATATATACATAGAGAGAGAGAGAGAGGGGGGAGAGAAAGAGAGAGCGAGAAAGATAGATAGCTAAAGAGATAGATAGCTAGATACACTTGACTGTTGGTGACATTTGGTGAGGAAATAGTTGCATCATCTAATTTGACTGATGTGCCCTAAACTACGAAACAGATATCCGTGGATGATTATATTTTATATATTATATATCCCCAATTTATAAGTTTATCTCCTTCGTGTGGAAAGACAGTTTTCTCCATGTGTAAAACAACAACCATCTGTAAAAAATACATTTCTCACGATTACCGAATAGTGTGATGAATTTTTATGTCAATAGATTGATAACATATAACGCAATACTTGATTCTATTGTAAATTGTAGGTTTGTTAGCGCAGCTGTTGCTAGTGCTGGTCATATTTTGATGTAATCAGCTTGATTTCAGTGGGGATTACGTCTAGCCACTGATATGAGTTGTAGACAACGAAACAGGTTCATGTGGATTACTATATATAGTTACTAGCTCAGTTGTCGTTTACGATTTATATATATATATATATATATATATATATATATATTGTGTGTATTTAGGCAGCATATTTTCATTTAGGCAAACATTATTAAATAACACGGAGTGGTTTTGTTTGATGCGACTTTTCTTTTTCAATTTTCCGAATTGTCCATCTAATGTTTCGGTCAAATTGATGGAAATATGATCCATGGGTTTCTTGTTCAATTCTGTTTTCTTTTTTGCAAGTACTTTCGATTTGAATCGTCAAATCATCTTCAGGCGGTATTAGTTTTAGTGTCTTTACAAATTATGACTTTACTGTTGTGCTCATTTTGGAATTATAACGGCAAGTAGTTTATAACTTGAAAAAGCGTCTGTAAAGTTGAAATATACATGAGAGCGTGATGGCGTTCTACACATATGAGAGATTTAAAAGTTTGACTGTTTAAACCGTTAATAAATTGATGACGTTAAAGAAAGTGCATACAATTCAAACGCATAACTACCTAATGGCTAAGAATTTGGTGATGGTAATTATTATGCTAGACACTTTAAAATGTTGCGACTAGCTTCATAATTGACATTATTAATTGTGGGATGTTTAGTTTTTATGTGGAGGGCTTCGAGTATTTTTAAGTTATAAACTACTTGCCGTTATAATTCAAAACTGAGCACAACAGTAAAGTCATAATTTGTAAAGACACTAAAACTAATACCGCCTGAAGATGATTTGAAAATTCAAATCGAAAGTACTTGCAAAAAAGAAAAAAGAATGGAACAAGAAACCCATGGATCATATTTACATCAATTTGAGCGAAACATTAGATGGACAATTCGGAAAATTGAAAAAATAAAAATAGTCGCATCAAACAAAACCACTCCGTGTTATTTAATAATGTTTGCCTAAATATATATATATATATATATATATATATATATATATGTGTGTGTGTGTGTGTGTGTGTATTCTTTTAATTGTTATCAAACTCATTTTCTTATTGCTGCATATTTTGTCTATACCTTTACTGTTGCCAGTCTGTGAATTGTACTGTGGCATTTCCCCAGACACAGGAAACACACAGCCTTTGAAGTGTCGAAAATAAGACCTATTCTAAATACAGATGAATTCTTTGGTAGTGATGCTCTTATCATACAGAATAAACACTTTTATATCAAGTGATGCGAAAAGTACAACACACGATAATTCCTCATTTTTCTTAGCATAACCATTGTTTCATAACAATCAACTTTCGGTGTCTACCTGATCTTCGCAGAAATAGTTCGGAAGAACAACTCACAAGTTTACAATAGGACTCATCTGACCAAATAACGGTCTGAAACTATTTCGAACAGATAGTGCGGTATTCAGTAACAAAGCTCATACTATTCATGATAGTCTATTATGGTAGCAAAGTTTTTTTTTGCGCATCGTCTTGATTTTATATGTCTTTTTTCAATCTGATAGCTATTGTTCTATAAGAGACTGTTTCCAGCTTTGAACTTCTTCGTCAAATTTATAAGGGTTTATTTCCTCTAAGAGCTGTCATTTTCAGCCTCTAGTCCTCTATTCTTTGTTGTATGATTCTGTACACTAGAAAACGTGTCTTTCTTCCACATTACTTATTTGTTCACATTGATACACATCCTATTCACTATGTAATAGTAAATAGGAACTATATTCTTTTTAGTGATATGATAATCCAAAAGATTTAGTTCATATATATACATATATATATATATATACATATATGCGTGTGCGTGTATATACATATATATGTATATGTTTATATATATATATATATATATATATATATATTCTATATAAAGTTAACACTATATTTCACCTGTACCTTTTTCAAGAATTGGAAAATAACCACATGCATCACAGGCTACTAAACTCATAACTATATTACACTTATTCACTCGAGCGTGTTTTAGTAAATTTGTGATTATTTTCTCCTAACTAACACTATATAATATTTTTGGCCCACCATCATAGACTCTCACCAAAACATACCCCATTTAGGTTGCAGCAAATACGTTTCCCCGAACATTTTAGTACTAACACCGGGAACTAATAAACAACGTCCACTTGTCACAAACGATCCCGTTAGTATTTACTATTTGTCTGCTATGTATTTACTACATAACACGAAGCATTACACACACTCTCTCTAATTGCTTAGCTTTTCGAGAATATCGGATTACGTTATTTATACCTATTACGTATGCAATTATACTCATTCGGGTGGTTAGAGAATGCAATAAACATTTTCAAAATCTTACACTTTTGACACTCATAATATCTTAACAATTAGAAAAAAACATCGATTTCATCGTATAGCAATGACGCAACAGGTGTGACGTGTGGACTCTAAATTTTATGGTTTTCTGACGGATCGTAAATAAAAATCATACCAGCTACAAGCTACAGGCTTCGTTTAATTGACTTATTTTAAAGAGATTTTCTAATTGATTTCTTTGCCAAGAGGTTATTGACGAAGATCCCAGTCTACGCACACAATATATTTTTTCCATTGTTAAACCTTTGCCTACGAGAGAGGGGGAACGAAGGACTATGGGCTGGATTTTTAAATTCAACATAATCGTGTTGTAATTTGAAAAGAAATCAATATAATATTTAGTACTTAACTATTGTGAATAGCATTATTTCTCTTCGAACGCACATGGTGTATTAGTGCTCTGCAGGTCACCTTAGTTATACGTGTGTGTTTCGTTGTGCTCCGAAGGCATACTATTTTTTGGGCCTTACAAAAAAAGGAATTTCTATAGAAAGATAACGGGGGGAATTGCTTGTAATAGGGCTCTGTATGCCTTTTTAATTTTAAAAGTACACATTATCATAGATAGAGCGAATGTTTAATCAAAAAGAAACATTCTGGGGAAATACCGGTATCATGAGATCAGCACGATAACTTCTACAACCGCATCTCCTTCCTTCATTTATTCCTTTGTTTTTACTTTTACACTTCAACAATTTCAAACCGACAATTAAACATTAAAATTGTCCGATGTGATCTATTTGTGTTCTGTCGGATGTTGGCAAATTTTAATACATTCTTTTAAATGTCTCCCGGGCAAAGCCATGGGATAGGTCTAGCTAGTATATATATATATATATATATATATATATATATATATATATATATATAAATTTAAGTATAAAATAATTAAGTCCAAACATACCTTAATTTTGCTTACTTGTGAGTTAGATTGTTTAGAACATGATTGCAACATGCATTTGCAAAAATATAAAAGGTAATCAAGGTCTCTTCTTCGTAACAATCATGAATATTCGACTAGAAATCTTAAAAGCGAAAGTTGATTAAAACCAATATAATATGACTGAGCACTTGAGCGAATTGAAATGTTACAATAGTCTACAAAAAATATCATGCAACGTAACTATCATTTTCTACTAACTTTATTTTCTTTTCCTTCTGACATTATTTATTTGAGGAGAACATTATTTTCTTATAGTAATCGATATAAATGGGACTGAACGTCGGCTCGAATCGAGGTGAATCTCAACAGGCTTAGCAAAGAATATAGCTTTTATGATGTCGGCAATATGTAAGCGACAAACAGTACGTCAAGAATCTGAAATATGATATTGGCTTGGTAATCTAAAACTACATGATTGATTTTATTGAAACTAACTATAATTGCACTGACATGCGTTCTGTATGTTTATATTTAATATGAGAGCGTTTTTTCGTTGCTGTTGAACAATATTACGTAAAATGACATGAATTTATTTCTGTATCAAGAAACCGTAGCTGACCATGGAAAGAGTGTCGTAAATATGAGGAGTTTATAGTAGAAAAAACAATCTTACTAACCTGCTACTGGTTTTGGCTAAGGTAGCTTCCCTACCAAGTAAATTTTGCTAGGAGGACCATAGGTTTGGTTTGGTAGTTTTGTTTTACGGCATATCAACCCTTTTGGGGTTATTTAATGTCGAATCTGGTCATTATAGTAAAAGTTTTTATGCTTCAAGTTCTTTATATCTTCAAATGTTTAATCATCGTTTTTGGTTTGGTAGTTTTGTTTTACGGCATATCAACCCTTTTTGGGTTATTTAATGCAAAATCTGGTCATTATAGTAAAAGATTTATGCTTCAAGTTCTAAAAATAAAATAAAAAAGGGGAGGGAGAAAGGGAGAGGGGCTGTTGTTTTTGTTTTTGGTTTTGTAGAACATAATTAAGTTTTACAAAAAAAAAAAACAAAAAAAAAAAAACGTCAATGTAGGTGAATTTCGTCTCAGGGAGCCACAGGGCAGCCTGATCTGGTATCACCAGGGAGGACCATAGATACATTTATATATTTGCAAAGATATTTGCGAAAGCGATGTTTTCAGTCACTTTAACAGCTGGTATTCCCGATGGGTAACGTATCTAAATATGAGAAATGGTATAATAGTACAAGCTGTGCGCTTTATCTAATATTGAACTACACTTCTCTTTAACTAGCGGGGCTTATATACAGCTTCAAAAAACATCATATCGACTAGGAATAATTATTGAATAAGAGGTAGAAGCACTAGTGTTATTTCTCAGTTTTCCATTCGTTTAGACTAGTTGCTCTACAAAGGTTTGGGGGTCCAGTCTCTCCTATAATGTAACAAATAAACGAGAGCAGAAATGGATTCATGGATATTCGAAAGGCATTAAATAAATTGACTTTTACGCTCATATCGATTTTCAATGTTATACCACAAACGGCTACCGGCTTCAACTGTATAACTGGTAGACATTTAAATAAAATGAGATAGGACATTACAGATGTATAATAATTGATGATTGTATTTCATATTTGTCAGAGGAGCCGTACGTGAATACCACACCACAACTTAAATATAACTTAAAGACGAACACCACAGAGACGAGAAGAATAAGAGAATTCACGTTAGTATTTTGTTTAATATACGATGATGTCGTATTTGGTGGTTGCAACACATTTCATGATCCAGCATCGGATATCTGGTAATAAATTAGTGAGGAACATGAGATCACTGTATGTCGCGTTATGCCCCTTTCTTTACTGGTCAAACATTACGATAGGTGTTTCAGCAAAAAGTGAATAATTAAGACAAATGAGAAATATTTTATTATAGCCTACACTTTATTATAGTAGAATGTAGGTATTCATTTAGCACCTTAAACCTAATGTACACAATCAGCTCTCACACTCCGTAAGAGGGAGGTCGCTCCGACTTCAAATCTCAGTCTTAACTTTTTACCGACTGTCTTTCGATCGGTGGCGTAACTCTGAAAATGTATTTTACCATTGTTCTCAAAGAAAATGTGTCTTTAAATTCTAATCTCACCTTTGAAATCATCACAAAATCGTATTCTCATTCCGAACGCAACTTCTACCAACACCTCTTTACCTACATCAGGTTGCCATCTACATTCTTATTAATTATCTTACTTTTTGCGCGTGCACCGACGTGTCCTCACTTGGAAGTTCAAAGACTTTCGATGCCCGCTCTTGTACATTGCGACTTGTATTTGATATTTCATATTACATTATATTTGCTATTTCATATTATTACTGTCTCACATCCACCCTATCTGACACGGTCAGCGCCTTACATAATCTTGAGAAAATTACATCTATTTAACAACAATAAATGACCGTCTACTTGTAATATGCACGTATTTATATGGGATAAAAAAAGGTTGAAAAAATAATATCGTTTACTAAAATACAAACAATATTTATATATTGGTTTATAAAAATGTTAGTATAAAAACACATTTCTAACGATTACCGAATAGAGTGGTAACAAATAGATTTTAATAGATTGCGTAAATATAACACTAGAATATTTTCTACTTTAAATAGTAAGTTTTTTAGAACAGCTGTTCCTCGTGCTTAACTGATGGACACTTTGGATGTGATCAGCTTTATTACAGTGTGGATAAATTTCCACGTCTAGCCTCATATACGAGTTGTAGACTACAACTGTATGTGAATTACTATTTATAGTTACTAGCCCATTTGTCGTCTGCGATTATATATATATATATATATATATATATGTGTGTGTGTGTGTGTTTGTGCGTGTGTGTGTGTGAAAAAATGACAAACGGAAAACAAGTTAAAGTGCAAGAGAAAAACACTTTAACTTGTTTTCCGTTTGTCATTTTTTTCACACATTTAGTCCACATTTTGTCCACCACGGCATTTCATTTTAATGAATTATCGTGTACCTTACCCCATATATATATATATATATATATATATATATATATATATATATATATATATATATATATATAACTTCTTTTTGTAATATAGTAGGAAAAATCCCAGCAGAGTGTTCGATAAATTGAGAATTAAAATTAAGAGCGTAATATTTATTTACATTTTGGTACAAAAAAATTAGTGCAACATTAGTACCGCCGGTTTGAAGCTCAGGTTGACTTAGCCATCCGACTGTCTTCAGCTTTTGTTGTCATCTGTTTCGGAAATTTAGTCAGAAGTATCCTGGTGTATGTTTGGTTGTTAAGGTTAGCATATGTTTTGCTGAGTATCCGAGAGTGTATATTTCACTTTACAAATAGACATTTTCGAAACAGACGACAACATAAGCTTAAGAGAGCCGGATGGGTAAGTCTTTCTGAGCTTGAAACCGACGGTACTAATGTTGTACTAATTTTTCTGTACCAATATATATATATATATATATATATATATATATATATATATATATATATATATATACTCGTTTTAATTGCGAAACTTTTTTCCATTGCTGCTTGTCTTTCCTACACGTGTTTTGACAGTCTTTCTTTCTCCTATTCTGTCCATTCATGTGTTCGATTTCATTGCTTAATATGCTATTAGAAATGGATTGTAATTATCATATCCCAACTTTCCCCAATCTTCCCGAAATGGCAGAAAACTGAGAGTTAACCATATTCTAGTCTGTATGCTATGTTTCGACTTCGAAGTTGGTGTTTTCACGCTGTGCCGATGAAGGTCTTGATTTAAATAAAAATGTATATCTTCTCAGAAACGTCGTACATGAACTGTTGTTTGTGTTGAATTCTTTGAACGTTGGTAAATGAACATGTAAACAGTTTATTTACCTCTGATCTATAACATATATATATATATATATATATATATGTATGTATATATATATATATATATATATACATATATATATATATATTTAATATTTACTATTATATATATATATATATATATATATTTAATATTTACTATTATATATATATATATATATATATATATATATATATATATATATATATATATATATATATACATATATATATATTAGTAAATATTAAATTACTTCAGCTACATACGCCGGCGTTTCAAGCTTACGCTATAATCAGTGTGGAAGATCATTATTCAGGCGGTACTAGGTTCGAACCGAGTTACAGAATCACCCGAGACTCCGCAAGCAAGCGCTCTGACCAAACTTCCACGAGTAATTACCATGTAACCAAAGGGAATGCAGTTATATTTATACTTAGACAGCGTGGGCACAGCCAGTGTACTATCAAGAGTGTTTAACGAACATTGTAAGAACATGGTACATAGCTTATATATACTCTATATTTAACTCCCTGAACAAGGCTCAATTTCAATATTCTTTAGGTCGATATGAAATGATTTTACATACGCCGGTGTTTCGGGCTTACGCTATCATCAGTGTAGGAGATGATAATTTCAGACGGTCGCAAGTTTCAAACTCAGTTACAGAATTACCCTAGACTCCGCAAGCAAGCACTCTAAACGGCCACGAGAAATTATAATGTAAAAAAGGGAAGTAAGTTCGATTTATGATTAAACAGAGTGGGAACAGACAGTAGACTATCTAAAGTGTTAGACTCTCGAACAATAAAAATTAACTAATTTATTCTTCGGTATTACAGATTTAAATGTATTTCTTTTATCTTAATACATATAAACACATATTTTAAAAATAGTAATTGGAACAAAAAGGAACTACGCTAAAATAAATATTAAATATGTACAGAAGAAGATCACAAGTCACAGTTATCACCAATTAAGAGTATTTCATCGTAATAACAAAGTGTCCTTCATAAACGAAGATAACCGGGTGATGATCATATATATATATATATATATATATATATATATCTGTGGGGAGTCAGTATTATTTTTTGTGTATTAAATTTAGTTTCGGTATATTGCTTAAAATTTGGAAAATTAAAGAAATAATTATATATCTATCTGAAGAGCTGTAGATACGGCCAAACCCGTGTGCATGGATAATTATTTCATCTCTCTCTCTTTCTCTCTCTCTCTCTCACTCTCTCTCTCTCTCTCTATCTATCTATCTATCTATCTATCTATATATATATATATATATATATATATATATATATATATATATATATGTATACATATATGTATACATTAATATAAATATATTTACTTATCTTTAATAGATTCATTTGATAATATTGATTCAAATCTAAAAATAGAAAGAGATAAATACGAAATACATTTAAAAAAATGGAGTTCGTCGTCTGTTGAAGCACACATTTGGTTGTATAAAAATGCATATTTGAAAATACAAAGAAATCAATAAGAAGAGTTCGAAAGAATAAAATATGCCTTGAAAGACGAGAAAATGATATTTCCAATTTAATCAATACAAATATTTCAATTAATCTTTATTGGCTAGAGGCATTGCGAAGATAAAGTAAATAATTTACCGACAAAATCTTCCGAGTTCAGGTTTCTTATCGGTTTTAAGAATATAATTACAAAGGAAAAATGTGTTTAGAAAACGTGATTAATATAACAGTAAAATAACTCATTGTTTTCAACAAGGATGAAAGCTAGATAGAATAAGATGAAAGTAAAAAAAATAATGACATAAGAATATGGTTGATAACTTCATTAACATTCCATCTGGAACTCATTGCAATTAATTGATGAACGTGTAATATAGGGTATAGGAGATCCCGAGACACCTGATCAATTCTTTATTCCAGGAATGGTGTTAGTCTTGGGGTGGTTCCTATTTACTTCTGTTCCAAAGAGGGAATAATTAGACACGAGGTTGGTTTTTAATTTTGGGAACATCACGCTGCGCAGATAGGGGGCATCTTGATTGGGACGAAATTACGATTACCTCAGTCAAAAACGAGTTCTTCTTCTCAGACATGGAACAAAAAAGATGAAGTGTAGTATCAGGACAGATTGTAAAATTTGTTCTCAGCCAACATGGGCTCAGTGATGCCGTCGTATTTATCTATCTGAAGACACTTTTGGGAAATAATGAGAAAATCTGCTTTCGATTGATAATAAATTTCATTCTAATTTCATATACATGCCGAAGAGATATAAAGTGCTGGAAAACAAGAGCAAGATAGAGAGAACTAGAAAGAGAGAGAGAAGGATATATATATATATATATATATATATATATATATATATATATATAGAGAGAGAGAGAGAGAGAGAGAGAGAGAGAGAGAGAGAGACAGACAGACAGACGGACGGACGGACGGACGGACGGACGGACAGACAGACAGACAGACAGACAGACAGACAGACAGACAGACAGACAGACAGACAGACAGACAGACAGAGGATAAAAGAGTACGAGAGTAAGCGTATGTTTACGTGCTTTAGCTGTCGCTATTTCTTCGCAATATCAGATCACTACATACTCACTAAGTTCTTGTGATCAACTATTATTTTATAAATGTTCATAAATAATATACAACCTACGTATTAAAACATACCTGATTTCAGAATCCGTAACTACGTAATTTCTATTTTTCTACATTGCGAATTGTATTCACTATGAACATCCGATGTTTAACATTGCATAGTCTTTGGGGAAACGCATCAAACGCAATGTATCGTTTGAAAATAAAGAGACGAAAGCATATTCGTTGCTAACTTAATAATGAAGCAACTTTTAATGTATCGCTGTGATTCGTGATGACGCACGTAATGATGAAGATGGCGTGGTAATTAGTCTTATTAAAACGTCTGGAAGCTGACATCCAACATTGGATCGCTGTCCGTTGGATAAAGACAATAATTCCCAAATGGAGATCACAAAGTTAATTCATGTTGCAGACATATTTAATTACCAATTTTATTACAAATCAATTCACATAGTTCACAATAGTTCCTTCGGTAACCGCAAGCCGCTGAGGAACAAGTTAGACTTATTGAAAAAGAAAAAAAAACAAAATGTGAACTACTAAAATAAATATGTATTTGTTCAAAAAGGATAATTATCTTTGGTTAAACTCCAAAGTAAAACATACACTTTAGTCTGGTGGCGGTGGTGAAACAGTGAACGACGCAGACTATTGACTCGGGTGTGTAAGTTCGAGTCACATAAAAGTGAACTACTAAAATAAATATGTATTTGTTCTAAAAGAATAATTATCTTTGGTTAAACTCCAAAGTAAAACATACAATTTAGTCTGGTGGCGGTGGTGAAACAGTGAACGACGCAGACTATTGACCCGGGTGTATAAGTTCGAGTCACATTTGTTCCATAGCGCTACATTCAATTGTTGATGCTTGTGACATGTACGCAGTCACCCTTCATACTTGATTCTCTAAAGGAGTAGGGGGTGAATGCAAACAACAGAATCCAGTTTATCAAAGCCGTATCATGCTGGTTCATACATATCTACATTTATTATTAAATCTGATTATTTAAAAGTTCAGGATTCGTAAGTATTTTTTTATACTTCGTTTATTTCTAGCAGCGAGATCCACAATAGATTCTTCACTTCAGCAAACACAGCCAAGGGCTTCGTCAGGCTGAAATCAGGCTGTCGCATCTTGTTTCCATGACAACACCTAATAATTAACAGGAAGGGGCATTACATAAAATAAACATATTTTTCACGGCGAGCGGGGAAATTTTAAATTTAATTGTAACGGAGTTTGTTTGCCAGTAACCATTGCCTACTCTGGTGTTGTGACCATGAATACCCCAAAATCCAACATTAAGACCCACCGCCGGCTATGTGTCTGTGCCTATCTAGTGTCTGAATGCAAACTACGGCGGTTTCCTTTCCTGAGTTCTGGCGACACATTGCGTGAATCATTGGTAAGAGTAAACTATTTACAAACACACAAATAGTAAACAACAACTAGAATTTAAGATAACTATTTTAGAATAAATTACATGATATGAAATAAAACAGTGTTGTCCAATTTTAAAGGAATTCCGAAGAATATTATGTAATTGAAATAATTGCAAATCCTAACCTTTTATCACTCGTTCAAGGGATTGCATTCATTATAGTAATACTAAATTTAAATATGCTTATCTATAATAGAAGCAAGTAAAACGAGATGTGTTTACAATATCTTAACTAATTGCTATACATTATTAAAATAATAATCAATTACGTGCTATGTATATATTTTATAGGTATATGATAGTAGTTCATATAACGCACCCAAAATAAACTACGTGTCAAAAATGCGATATAAATAATAAGATAAACTCTGAAATGAATTGCAATGAAGAATTACATTTATTTTATGTGGGAACTTTTTTTCGTAATATTCTACTAAGGGTCTCCTAATTATTTAATTCGCGTATCTTCGTTGCTTAATGTTTTCTATTCTCAAACTTAGGATTGTTTTGAACAAAAAAAACACTCTGCTTATATGTCAATGTAAACAACTTCAACTTAAACAATCTTTAGTTTCTGTCTGTAAGCTCTTATTAAACATCGGCCATATATGAGTAGATACATAGGTTTATATTCGATAGTAAACGTTAAATAATAATTTAAACTGTCGTATGTAAAATACGCATTTCAATTGATATTGCGTCTTGATATGAATAATACCTTTTTTTTGGTGTAAAAGCCAAAAAGTAAAATATATTAATAATTTTGATAACTAATAAAAATAAATATTATTATTAATGGCGGGCAGAGAAAACGAAGAAAAAGAAGAAAAAGAGGAGGAATAGGAAAGGAAGAAAATAGAAATACATTTAAAGATAAGGAATTGATTAAAGATGTATGTCAAATCACGTGTCATTATCGTTCATAGACTTTTGAAATGTTATGATATCAGAGAAGGGATTATTTCTTTTATTTCCCTTTTTACTTTATGTTTCATCTTTTCTCATTAATTATAGCTTATATAGTATATGTGTATTCGACGGTACCTAAGGTAAGATATGCGAAGCGGAATTACTACATAGATGAGGTTAGTTGAAAAGAAATTAATTAAAGTTTTGTAAAATAAAGCAGTAATTCGAGTAAATATTCAGATAAAGAAACAGGTATCCTCAGAAGTTAGATTATACTGACATGATTCAGTTTAGTATTTTCTTTTGTTCCACTTAACGCAACGCTAAATTGAAATTGATAAATTGATCTTGTCCCGAATTTAACTTATACTTTTTTGTTATATTTAAAAAAATTATCACTAATACTTTTATGCTAATTAAAAGCGAAAACAGAAAAATAAATAAGCAATTTAGATGAATATTAAAAATTAATGATATGATTAAAAATTAATAATGATGAGAAAAACTCTTATTGTAAGACTCATGCACTTTGTCCACTACACAATACATGCTCAAGCAAAGACATCGTTTACCAAGTCACAATATGTGCCATAGAAAAATAAAATACTACTAAAGATAAAACATTCTTGATCAGGTATAATAACCATAAAAGCACATTCAATGACAAATAAAAAAAATAAAAAACCCGCCGACCGACCACAAAGCGGAAGCTCGCAAATAATCGAGTGGACAATATTACGATTGACCAGTACAGTCACATAGTTAGACGCCTTGTGTACATTATGTTCGAATGAAGTGCTTGAAATTTAAAATTTTATAAGATCACCAAAAAGTACAAAGTTCTAAGGGCGAAATAGCAACCAATTATGAATTAAAATTAACTTAACTTTAGGACACACATAATGAATAAATAAAATAAAATTGAAAAAATAATAAACTAAATTATCGTCTAATTAATAACGAATAACAAAATGAAGAGAAAGAATGATTCTAATCACGCACGCGCTAAGATATGGTTACCTGGTAATTTGACACACTTAAAAAGAGATGATATAAACAAAAATAAAACAACAATAAAAAGCGGCAATGATTACATTGTCGCCCAGGATTTCATTGAGGGGGTAGGGGCTAGATCATTGGCCAATGAACATATAACCCGTAAGAAAGAAATAAGAACGGAATTGTTTGGTTAGTTTGTGGGACTAAAAACCGCTTAGATATATAAACACCATAACAAAAATCCGTGTACATAGCCTGATGTTTCATTGCGGTGATCTAACTAAAACACCTGTGTGCATTTTAATCGTCATCAGTATATTTTTATACTTTTATACATATACGTACGTTTGTGTATGTATGTATGTATGTATATGTATATATGTATACATATATATATATATATACATATATATATATATCTTTTCAAACATAAAGCTGTCCTTAAAGAAAGATACATGTTTAACTGGAAAAATTGTTTACATCTTAACATCAATGATATTTTAGCTACAGGAAACTGGCATAACATTTTGACATATTGAAGTATATGTGCGTTATTCTAGATTTCTAATTTCATTTCCTTCTTAATGTGATTGCTTTCAACGTAGACAATAGAATCAATAGTCGAGTTAAAATACGACTGCATAAATTTGCTCACTATTAGAGTATATCAAACAATGTTTTCCCCCGTGTTTTACTGAAATAGAAAATGGTGCTGAGGAGATTATATGACTTGTCTTCAAAAGAGACGGGGTGATTTATTGTGTGTTTGCTTTTGTTAAATACGCTTTCATTATGTGTTCTTTATGAACACTCAAGATATTAAAAAATAATACTTCATACATTACTTATTCTAAACTATTTAGATACAACTTTTAATTCAGGCAAACTTATATCTCATTCATCGGGAAATTTTTTTTGGTAATCCCGATAGTCTTTGAGGATACTTCACAGCCAATAACTCCAACCTGTTATAGACTGAAATAAATAACGTCTTACTGAGAGTAGCACAGATACTAACGCCTTTGAGGTAATCTTGAGCAATCAACATTTCTCCCGACTACTAAAAGCTGCTAAAGATAAATATAAAGTAAATGTTTATATGAATAAATGACAGGATAAACATGATCAGTATAACGAATATCTTTGGTGATGATTCACCAGTTATTACAGCAGCTTATGTTACAACAAGAAATAAACACTATCTTCTTTCTTCTTTGCGTGTCTTCGGAGCATGTGCTCATAACACAGTTCCCCACCTTTTTACAAATACATTTGCATTATTTTTTAACTCTGCAAGATCGTTCAAACTGAACCAGTTGGGCAGTAGGTGGCAGACAAGAAAGTATTGGATTGTATGGTCCTCTTCTCTACATTCACAGATAGTTGGGTCACTTTTGTAGTCCCATCTACCCATAGCAACCTTTGATCGCCCCATTCCTGTTCTCGGGCGGTTGAGTGTTTTCCATCGGAGCCAGGGTGCCTCTGAAAATGGCGGGGGGCCTCAGAAAGAGGAGATTCCTTATGTCAGATTCACTTGCTATCTGGTCTACAGCTGTCATCTGGTCTTTTTACTGTAGTCGTTGGCCTGTTTTTCACGCTTATGAATAACTTACCTGATCTCTTTTCAGCTTGCAAGTTCCCGTCTTATATTTGAAGGGGCAATTCTTGTGAGGAGACGCAAGTTGGTCAAGTTGGTAGACTCTAGGCAGCCAGTGATTAAAGAGGAGGTTTTTGTTCAATGCTGACTCTAGTTTTTTGGCATGTATTTATCCCTCCCCAACAGGACAAGCATACTCCGCAGGGGGATATGCTTGTAATGTTATGGAGAGATGAACGCATTCTCCAAAAAAAAACAAGCTAATCCGTATCAACAGTCAGGAAATGAATGATAGATAATTACTTCATAGACGCATCATTTACAGCCAAATAATGTTATAATATTTATTTTCAAATGATGGATTAAGGCGCTTTATGCATAACGAAGTCGTGATAACACATTCAGCTTGCTCTCGCTATGTCAAACCAGTAGGGCACCCGATGAAACTTTATATTTGCATATTGGTTTCGAAAAAAAGCATTTTATTAGTAAATAATTATTTGCTTTCCCATTAATCAGACGAACAATGTACATTATTAGACGACACTTTTAATATTTCTAATGTCTTTCCATAATATAACTATTGTTTTGTCTATTTTATTAAACTTACTGTACTTTATAAAACAAAATAAATGAAATGGCCTACGAAATGTATATAGTAAGACAATGACAAGTTATACATATATTGGAGAACTTTTTACTATATCTAACAAAATACTCTGACATATTTATTTTACATATCTTCCGAAAGCGAATCGTAGATATTGCTAACTTTTCCTTCTAGTATGCTATGTGTAACTATATACACTGCGTAACTTGAAGATGACCAACTTATTAAGATGTAGACGATAATATACACTTTTTTATTCGACTTAACGATTGGTAACCATTTCACCATACGTTTGACTAGCTTATGTCTATACTATACATACTGGGTAATTTAAACGCCACTACTCGGATTTTATATGAAAATAAAACAACACTTAAAAGCGCATTTGTAAATAGCTTTACCCCCTCTTTTTCTTTGCACGGTCAAACAATGAAGATGTATATCCATCGACTTCTTTTTTCCAAAGACTCGAGCTGAAAACGCGTGTGGATAAAAAACTTCACGAAATAAATGTACTTCTCTAAGAACTTTACTTTGTAACCGATGAAGGGTTGTATTTTACACTTTTTCTAAAATTAACGTTATGATTCTAATATAAAACGTTTTAGAATGTAAGATTAACCTAGTAAATGTTAAAGAAGTAAAACCATAAATTCTAAAAATGAATAGTAATTGAACCACATGAATATCCAAAAAGTAAATAGAGAATGTGATTCATTAAAAGCTAACAATCATATGTTTCTTGTATCGATGATAAATGATTGGACACATCGAAATAAATAGTATTTGGGTGGGGGGGCTTTTTTCTTAGAAATAACATATCACCATCAATCAAGGATAAAAGCCATTCAATGATAGCTAGACATTTGAAATATGATAGGATTTAAAATAATGAAAGATATAAAAGTAAATCTGATTACTTATGAGAACGGTTCATAAAAATAATCTTTTGACATTATATTTGAAGACGTTTATATTGTAACCTGCAGAGAATTAGCATCGAAGTAATGTCTTCCAGATGTGTGACGTTTTCGGAGAGAGAGTCTCTTCGTGAAATCTTTTGGATGTTAGGTGCATGGAAGAAGAAAAGGGGTTCTTTGAAGTTGTGGTAAAAGACGTGTTCTTACTGTGAATGTTTTCCAACCTAAACAGTGTGTAAGCTATGCATATCAAATAAGACCAATTATATGTAAGTTATGGACCCCATTATCCAAATATGCATATTAAAATGTAAACTTCAGATAATAAGGCATACGTTGAAAAATTAAAAAACTTATAGAAAGTGTACAAACTTAGAGCTAAAGGAATATATTGAAAAATGAGATCGACTAATTTACTGCATTATAGAACCAGAGATGTTAAATTTACACTTTCTTTTTATATACATATATTCTATTGTCTTATATATATATTAACATATATAGTTTTTAAGTTGCTTAATTTCTGATATGAGCAATGTAGGTCTGAGTTTTAAGACATGGCGTCAACTGCACATAGTGAATTGTTCTTAAATTACGTTATTCAGTCAAAAAGATCAGGAACTTTATTTAAAATCATGTTCATAATTTAAGAAATTAATGTTGAATCGATATAGAAATTTTGAAATATTTTGCACAGAAAAATAAAGAAATAATAAACTTTTATGGGTGAAATAAATATATGAAATATATATTAACTACAAGAGTAACATTTTTTGCTAACCTTAAGTAGAAATCTTTACTCACGCTTATAAATTCACTAATGCTAACAATAATCCGAAGATTTAAATGTGTTTTCAAAGACAACGTATACCATTCATTCATTTACTTTTATATAATATTCCTTTTACGCATTGAGACTATAAAATAGTTCAACCAAAATGGCGCTTCTATCTGCAAGTTGAATTATGCTTTTCGTGTCTACATTCATAAGATACAAAGATAAATGTCGACACAATGAATTGTATCTTTAATGTAATCATTGTGGTTTTAGTAGGTTGTTTGAGATGTTCTTTAGAAAAGAAAAACGAATATAATTTGAAATGACATAAACATCAAACATCAATTTGAGGTAACATTTTTATATGCACTTAACATATCACACAAATCAGATTCTTTTTCTTTCAATGAAAAAAGCTTAGTGTGTCATATTTGTCAATTTCACAAGCTAATGGCTCATATCCCGCTATAAACACAAGCGCGAGAGCATAAACACGTACACCTATACGAACGAATGAGAAATACATCAATGGGTTCAGAAAGACATAGCTATATATTTATATGTGTACTTTGATAATAAATATATAAAAACCACATACACCAAACACACATACTTTATATATATATATATATATATATATATATATATATATATATATATATATATATATATTCGCTTTTTGTTTCATTTTACTTCAGTCGAAGTTCTCAGAAATCAAGGGGCATCTACCCGAGGTTAACACTTGATCTTTGTATGAGATACATAGACATTCGAATATTCTATAAAGGTCCTCTTTTATCTCTTAAACGTTAAGTTAGTAAAAAAGTTAAGAACATTAATTTTCCTCTCTCATTGACCGGTTGATTATGTTATAGTATATATTTCTTTTGGTCTCCTGGTCAACCCGGATTCCAGGACAAGATTTGATCTAGTCTGGTGGAGTATCCAGCTAAGTGTTGTTACTTGAGGTAACATTATATAGAGAAGGTGGCCTATTCCTCATATGAGCACATTTTGAGTGGATCTTTTTTGGGTTTAGAATACTATGTTATTTTTAATGTTTTGTAGGAGTTAGCTTGTAAGTGTGAGTATCCTCATGTGAGGTTGTCCTGGCAAACCCTTGTACAGAGAGACCGAAGACACTCGAGGAGTGTTAGGTAATTCAACCATCATATATATATATATATATATATATATATATATATATATATATATATGTGTGTGTGTGTGTGTGTGTGTGTATGTATATATATATATATATATATATATATATAGTGTGTAGATTTCAATATTGTGTTGGGAATCCGAATAAAAGAGCTCAATGTACATTTAAACAGAGCAAAACAGAATTATTAAAAGGAATAAAAACTATACACACCTTAAGATTGTATACATTATAAATTATTTCGACCCTTTAATTAGGTCTCCTCAGGCGTATAAACAACCACGTGTTGTTTTTTGACGTGGTTGTTTATACGTCTGAGGAGACCTAATTAAAGGGTCGAAATAATTTATACAAACTTAATGGGTGTATAGTTTATTTCCTTTTAATAATTCTCTCTCTCTTTCTCTCTCTCTCTCTCTCTCTCTCTCTCTCTCTATATATATATATATATATATATAGAGATATAGATATAGATATATATATATATATATATATATAGATATATATATAGATATATATATATAGATATAGATATATATAGAGATATAAATATATATATATATATAGATATATATATAGATAGATATATATAGATAGATATATATCTATATATATATATATAGATATAGATATATATAGAGATATAAATATATATATATATATATATATAGATATATATATAGATATATATCTATATATATATAGATATATATATACATAGAGAGAGATATATAGATATATATATAGAGAGAGATATAGATATGTATAGATATGTATATATATATATAGATAGGTATATATATGTATATATATATATATATATATATATATGTGTGTGTGTGTGTGGGTGTGTACGAGTGTGCAAATTGTCTATGTAGAAAAATGATCTTAAATTATTTAATTATTATTGTAAGCGCCGTTAATAAAGCGTGCGCACTTCGATTGGGACAACGTGATTATATTGCACTGGCAGTAACGCTATAGTTTATAGTTTAAACTATATTGGTAGAATACTTAATATGTGATTACAAGTTATTCAAACTATATTTGCACGTCTTAATCGCGCAGCCAACCTGCAAGCCAAGGGTGTAACGACGTTGGTTTTCAATACCCAGGAGTGTATGTTCAAAACCGTTGGAAAGTAGGCTAGTTTTATAATCTATACTTAAAAGGGCTGTTCATGGATAGTTACATAACATTTAATTATATATAAATATACATATATATATATATATATATATATATATATATATATATATATATATTTATATATAATAAATATAAGAATTAAAACAAATTAAACACAAAAAAACGTAAGAAAAACGAGAGATTTACCGAATTCGTTCGGATCAACGAACGTATTTGATCCTTATGTTTATCACTGTCTCTCTCTCTCTCTCTCTCTCTCTCTCTCTCTATATATATATATATATATATATATATATATCTGCGTGTGTGTGTGTGTCTCTCTCTCTCTCTCTCTCTATATATATATATATATATATATATTTATAGTCATTACTAGAGAGTATGTTGCTTCCATGTAGCACAGTTCTGTAGTATGGCTAGACAAACTTACTAATGAAGCCGGGATCGAAACTCCACCGTTTTCTCTTTTCGATAGTCGGAAGCATTTTAAACTTTTAACCTATCTAGGCAAGTTACGAGTAAATTGTCTGTCAAATTAAATATAAACACTAGCACTTAAGAGTTTTCCTTTTCAATTTACCAACACATTCGGAGAATCGGTAGTGGGCTCATACATAAACACGTATTTAATTGTGCTTTGTAAAATATCGTTTAATAATAATTTGGTACACAGAAATGAATTTTGTGTATTCCCTTTCTGTACTTTTCAGAGAGAAACGCATCAAATTGAAAACAAGCTAGTACATCATTCCTGCAAGGTGATATAAATATGTACGAAAGTGTTTCGCCGACAGCTAAAACGACTTTATGGCATATCTAACGGGGAAAAAAGAAATCATGTCAAAACATGACAGCCACACTGCAATATGTTCATATTTCAAATAGAGCGAAATCGAATCATTTTTAAAAGGCGGATTATCAAAATATTGAAGGCTAGGGTTGGAAAATAATCCGTTGTCCAACCTTTAGAAAATCGATGATAAATAAAGTTATAAATCTTATTCACGACAACCAGAAATTATTGTTGTTTTTTTGCCTGCAAAGAAACTATTTTAATTCCGTAATAAATTTTGTTTCTAAAATAGTGTGACAGTTAAAAGAAATTGTCTTTGTGCGTATCTTGAAACAGGTTCATCCATAGTCATTGGCGCGATGCGAATTGACAGAAACCGGCTCGTAAATAAGTCTGACCTAATTGATAAAAAATATATGTATTAGAGTGTGTTATGTCTAATATTCGCAGATTCGGATTTGTATTATTTGAATTGTTCGAACTGCTATTCCAATCTTGGTTTTATGGCTAATGTAACCTCCGAGCTTATCTATTCGAACTACGAAATGGTTATGAGACTTTATGCACGGTTTTCTAAGTACGACATAAAAATTTCCAAGTTCGAAAAGATTCACTGAAAGAGGTCAGAGGTTATATTGGTCGGAACCCTGCAAAAATAACAGCAATTGTTTTTATTATTTCTAGAAAAAGAAATTATATGAAGTGCTTAAAATATGTAGGTCATTTTTTTATCTGGCCACATGCGAGTTGTGGTGTTGTCCTGCAGGAGTAGGATACCTTTGCTGATCTTGCTCCGCCTCTTGATTTTGATAGCTTCTCTTAATTTCATCAAAAGTGAAGCGGAATAGGCTCCTGTAATTGTGGAAATCTGTCATCACTACTCCATCCTGCTCCCAGAAGACTGTGAGCATAGCCTTGCCAGTGGAGGGCTGCACCCTTGCCTTTTTTAGAGGTTGTGAGTCCAAGTGCTTCCACCGCATAGATTGGGCTTTGGTATCTGGATCATAGTGATGGACCCAAGTTTTATCCTGTGTAATCAGTCTTTTTAAAAGCTTTGACTCATCTTCTTGGCACATCTCCAAATTCACCCTCGAGCACTCAACGCGTTCTTGCTTCTGGAAAGGTGTGAGCAACCTGTGAATTCATCTGGAAGACACTTTATCCATATGCAAATGGCCATGAATTATAGTTTCCACATACCCTGTACTAATCCCGAGCTCTTGGGTTATTTGGCGAATAGTAATGCGTCGATCTTTCAAAATGGCAGCCTCAACTTGACGGACAGATGCCTCTTCAATGACAGAAGAAGGAACGATTAGTTCTGGGAGCTGTTTCCACAAACTTCCGACCATGTTTTAATTAACGATCCCAGCGTTTAACAACGTCATATGATGGGGCATCGTCACCATGAGTCTCTTTAATTCCATCAAAAAGCTCCTTTGGTGTGCGTCCTTCAAAATACAAAAACCGGATCATGTGTGAGACTCAACTGGCTCCATTTCACACTTGACTCAGTTAAACCACCTGCAAATCAGAAACTACAACTAGTCAAGAGCTGTCTTTTGCAATATTTTAGGACAGGGATTGAATGTCTTGAGAATATATGTAGCACAGGAAAATGTACACAATAGAAATGTTTTCATTCTATTTGTCTTCCTTCCCTCTTAATAACTGCCTTCACACGCTTCCTAAAACTAGCACAACTGTTACTCAAATATTCGGAAGACAAGCTTTCTCATGATTCTTTAATAGCATCTTCAAGAAAGTCTGCATTGACGTTTGATGTTCTATGGCTAGTATATGGCAAAACGCCGCAAATAGTATGATCCAGATTGTTTATATACATGATTCCCCAAAAATGGCAATGTATAGTTTGTATAAATCTTGTATTTTCCTAGCTGTGCGAGCTGAAGAATCATTATGTGCCCATACATACTTACCATCTGGGTAGTTCGCTTTTAACCTTGGTGATACCTGGTATCTCAAAGTCTTCTAGTTATTATTAACATTTATATTTTATTCAGCTTTGTAGAACTTTATAGCTATTTACTTTCGTTTGGAAGCTACACCATCAACACCAACGACTTGAGCAGGATTCATTGTTTTGAATATCCCCTTGATTTCAGTTGTCGATTTTGCGATAAATCTCTAATTTCTGCAGTTGAGAACAGCATCGACAGTGAAGATGTTACCATCTAAAAATCGTTTCTATAGAGGACCTTTTTAACTATGTACTAATGTTATTGCCATTTTAAAATCTTTTTAGCTGCATAGCTATTGTCAACAAGTTTTTTTAGTGTTCTTTTGGAATATTTGAACTTCAAATCATGTTTTACTGAGTTCCAATAGTCTTGTTTTCTAAATAAAATTCTAATTGTTATGTTCACGTGGATTCGGTTGAATTCTTTTACGATTTATGATTAGAGATCTCTAACAAAAGCTTCGCTACCTTTTTATGTTGATTATTCCATTTCCAATATTTGCACATAGTCATTATATTATTTGCATCATTAACAGTTTTTATGGACACTCCAACTATCCTTAAATGTCCTTATTCGGTTTTACGACTGCATTCAGCAAATCACACTCTGTAACGTTCGCTTTCATCATAACTCATATCGTCAAAAGTTTCTGAAAAAGTAAGGATAAGTGTATGTATGATTATGAAATCAATATATGCTAGGTTTTAATACAATTGACTTAGTCTCTGCTGAGAAAACGCCAGTTAGCGTTTATTATAAATGTTGCTCCCAACCCTTTATATATATATATATAGGGTGTCCCAAAATAATGTATACACTCTTTGAATCGTTATAATTCGTTCAATTTACTGATTTTGACTTGCAAACAAGGTTGATAGAACAGTAGAAGAGTAAGAATACACATTCAAAAATACTGACACTAAAATTAACAAAACCATAGAAAATTAACTTTTAATAAACGTAAAGGCTACAATGTTTAAAGCAAGAAACCTGAAGCAATTGCAAACAAATGGGAGTAGCAATTGTAGTAGAATGTGCCCAAGGAGTAAATGTTGCAAGACGTTTGTAGGTACAATTATTCACGTCTTCACTATATGGAAAGTGTATTGAGCAGAACGGGTTGGGGTTAGGGTGAGGGTTCATTTTATGAACATTCTGAAATTATCCTAAATAGCCTTTATCTTTGTTAAAAGTTAAGTTTCTATGTTTTTGTTAATTTTACTGTCAGTATTTTTACGTGTATATTCTTACTCTTCTGTTTGTGTATCAATCTTGCAAATAAAAATCAGTAATTTGAACGAGTTATAACAATTCAAAGGGTGTATACATTATTTTGGGACACCCTGTATATATACATGTACATATGCATATAAATATATATATATATATATATATATATATGTATTATTATTTCATGTATACACACATACTATTATATAATATTACAAGGTGATATAATATATTGTGTATGAATTTGAAGTATTTATTTCAACATTCCTCGAGCTTAGT
>OY744515.1:247019051-247029051 GCA_963556195.1 Sepiola atlantica
CCGCACCAAATGTGTTTTCCTCATTTCGTTATGGGTTCATGTTGGTTTAAATTCGTTACTCTATCTGTAGAAGAACATATTTGTGACTATTGTGTACATTGAAATACATATGCTACTATTTTGTATACACGTTTTTTTTTTCGAGCGTTGTTAGGAAACCACCATGTTGCCAACTAATGAAGTATGCTTTAAGAGGATTTTTCTTTGTATTCAACCATATTCCAAAAATAATAATCACCGGGTGTACGGTTTCTGGAAAAAATCGATACACATCATTAATGGCTATCAAAATTCGAACTTTTTTTCATCGCATCACCTTTCATTCTTCTTTCTATTTTGATGGGTTTTTTTCACTTATTTCTTCAAGTAAATGATATCTCTGTATTTCGATTTCTCTTCCAACTTTGTTTACGTATTTTTATGTCATATTTGATATACTTATTTTGCTTTGATCGTTGATAGTAGATTCTTCTAATTTAATATCTGCACGTTTAAATCTACGCCCTTTCACAAAAAAGCATTACTTTTATAATTTTATTTGCGTAAAAGTAAATGCATTTACTACACATTGTGACAATGAATACATTAAGAAAAACAAATAATAATCAAAACTCCCAATGGGATTATTCTAATTTTGATATATTAATACATTTAATAGATTTCTCCATAAACCACGAAAACATGCTTAGCATTAAAATCCTTTTGCATTAATTTCCTATAATGGAAAATGAATTGTTACTTTTTATAGAAATTTACGAGTATGAAAATAAACATTCCTTTTTTACTTTGTAGCCTATACATCGTATAGAAAGCAAATAATGCTATTTACTTTTTTCCACAATCAGTAATATACAGCAGCCCACAAAGCAGCCATCAAACGGAAGTCTAATACTCGATGTGTGTTGTCCCTCGGGCCTTTCAGTTGAAAGCATCCGGGTCGAAGACTTGACACTCAAGTCACCTGCACAGGAAAAAAGAAACTGTTTGTCTAACAAATCGTAGGCATTCTGTTCATTTTATAAATTTCATATATTTTTGAAGCCTTGATAATGCAATTTGTCTAGAGGTGAAAGATTACGATACAACCTATGCTATCATATATATTTCAAAAACATAGCACAATATGTAGCTCTACATCAGCAACTTGCCTGAAGCCCATAGTAGATATTGTTTCTCAAAATTTATACTCCAAAATAACCACATACCTTCGTAGAAGCCTTTTGATAATCAGACGCTAATATGCCGTTCTCAAAGGGGAATTTAGTTTGGTTCTTTTGTTTTACGGCATATCAACCGTTTTCGGATTATTTAATGCCGAATCCGGTAGTTCTAGTAAAAGTGTTTATTCTTCAAGCTCTTTATATCTTGAAATATTTATTTATGGTGTTTGATTTCATTGTTTTGTTTTACGCATATCAACCCTTTTCCGGTTATTTAATGCCGAATCTGGTTATTTGGTAAAAGTTTTTAATGCTTGAAGGTATCATATGTTCGAATATTTATTCATGGTGTTTAATTTGGTTGTTTTGTAGAGGGGAATTGTTGCTTTTGTTTTTGCCCATGCAGAACATGATTGAGTTTGCACAGAAAAAGGAAATAAACAATGAGATCAATGCTTGCTGTATTTTTTATCAGAATCTTTATCATCAGATAGACTGATGTTGTAGGAGCAGCTACATGGGGGAATGTATCATATTTTATCATGATTCATTAAGCCATAATGGAACACGCACTTTGATTTTAGTTGATATATAAACAGATGTGAATCAAATCCCGGCTGTATTTTGATGAGTGTACAAAGAATAACATTTCATTGATTAGTAAATCACCCTCATAAAACACGGTTATTACTTGCATACACATAGTTTTTGTACAATTATTTTCTAATTGCGCACTTATATAAAATCTTAAATGTCCCCATGCAAGATTAGGTATATTTGGAGGTGAATACAAAAGATCAGTGAGTTTAATAAAAAACAGTTTAGTAACTCATCAGTATAAGTCATCCCAAATCAGTTATCGCATAAGTAACGCATAAATACCATTAGGAATCAATACAGAAATGAAAATCACGGAACACCATTTAAACATCATTGTAAGTTATTGTTGTAATGACGTGTTAAATATTTGTTTACTTTTGTTCACTCACAAGAAGCATATTTACACTGAAGCAAAAATAGCTACTGTAGGCGTAAGATTTATGGGAGGCAACCTCAATGGAGAGTCGGGCAGCAAAACATTTGTGATATTACATTTAAATTTCGACATGTTTGTGAGGCCGGAAACAAAAGAATTCACAATGAAAGAAGTCCGATAAAAAAAGCCGTTTAAGTGGGAAATCTTCTTACATCTTGGAACGTTTACAGAGAAAAGGTGTTATTTTGCTGTTAATCGGTTTCGTCGGAGGTATTTAAGTTTAAGAGAGTACACGTGAGATAAGATCAGCAGCACACATTCTGTAAAAGTACTTGTAAACCAAGCAGCTGGATGCAATAATATTAATACGAGTAAAAGTTAAGGTTTTACTCTAATGCAACTACGGCTTTAATATTAAGGAAACATCAATGAATGGTCACTTTTCCGCGGGGAAACGAAACGTTGGCTGTTCTATTCTATTACTTCTTACACTGACCCTAAATCAGGTATTCCTTTGTTAATATGCTACTCTATTTCTTAGATACAGTGGACACATACGTTTACAGTTATACCCGTATGACTCAAATATATATATATATATATATATATATATATATATATATATATATATATATATATATATATATATATATATATATATAAATGTATATATTTATTATTTTTTGTCAAAGTTTCAAGTTTCAGGCTCAATTAGCATCAATATTTTACTCCAGACCATGTAAAAATCGAAAATAAAAATTCAGATCCAAGTGACCATGCCTTTATTGATCAGTGACAAGTTTTCATTCTTTACATTCCGTTTCGTCATCACTCATACAAACGTGTATAACTTGTTTGTCTGAGCGATGACGAAACGGACTATAAAAATTGCACCTCTTCACTGATCTGTTCATACGAGCCGGTTTCTACCCCAGATTCGCTATGACCAGATCGATGAACTCGGGTAAACTCGGCAAACACTGTAATGTATAGTTTTTTTTAAATAAAATGATGAGATTCTTTACTCGACCGTTTAAAGAGAAGTCAGAAATGCTCCACATATTCTACCATGCTCTCCACAAAAAAAAAGAAATGTTAATGTGTTTAGTTATGTATTGCATTACCGATTGCCTAGAGAGCACACTTCTTCTTATGGAGATGAATGCATTACATAGAAACTGGTATAACCTGGATCAGGTCTGTCTGATGTTTTCCACATCGCTCACCACAATGTGCTATGGTTTCGTGCTGTGCAATTCCGTTTTCCTTTCGCAACTTCATCGTTTATAGTACCGACTCGCTTACAATATCGTCCTCCTATCATCGTCGAAATGTTCGGGGTCATTGCTTCCGTTCACTTGGATATCACAGGACAACTGCACGTACAAAACCGTAGTCTATGAAACTTGCAACGTGTTCGCCCCAGCGGAACTTCTTGTTTTGATCACATATTAATGCAACGGAATTCCTAGCACCTGAGGGAGCGTTATTAAATCCATTAGACGAATTACGAAACGAATCTTCAACACGAGCATGATGAAATCTTACCAACACCTTGAAATTTACCGATTAAAAATAAGATTGTTATAAGCAATAAAGAGAACATAATTAGGGCAAGTATTAAAATCAGGTTTAACACTTTTAAGTAATTATATCATTTCCATGACAACAGCGATGAATAGAAGGAAGCTATTTTATTACAAGTAAATCTAAGCATGATATTTTGACGCAAAATATATCAGACAGTTTGACATCCACTTTCCGAAAAATTAAACATTTTATATTGAACTCCTTTTAATAGCATATATGTATATATATATATATATATATATACATATATATATATATATAATTATTTTTAATTTACACAGACATGTACAAAATCTAGGAAGAACCAAATATGATCTAGGGTTAAGATCGGATTCTAACTCTCCCTGATGAGATCTCAGTGTGTAATAGCTGTTGATCGATAACATTAACATGCCAGTGTCGCAGACTTTGTACATGTCTGTGTAAGTAAAAATAATTATATATAAAAGCTCTATTGGATATTGAACACTTTTTATAAATCCGGTTAAAATTCTCTGGATTACTACCCTGTGGATGTTTTACTTGGATTATATATATATATATATATATATATATATATATATATATATATATAAATTATTTAACGTGCATATATATGCACGCTTTAACTTGAGTTGAGCATGGTTCTGAAGAAGTAAAGAGTTCCTGAGATATTATATCATGCGGAGTTCCCACCAGACTAGCTTGATACAGGTATTACATCATTGTAACATTGTGTAGATGGACACATATATGTGTGTTTGTGAAAAAATAAATATATATATATATATATATATATATATATATATGTGTGTGTGGGTTTGTGTGTGTGTGTGTGCGTGCGTGTGTGTGTATGTATGTATACATTGTATTAAGGGTGAAACTATTTGACCTGCTCCAACATTATATGTCTTATTTGCTCCAACTTGTGTCTATACGTCACCCCTCTGCATAATATTACCTTCTAAGTATCACAGTTCTATATACAATTAAACAATGCCTCAAGCAAACTACATACACCATCTTAAATATATATATATATATATATATTTATATTATATCTTTATATATATGTTTTGAAAAAAAGGGATTTGAGATGATTTCTATAGTTTTGCTTTCATATTGGGTGTTTAATTTAAGGACAAGCCAAAATAATACACTACTAGGTTAGGGGTCGTGGAGGTCAATTAGCGGAGGTTGACATCACTTCGATAACAGAGGAAGTCTACAAGTTCGACACTGTCGAGAAAAAACGCTTTGATTTGGAATTTCTGAAAACAAGTTATTAAAAACATGACTGCTGACAGACAGGAGTATGACAAAAGAATTCTTTGGATTCTAACACACTGTTAATCAGCGAGATTTCACCAACTTGTGTAATATTTTGTTCGGAAGAAACTCGTATGTCATTACCAGGCACGTAGCCAGACTTCTAACTTAGGGGGGGCATGGCATTTTTAGGGGGGGCAAGGCATTTTTAGGAGGGGCAAATTCTAATATGAGTGACGTTTTGGTTCAGTGTGTGTGTACTGATATATAAATATAAATAAGTAGATACAAAATTTCAATTTCATTTATATAATCTAAATATATTGTTGTGTATTTCGGTAGGTACATGTAAATAACAACATCAGCATTGTAAAGCACATAAAGCATAGTAAACACAGTAATAATAACATAAAGTTCGTAAAATAAGGTAGCTACTTGCTAGCTCTACAGAATTCTATTATACTCTTCTATTTGTACGTGGGGTGTATACCCTACCAATGCTGTTTTTTCTTTCAACTTCATCTCGGATGAAATCTGAGATTTTTTTCTATGTTAATTTCAAAAATGTTGAATGTAACATTCACAATTTTTTAAATTAATAGTTGCAACTGACAACAAAAAGAAAAAAACGTATTTGAGATTCGTGATAAAATACAAAAATATTTTTTTAAACTAATACCCACTTTCATTTGAAAATAATTTAGGTTGCTAGTATTCATTTCTATCTTTTGAATGAAGACAACACTTTCTTTTATAAATTAAAAAAATATCTTTAAAAGAAGCTGGCAGAACAACAACGTGAATTCATTTTGTTTATATTACATCATTTGGATTATAATTATTTAATTGATAATTTATAATATTAAATAGTGTGAATTAATAATATTTAAAAATGTATATTTGGTAAGTTGACAAAAAAAGACAGATACACTGACAATCTCTTTCACCAAGCAGGAAACAGGTGAAAAGCATCGAGGCTTTGTTTCCCTCACCACTTGATCTGAAACTAGCGAAGTTATGTTTGAGTTTGAGAACGCGTACATTTTAATTTTCTTTCTTTTTACAAGGTAACATGAATTTAAATCATATTTAGATGTTATTATGGTCAATAGTTTTATTTTAACTGGTAGTTTAAAATCCGTAAATATTTATTATGGTATTATTAGTACCAGGAATGGAAAATTAAGTTTTAAACAAAATAAAATTAAAAGAAGCGTTTTTGAAATCGGAAATTGTGTTAAAAATTGGTGGGTGGCCCCCTCTTGGTGGGTGGCCTAGGGCCCCAGCCCCTTGGCCCCTTAATCCGGCCCTGCTGTAAAATATATTACACAAAAGTAAATACTGGTTCATAATGAAGAAGTATAGTTGACCACGAAATATAAGAATATTCCATGAAAAATGCCAGTATACTGAAATCATATGACCTTAATAGGGTTAAGATGAAAATTCATATACACTAAGTATACAAAAGCAAGGAAATTCCCAAATTTTTACACTTTTATTGTCATTAAGGGTATGACTACATATCAACCAAACCATTTCATTATCACATCACTACAGTATAAATCTCTATGCATGAATGGATGAAGTGTGTGAGGTGCGCTGAAGAAAAATTCCTACCAGTAAAATACATAGCCCTGTTGTGCTCGCATACCCTTAATGACAATAAAATGTACAAATTTGGGAATTTCCTTGCTTTTGTACATTTAGTGTATATGAATTTTCATCTTAACCCTATTAAGGGCATATGATTTCAGTATACTGGCATTTATCATGGAATGTCACTACTTTTGTAAAGGCTATGCCTTAATACAATGCCTTCTCATAACTGATATAGTTGGTAGTTTGACTAATCAAGGTGTATGGTAAACTGAAATTAAAATGCCATCAACTAGACACTAGAACCTCTATCTTTGCCAAAAATCAGCTGAATCCATCAAATGGTCGATAAGATATAGAATAAAGTGTATGAATACTAGTCATTTTTAAGGTTTTTTTGAATTTTCTGGAAAACTAAGGTATATGGTAAACTTAAATTAAAATGCCATCAACTAGACCCTAGACCCTCTATCTCTGCCAAAAATCAGCTGAATCCATTAAATAGTTGATGAGATACATGGTGGCACATACGTACGTATGTACACACAGATAACATGATTTCATGATTGAACTTTCTGGATCTCTGGGTTGCCTTGACTAATGATGCTGAAATTCTACACACTTATAGTACTTATCAATTAAAAATTTTGTGCAAAGTTTTAACTAATTTGGTTTATTGGTTTTTGAGTTATGATTGATCAAAGAAATGAGATTTCCAGCATAGACCATTCGTGAGTCTATTAAGGGATAGAGTGCTCTCGCGCCTCCCTTGATTTATATTTATAATATTTTTTGTATCACCAATTTCAGGGGGTGTAAATGTAATTGCAGGGGGGGCCTTGCACCCCCTGGCACCCCCCTGGTTACGTGGGGGGTCATTACATGTAGAGATTAGTTTTCAATGAAAACATGTCTGACTTCTCTGTTTGATATGTCGTCGAGAATACTAATTTTCCAACCAAATTACCACACATATCAGAATATTTTTCTCAGGAGTACGCAGACAATTAAAAAAGAAACGGTATATATTTGATACAGCTGTGTTAAATTATTTATTTTGAACGGGGACCTAAGAATATAACGCACTATTAAATGCCTTCAGCATGAACAAACGACCTATTTCGCAATAATTGCTATTCACAGCTAAAAACACTTACATTTAATACAGCTTCATCAAAGATGTATCGTTTCTTAATGAAATGCCAGACAAGTCGAAAAATAAATGTGATTTCTTAGTTTAGTATTTACAATTAATAGTAAATTTAAAATTTTAATTATATCAATATAATTAAAAATACATTAACTTTAATGAAATCATGTGTTTTATTTGTTAGAGTTTAGTTAACAATTACACATCTATTATCTAGCCTATTAATATGTGTTTAATTTCTGACACGTGTTTCTTTAAAATTAAAACGTTTTTCCTGATTATTTCTTATTTTTCCTTGTTAAACACGTTATATTTACTATGTTATTTCTTGTGAAATATGCAACATGTATATAGATATTCAATTAAGAATAAACCCTAACATTATGTCATATATTTTCAGAAGTTAAGTTGGGCATCTTTTACGAGACTCAGCAGAGTAAAAACGCTAAAAAACAAATATACAACAAATAAAAGTAACTGTAAGCTGTAAAAGTTAGTTTCAAACTTGCATGTGCTATTTGTTTGTATTTTAAACCCGTTTGAAGTGCTATTTATGAGAAATTTAAGTTCGACAGACAGATATCGAAGAAATCAAAATGGCCGCTCTACGTAATAATATCGAGTGAATGGCCGCCAATTTTCTTTGAGAAAGTAGATGTTTTAAAAAACAAGAAATTTTTTTTAACATCTAATAAAAAGCCATTTATACTACGTAAAAATACAAACAAATTACATAGGTAAGTAGAAAAATGTCTATTCTAGACATAAGTCAACTTTACTTGTTGCAAATTTATGTTTTTAAACTCTTTCTCGTTCTTTTTTTGGACCCCGTTCGCGCCTCTGCTGAGCGTCGTAACATATACCCGTTAAGTTTCCTAGTATATATATTGGCTAGTATATATACTAAGCGGGTTAGCTGATAGTAAGCGTTTCAGACAAGGGTTAATAAAGACGACATGGCTGGGAAGCCGGATCCTGTGAAAGTAAATCAACGATATGTAGGTGGACATAAAGTCTATAAGCGAAGCCGATTGAATTATTCTAAAAAAAAGCGATTAAACAAACAGACGTGTTTAAAGTGGTCTAACAAACTTGGAAGTAAAAAACGGCAATGCGCATAGCAACAAGACTGTCTCTCTCCTTCTTTCATTTTATTCATTATTACGAGACCATCATAATTACGGCCAACTTGTTTAGTAAAAGTTACGGTGGTGCGACTTAAAAAAAAGATGTGATGAGGAAGTAAGTGCTTTCCTTATCATCAGCAAAGTATGACTGGCGACTCTCCACCAGCTCTGCATCTAAACACTAATTGTAAAGACGTGCGTAGTTACAATACTCCAGACAGATAGAAACAACAACCAGTGAACTCACTCAAACAGAAAATATATAATTTTAGTTAATTTTTTGAGCGAGTGATTTATATATAATTAAAGACTAGTTGAATATCGAACAATAATATATATATATATATATATATATATATATATATATATATATATATATATATATATAATGATCTCATTTTGCAATGTACTCATGGTAGAATATACACACTTACGGTTTATTATATATATATATATATATATTATATATATATGTATATATATATATATATATATATATATATATATATATATATATATATATATATATATATATTAGTACTTCATGTATCCACATAAAATATTATAAGGAGATATAATTTTTTATGTATCAGTTTTCAGTATTTACTTCAACAGTGCTCGATACGTAAGTAGAGCTAGGTAGTAAGCAATGAAATTATATATGGCAATCAAGCTACACAGAGGCTCCCGCGTGCCATCCCCAGGCATTTAGCCTGAAGATTCCCCCGGAGATGAAACGCGAGAGCCTCTGTGTCGCTTTATTGCCATATATATTTTCATTGCTTACTATATATATATATATATATATATATATATAAGATAAATGAAGAAAGAGAGATAAAAATGTACGAATGACACATCTATTTCAACTTAGATTGTTTAATGCTAGGTGTACTCGATAAAAAACAAGTTTATTTTGCTTTTCTTACGCCAATGATGATAAGATTTTAATCTTTGAAAAGCCTTTGTTTAAGGAAAGAAAAATAAAGTTGTTTTTATCGAGTACACCTTGCATTGAACAATCTAATTTAAAATAGATGAGTCATTCGTACATCTTTATCTCTCTTCCTTCATTGATCTTTATAATTGCTATATCCCGTATATTGAGCTTAACCCATTTCACTATAGGTTCTATCACCTAAAAGTATAC
>OY744515.1:247034051-247104051 GCA_963556195.1 Sepiola atlantica
TTGTCTATGTTTCTCGAGAACTGTACCAAATGCTCCTATTATTATAGTAGTCTTCATTTTCCATTATTCTATTCAGCTCTATTCATGTCTTTGCTTAATTGTATGCCTTCTTGATATTTTCCTTGTCAACCTATTGGCTAGCGACGTCCGTGATTTGGCATGTCTATCTCCTTGTTTACTACTTTCTGGTCGTTTATTTTTTATGAGTGTCCGTTTGTATTTCCATGTCTCATAGTATTGTATGCCTTTCATTTTTCAATACTGGACCTGCTCCTGTTTGTGGCTTGAATATTTGTTTGCATTTTCCAATGTACTTGATAGCCCAGTTTCCCGAAGAATACTTTCTCGGCGCATTCATTACTGCGTTTTATATTCGTTTTGAGCTCGTTTACTGAATGCACTTATTATGTGGTTCAGTGTTTTTTTAGTTGTCTACACAGTCTATATTTACTATTTTCCTCGGTTTTGTCTATTTATGTTGTAAAGTGGTTTGTCTTCATCGTGTTGGTAGGGGCAGGTTTCAGGTGCGATTATGTTTTTTTATGTTCAAGTGTCATGCCTATAATATCGAGTGTTATTGCCTTGGTCAGTTTTATGTAAGCGCTTTTTTTTATCATTTTCGTACACTGTTTTTGAATCCCGATTTAAGTTTTCTCCGTATTCTCAAAGCTGCTTCTTCTCTTGGGTTCAACATCAACCTTTTCGAATGTTGTATTATGTGTTTACAATAATTTGATCGCATCGTTCACACAGTAGTCAATACTATTTAGTCCATGTGCCCTTTTTAAATTAAAGTTAATCAGTCTCATGATTCGGGCGCAGTGCGTTATTCATGGATATGATATTAATATCTATCTATTTTTTCATTCTCTGATTCATGTATCGTAGTAGTTTAGTCCATAAACGTCCAGATAATTTCTGTAGGGATAATACCCAAGTAGTTATTCCTTATATTATGTGTCTGCAATATAATTTTGTTTCAATGAGCTTGTCACGTATTCTCGTGACTTAATGTCTGTTTCTGGAATGTCAGGAAACTATTATGATAAGAGTGTCTGCTATATCTATTTGTCTACAAACCTTACATTACTGTTTTCTTGAAGATTGTCGATCTTGTGTTGTGCGTCTTTTAAACTGAGATATATATATATTTTCCATGCCCAATTTAGTTTTACCATTCATCTATTCTCTGTTTTTTCTGTTACGTTAACAAGCTACATCTTTACACAGAGAAGCTGATTACAGCCGCCCAAAGAAGCCGGACGGTGACTAATAAAGGCGGCAGTTATATTGTTCACCTTCGTTATGTTTTAGGCGGCGCAATCATCTTCTTTATCTTTTGTGTAATGTATTTCTCGATATTTGATTGTCTCCGTAATCCCCAATACTTATAATTCTTGTTCATGAGTCTTACATTTTACCGAGAGTACACAAAGTTGTGGTAATAATCAGTTTCAATGTTCTTTCATCAAAGTTTTGGATTGCATTTTTGTCAATTTAATAAGGGTCTAGGTAACTTACTAGGGATGCTACACGTTTTTCTTTCTTTTATTACTTTGGTGCTATGTGATGTATTTTAATTACATTTTCTGTTTCTTCTCTGTTATTATTGTAATAAGAATTTACACAAGGGTGATTACCCTACGTGATAGTTGGTAAAGTTCGAAAGTCTCTCAGATTTCTAGTGCTTGCGATCGCCGTTGAGAATCACGTTCCGTTCACGCATCATACTTTTGTTTATTGAATTTTCGCTGATAACGGCCGTTGATTTTCTTTGGAATTTTCGTGACAAAAATTCCCAATGATTTCTGTAATTTAGACGCCATTCTGTTTGTACTGCATGGTGCTCTCACTCCTTACTCTTTCTATCAACCTAAACTGTTTACGCCCGTTGAGCGTGGTACAAGTCTATGCTAGTTCTACTGCGTTTATGTATTGTTTTTATTATCGTATTGTCAAATTCTATGATTTCTCTTACTATCTTCACACCATAATCACATTGAAATACCGGTTCCTGCGAGATTACTGAATCTAAGCGCAATTGAGCCTGGCCAGTACCAAATGTGTGACCATTTGAGAATATCAGACGCTGTTTGTTGAAGTGCGAATGATCTCTACACATAGCTATAAAAGAAATAGCGTCGCCAATTCATAGTTCCTAGCGTGGTGAGTATGGTGTAACCCTTAATGGCACACGCCAATAAGGTTGTAGTAAACCAGGAAGGAGTTCATCTCCCAGAAGTGATAAAAAAACTAATGTTGATGATGATAATCTTTCCAAGCAGTTGCAGTTCGCTTGGATTCGTGGTATTTTCTTTCTATATTTCTATTTGTGTTTAAGCTGAGTTGTTTTATTTTTTACTTTCCTGTCGTTGATCGGTGAAACTTTGCTATGTCCGTTAGCTTCAGCACTCAAGGACTTTTCTTAATATCCCGGCTATTTTCATCGTTGTGTTTTGTATTCTGCTAATCCCTCTTTTGATTCCAATTTCTCCAAGTATTGTCTGTTTCTCGAGAACTGTACCAAATGCTCCTATTATCATAGTAGTCTTCATTTTCTCTTATTCTATTCAGCTCTATTCATGTCTTTGCTTAATTGTATGTCTTCTTGATATTTTCCTTGTCAACCTATTGGCTAGCGACGTCCGTAATTTGGCATGTTTATCTCCTTGTTTACTACTTTCTGGTCGTTTATTTTTGATGAGTGTCCGTTTGTATTTCCATGTCTCATAGTATTGTATGCCTTTCATTTTTCAATACTGGACCCGCTCCTGTTTGTGGCTTGAATATTTGTTTGCATTTTCCAATGTACTTGATAGCCCAGTTTCCCGAAGAATACTTTCTCGGCGCATTCATTACTGCGTTTTATATTCGTTTTGGGCGCGTTAACTGAATGCACTTATTATGTGGTTCAGCGTTTTTTTAGTTGTCTACACAGTCTATATTTACTATTTTCCTCGATTTTGTCTATTTTGCTTGTAAAGTGGTTTGTCTTTATCGTGTTGGTAGGGGCAGGTTTCAGGTGCGATTATGTTTTTTTATGTTCAAGTGTCATGCCTATAATATCGAATGCTATTGCCTTGGTCAGTTTTATGTAAGCGCTTTTTTTTTATCATTTTCGTACACTGTTTTTGAATCCCTATTTAAGTGTTCCCCGTATTGTCAAAGCTGCTTCTTCTCTTGGGTTCAAAATCAATCTTTTCGAATGTTGTATTATGTGTTTACAATAATTTGATCGCATCGTTCACACAGTGGTCAATACTATTTAGTCCATGTGCCCTTTTTAAATAAAAGTTAAGCAGTCTCATGATTCGGGCGCAGTGCGTTATTCATGGATATGATATTAATATCTATCTATTTTTTCATTCTCTGATTCAGGTATCGTAGTAGTTTAGTCCATAAACGTCCAGATAATTTCTGTAGGGATAATACCCAAGTAGTTATTCCTTATATTATGTATCTGCAATATAATTTTGTTTCAATGAGCTTGTCACGTATTCTCGTTACTGAATGTCTGTTTGTGGAATGTCAGGAAAGTAAAGTTATCACGTTTACTGATTGACAGTCTTATGCCGCACTTTGTTTCGAGTTTCTCTGTTTACATGCACCATACGGCATGTTTGATAGGTTGCGTATTTGCGGTGCATTGGAAAGTCGGGCTTGCTTGCAGATGAGCGATATTTAGCTAAGAGAAAAAAGTGACACAAAAATGGGAAATAACTCTGATTTTGTATTTGGCTACCCAGAAATTAAGAAATTGCGAACAATTATTATCCTTTAAAACAGGTTCCCCGCTTTTTTTTATGAACCACTTAATTTTTTGCCAAAAAATATTGTTGGGAACTCGTAGGCATTGGTGTTTCGATGGTCCTAGTTTATCAATATATCATCCTTTTCAAGTCGAAGATAGCTAGCAATTTTTTCAAGTGGTCCTTTCTGGTGTTGATACAGGAATTCTCTTAATATGTCAGTAAACGGGCAAGGAGGTGAGTGTGTTTTTTCTGAGTGTGAAGGTTTTCTCAGTGTCTCACAGTCAGTGGGGTTTAGTTGTCCTTCAGAAAGAGATAGACGCTTGGGGCAAATTGATTGTGTTTTGATTTGGTTGGGTTAAGATTACTAATTCTGAAAGTATATATATATATATATATATATATATATATATATATATATATATATATATATATATATTCTTGTACAGAGTAAACTCTTAAATAATGAACCGATCATCATGGATTTTGGAACTCAGCTTCTAGGCGTAAGGGTTGGTAATACGTACTATACATAGTTTTATTTAGTTTTATGAAAAAGGGGGTAAACATTAATATATTTCATTTATATATATCTATATATTTATATATATATATATATATATATATATATATATATATATTAAAGAAATAACAGTGTATTTCAGATTAGGCTACTTACATAGGTGTATCTAAATTGTAATGTCACATGTAATATTGATGCATTTATATACACAGATATAGATAAATAGATATATACTTTTATGAAAATACATCTTTACATGAGACACAACAGATCTTCGTATTTGTTACGTAGAAGCTAATAAGATTATGCGATGTTTAATATTTTGGTGTCGATTTATGAGCATTTTTTATACATTTCCTTTACGTGATTATTTTTTATTTCCTAGTTTGTTGACTTATCATTTCCGTCCACACCTCCTTATTTGTTCAAAATCATCAACTATCAACTTCGTACAGTTTTCTCTCTCCTCACTGTTTTAGACCACCTTTTTCAGAAGGTGTAAGTAGGTAAAATTATTTTATATAGATCGAAATACATCTTGAAATCTATTCGGTTTACAGTTTATAACTATCTATTTGTTTTATTCGATTACTTTTATGATGCAAATTCTTATATTTCATCCGTTCTGGCTTAAGTTATGCACCTTATTTGCTATGGTTTTCAACTGAGTATATTGTAGCTTTTGAGATTAAAATAAACTAAACAATACTCATATTTTTCTACAATAGTATTTTTTTCTTCTATTTAAGTTGTTTATTTACATCAGAATTATTAATCTCTTCTATTAGTCGTGAGTATTATACTATTTGTCATTTTCTACTATAAGTATTACATATTTTCTGTGTTCAGTTAGTATTCAATAATTATGTAACCTGATATACATTTATTAGTTTTAATTTCGTATGTAGCGAAGCTTTGTTTTATTTTCATTTAATACCTAATGTATCGATCAATCTTCATAAGATTAAGACATTTATAAGATTGTTTGGGTTTCATCACATAATTATATGATAGGTTCAACCAAATAACATTTCTCTTTTTAAAATCATTCTTATTATGTTCATAAGTATTTATTATATTATATATAATTATAGTGTTAAGATATTCACTATTTCGAATGCTGTTTATATACGTTTTCTAATTTTAAAATACCTTTCCATTACTTAAAGTCAAAGAAAGTGTTTGAGAATATGTGGGTTAACGTTAGATTTGTAGTTCATGTATATTGGATTGGTGCTTAATTTCATGTATGGCTCGTAGACATTATTATATAAATTAAAGTTGGTATATGTAACGTGCGTTTATTTTAAATTTGCTATTGCAAATAACTTCAGATTTCCTACTCCCAGCTCCTTATATATAATGCCCTGTCATTAAAGTAAATAGTAACGCTATTCTTATAAGAGATACAATAGAGAGATAAAACCAAATCAAAGGGAAAACACTGCAGATAAAAACGTATAGTTCAAGAGAATCGAGAGAGAAAATAGTTCATAAATTTGATCAAAAAGTATTGATTCTATTTAGAAATTCCCAATGCACATTTCTACATCATTTTAGAGATTATATATACATATATATATATATATATATATATATATATAATAAAAAGTAGTAACACGAAATCACATAACCATCGATGCAATAATGTATTTCAACCTTGTGGTATTATCAAGCACACAAGGTTAAAATAAATTATTGCATCGATGATTATGTACTTTCGTGTTACTACATTTTAGTTTATTCTGTCTCTGTTTATTACATTAGGTCTCATACCCGGATTTCCTCCTAGAATTATTATTTCATCATAACACACACAAATATATATATATATATATATATATATATATATATATATATATATATATATATATATATATATATATATAGTTTGAAAAGTCACACATGGAAGCGTTGTTAAAATGGCAATAATAAGGAGAATATTTAACAAAATATTACGAAAACCTGGACAACGTAATTTATTTATGTTTTTTTTAAATGAATTATTTATTTACTTAAACAACGTGAGTACTTTCGGTGATATACACACTTGTCAGAAGCATATTTTTTTCTCTTTTTTTTCGTTTAATCCTCCTAGATTGAGACATATTTATCGCAGTCAAGTTGAAATTCGTCTTGATGTTATCGACGATTAATGTTGATATACCGCTGTGTGTAGCACGCGGTTACGTGAATAACGTAGTTAATATATATATATATATATATATATATATATATATATATATATATATATATATATATATATACATATATATATATATATAGCTATTACTATTTCATGTATCCACATAATATTTTATGAGGAGGTATATTTTCTAATGTATCAGTTTTCAGTATTTACATCAACTGTGCTCGATACGTAAGTAGAGTTAGGTAGTAAGTTATGAAAATATATTTATTACAATATCTTCAGGCTACAATGCATAGAGTTAGTTTTGTCGGGTGTTTTTATATACACAACTAGCTAGTTAGCAAATCATATTCTTTGTTGTTCTCTTAGCCTATTGTTGGGTATTCACACAAAAAATAGTTTTACTTCTTATTTCCTGTTTTGTTGTTCTGTTTTCTATAGAGTGGCCTATACTCTGTTTCTTTGTTGTGTCAATATAACGTATTCACTTATTTTAACAGGTGGTTCCTTGTGTTTCTATTTTAAATGTTAGTTTTTAAGTTGTTAGGTAGTTTTTCAGTTAGAAGGTAGCTTAATCGGCATGAATATATTTTCATAACTTACTATATATATATATATATATATATATATATATATATATATATATATATATATATATATATATATAAATTTATATATAAACATTTCCAAAAATTACGCTCACATTATTTAAAAGTGTAGGTGGGCAGTTGAAAACAGCTTGAATGAATTGCTCTTGATTTATAAGAGGGATACTTTTGAGTCAGCCGAAAGTGTAGACGCTTAGGTCTCTCTTTCTCTTTCTCTTTCTCTCTCTCTACCTCTATCTGTATATATATATATATATATATATATATATATATATATATATATATATATATTTATTTATTCTGGTACAGAAAAATTAGTACAACATTCGTACCGTCGGTTTCAAGCACGGAAGGTCTTACCCATCCGGCTCTCTTCAGCTTCTGTTGTCATCTGTTTTGGAAATGTGAGGTCACATGACACTCTTGTTGGGACGCGTTATTTGCTCAGTGTGTTGTGTGTGTTTGTTTAAATTTGAATTTAGTGTCATAAGACCGTTGAGATTTAAAACACGGGAGAAGAAAGAGAATTCGAGATTAAAGGGAATAAAAAGGGGAATAAAAAAGGGGGGTAAAAATAAAAAAATATATATATGAAAAAATATATATATGTATATATAAATAAATATAAAAAAACATATATATATATAGAAACATTTTAATACTAAGAATAAAGGAATAAAAAAAGAAGAAAAGAGAAAAAGAGTATAAAAAGGTATAAAAAGAAGAAAAAAAGAAGAAAAAAAGGGGGTTAAAAAATATATATATATATAGAGAATAAAATGTAGAGAATAAAAAAGAGCGAGAGAGAAAGAAAGAATAAAAATAGAAAGAATAAAAATATATAAATAAAATATATAAATAAAAATAATAATAATAATAAAAAAATAAAATTAAAAATTAAAAATTAAAAATTAAAAATTAAAGATTAAAAACAAAAATAATAAAAATAAAGAAAGGGTTTCTCTGAAATTCCCGTGAGCCAAATTATGAATTTGTATCATTAGCCGTTATATTTTTGAAGGTATGCGTTCTAAAAACCGTTGGTGTGTAAGAATCTTTTCTCCAGATTGGAGTGATTTTTAATGAAGAAATTCGGAACTAAGGGAGGTAACTAAGATGGAAATATGAAATATTTGAGTTTGTTAAAATGGGTTTGTATATTAATCTGGTGGTTGATAAAAGATAAAAAATAAAAAATTAAATATTTTTGCATTTTGGTGAAAGTCGAAGTTTTTGCTCTTGGAATTTATGTGGATATAGTTTGTTTAAATGGATTTGTAGAGTAATCTAGTGATTGATGATTAATTAAATTAAATATTTTTTTATTTTTGTGAAGGTCGGAGTTTTTGCTCTTGAAGTTAAACTTCAAGAGCAAAAACTCCGACCTTCACAAAAATACAAATACAAAAATATTTAATTTAATTAATCATCAATCACTAGATTACTCTACAAATACATTTAAACAAACTATATCCACATAAATTCCAAGAGCAAAAACTTCGACTTTCACCAAAATGCAAAAATATTTAATTTTTTATTTTTTATCTTTTATCAACCACCAGATTAATATACAAACCCATTTTAACAAACTCAAATATTTCATATTTCCATCTTAGTTACCTCCCTTAGTTCCGAATTTCTTCATTAAAAATCACTCCAATCTGGAGAAAAGATTCTAACACACCAACGGTTTTTAGAACGCATACCTTCAAAAATATAACGGCTAATGATACAAATTCATAATTTGGCTCACGGGAATTTCAGAGAAACCCTTTCTTTATTTTTATTATTTTTGTTTTTAATCTTTAATTTTTAATTTTTAATTTTTAATTTTTAATTTTATTTTTTTATTATTATTATTATTATTTTTATTTATATATTTTATTTATATATTTTTATTCTTTCTATTTTTATTCTTTCTTTCTCTCTCGCTCTTTTTTATTCTCTACATTTTATTCTCTATATATATATATATTTTTTAACCCCCTTTTTTTCTTCTTTTTTTCTTCTTTTTATACCTTTTTATACTCTTTTTCTCTTTTCTTCTTTTTTTATTCCTTTATTCTTAGTATTAAAATGTTTCTATATATATATATGTTTTTTTATATTTATTTATATATACATATATATATTTTTTCATATATATATTTTTTTATTTTTACCCCCCTTTTTTATTCCCCTTTTTATTCCCTTTAATCTCGAATTCTCTTTCTTCTCCCGTGTTTTAAATCTCAACGGTCTTATGACACTAAATTCAAATTTAAACAAACACACACAACACACTGAGCAAATAACGCGTCCCAACAAGAGTGTCATGTGACCTCACATTTCCAAAACAGATGACAACAGAAGCTGAAGAGAGCCGGATGGGTAAGACCTTCCGTGCTTGAAACCGACGGTACGAATGTTGTACTAATTTTTCTGTACCAGAATAAATAAATATTATGCTCTTAATTTTTAACTTTGATTCTTAATTAATCGAGCACTCTGCTGGGATTTTTCCTACCATTCTACAAAGAATTTATATATATATATATATATATTAATGCATGTGTTGTTTAAAACGACAGAACTCTTCTGTTTAGTGATTCCTCTTTTTAATTTTCCATTCGTCGAATGATCTTTTTGACGTTGAAATGGAATGAATTAATGCAGGATCCGTGTGGTTTGATTAACGTTTTCGATTCTCTCCGGAATCATCTTCAGGTCTTTAATAGCAAAAATGAATAAAAAGCGAGTGAAAAAATGGAATTTCTTAATATATATATATATATATATCTATATAATATTATATATATATATATATATATATATATATATATATATATATATATATATATATATATATAATATGTGTGTGTGTATGTGTGTGTGTGTGTGTATCGAGAGAGAGAGAGAGAGGAGAGACAACATATGAACTCATAAAGTTATTGTCAGTTACTTCATTCCAAGAAAAAGCTAAATATGTTAAAAGAGATTTTACAACTATTACCACACTCTCTCTCTACAAACACACACACACGCACATATATATATATATATATATATATATATATATATATATATATATATATATATATATATATATATATATATGTGTGTGTTGTATGTGTGTATAATTGCATACATATATACATGCTTACATGCAATTGCGCGTGTTTATGCATGTATATGTGTTTATATAATATCTACGTGTCTGTGTAAATGCGATACCGGTTTTCAGGAGTGGTGAACCAATAAACTTTTCTGTCAGAAAACGATCACTGTTAAAACATTTTGTCAAACTGGGACGCGTGCCATTCCTTAGAATATTGAAACGTAAGCAATTCATCTGTAACTTCATCTAACTTTTATTACACTTTGTGTCTATACTGTAGCAAGTGTTGCACAATCACGAACCGCATCTGTCCTGAGCGAACATTGCTTAAGTAATTATCCGTTCGTTTTATTCGTTTGCAAATTAAACAAAATATTCGTTTTGCATTGTGTAGTTGAGGATCGGGAGATCCGTTTAAAAAATAATAAGTCAAAGATGATAACGTACGTACGAATATAAATGTGCGTTTTATACATAGATTATTATATTATTGTTTTTTGATAATAGTTTACATGGACAAAATGTAAAGACCTCATTTGAAACACTGTTCATTTTCTACACTAGCAATTATACGCGTGTGTGCATTTTGTGACATGTTCGGTGCTTAAGAATTCTATTTATTATGACAACTTGCTGCATCAGAACACACCTGCTTCGAAAGGAAAAACAAGGGAAACTAGTTTTTGTTTTTGTTCTTGTGTTTCGTTCCCATTACTGGCATTTTAGTTCGCACCTATTGATTTCTGACGTGTGCCGATTATTGATCTCCGACATAATTTAAGCTAACATCACATACTCGAAGTTGGAGATTCTAACCAGGCAATTTTGTTTACCTAATAGAACTCTCCATAACGAAGAAAAATTATTGAACACCATTATTATTATTATTATTATTATTATTATTATTATTATTATTATTATTATTATTATTATTATTATTATTACTATTTATACTCACTAGAAGTTATCACACAAGTCATTGTCAGTGACTGCTCACCAACAACAACCGATAGTGTTCCCTTGAGTCTAAGTGACAACAAGCCTCCCCAGATTTCCAGTACACTCCACCTCTTTCTGATAACCACCGCAAATAACTTTGCGGTATAGCAACAGCCGCCTTCCATTAAATTTTCGCTAGTAACGACCATAGATCTCCTCTGGTATTTCGGTGGCAATAAGCATCCTCAAGGTCACATTACTCTCCGCACTCTTCCAATGGTGTTTTTTTTAATGCTCTTCTTGTCGATACCCCATCCTTCTTGTCCTGTCACGACCATATTGTAGTTAATCAGCCGCGGCTGGTGCCATCACTTTCTTTTTGGGGGGGGAAGGGGGTATTTTATGCAATTTCTTACAGTTTCTGTTCTTTGCTTCTTGTGATGGTGCTTTCCTGTGTTTATTTTCCTATTGCAACTTGCAAATGACTGATTAGTTTTCGCAGCTTATGTGGGTTGGTTTCTACATCTAAAGATTTTCTTTAAGAGTGTTTTCTGTTTGCATCATTGCCGTATTTTGTATGACCTCAGTCTATCTTTGATTCTAATTTCTCTCCGTCTTATTTTCTAGTTTTCTCCGGACTGTTCCTAGTTCTCCTTAAATTATTATTATTATTATTATTATTATTATTATTATTATTATTATTATTATTAGCAGCAGTAGTAATAATAATAATAATAGGAGTAGTAGTAGTAGTAGTAGTAGTAGTAGTAGTAGTAGTAGTAGTAGTAGTATCAATATTATTATCATAATAATTTTAGAGTTAGGGATTCTCAAACAAACTATTACCAGTTATCATTCGCTAGCAACTGCAGGTGGTGTTCCCTGGAGTTTAAGTGACAGAAAGTCTCCCACGATTTATAACTCTTCCCACTTTATTCGATAACAATGGCAAATCAGTTAGAGTGCTGAGAACAGATGTTTACCAGTGGTTTCGCGATTATAAAGGATGTTGGTCTTCTCTGTAAGTAGACAATTAGCTTTTTTAGATTTCCGTACACATGTTTTTCACATCCAGTGGAAGTTATTAAAGTTGTCTCTCTCCTTTTTTTTCATCCTACCTCACCAGTTGTGATCATATTCTGTATAGCATAAACCAATGCTGCTCTCACTTAATTTTTTTAAAAAATCAATATACTTACTTTTATTCTTATTCGTCTTATTCTTCTTATTATTATTATTGTTTTTGCTGTTGTTATAATCATCATAATAATCATTATTATTATTATCATAATAATCATCATTATCACCATCATTATTATTATTATTATTATTATTATTGTTGTTGTTGTTGTTATTATTATTATTATTATCTATATAATACACCAAAGACATTCCATGTTCGTACGTTAGTTATTACCTTCGACTGTTTTTTAATAAATGAGATCGTCCAATCTTCTTAGATAGTGATTAGTGATAGCTCAGATTTCGCTAAGGTAAATGATACCGACTTTACTCAATTAAAAATTAATTGTTCCTAAATAAAATACGGTCGTTCCTAACTAAAAAGATGTGCAATTTGAACTAAGTACATATCAAAAAGTGGCATTTGTTTTATTGATTTAAAGAATATTTACATGCCACTTTGTTGAGTTACAAATAATTACATTATTACAATTTTAAATACATATATAAATAAAGAACATGCATATTCGTTTTATTTATTTATTTAAAGAATATTTCGCTGACAAAGAAAATTATTTTTACAGAAAAAATAGTAATTTCTTATTTATATTAGTAACTCTAACAGACATCTATTAATTAAAACGAATATTATTTTCAACTGTAAATTATACACATTGATGTAGAAATTTCCCTGGATATTCCACGGCGTTCAACTAGTTATTATTATTATTATTATTATTATTATTATTATTATTATTATTATTATTAATCTTATTATTATTATTATTATTATTATTATTATTGTTGTTGTTGTTGTTGTTGTTGTTGTTGTAGTTATTATTATTTATTCATTAGGAGTTTTCACACCTGTCATCATCAGTGGTTGCTCACTGAAAAAAAAAACGGTGGTGTTCCCTGAAGTCTGAGTACCAACAATTCTCTCCAGATTTATAATACTCTCAACCTCTTTTGAAAACGATTGCAAATGATGTTGCGTTATCGCAACAGTCGCATACTATTAATTTTTCGTTGGCAAAGACCTTTGGATGTCTGAGATTTCGGTGGCTATAAGCCTCACCAAAGACCCAGCACTATCCGCACCGTTCCACTAGAGGTCTAGTATAGACTGTCTATCCTAGGTCCTTTCAACTTTCTTGGTCCCTATTTACCATATATGTTGTATCAGCCAAGACTGGTGCCAGCACACTGTGTTTTATTTTATTTTTAAGAGGGTATAATATTTTGCATTTTCAGTTCCATCTTGCTTACGTGGTGTTTCTGTCATGTGTTTTATTTCGATTGCAACTTTCATGTAGCTGGTCAGTGTTCGTAGACATTGCTAAAAACATTCAGCTTTTTTTTTTATCATTGTCGCCCATTATATTATCTCGGTCTCCTCTTTGAATCCAATTTATCGAAGTCTTTTTTCCAGGTTTTACACTAATGTTCATATTTCTCCTACGGGTAACGTTATTATAGTGAATTTCTTCATATTCCATTATTTATTCAGTTTTTTTGGCAATTTGTTTCGTCTTTCTCTCTTTGATATTAACTTTATTATGCTTGTACGGCAGAATCTACGATTTGGCATTTTGTCCTCCTTGTTAAATACTATAACATCTACTCTCCTTTCTTGGATAAGTTTATCTGTGTGTAACCTCATGTTCCAGAGGAATTTGCTACTATATTTATTCAGTATTGTCTCTTGTTTAGATGTGTAACATTTTTCCGATGTCGTCCCTGGTCGAGTATTCATTTGCGGCTAGTCCTCTGCATTCATTTATTATGTTGTAAATTGTTTCATACCTTTATCCACACAGACTTCATTTACTGTTTTCCTCCGTCTTGTCTATTTTAGCTTTGATGTATTCTGTTCTAATGCATTGTTCTGTGCAGCCTTCACTAACAAGTCCGTTTCTCTGTTCAAGTGTCTTTTTTTCGTAATCATGTCAAGGTGTTTTCTCTGAGTCTTTTCTTTTGTCATTTTATAGACTCGTCCATCTTGATGTTTTTCTTTCCACTTTTGTTTTCTCGTCGTTTTCCTTTTCATTTCGGTGTGTCTTGCTGCAGTGATCAATCTTTTTGTGGTTTGGGGTATGTATTTTTTTAACTCTTTGTTTGCGTCTTCAACAGGCTTCCATACTTACCAAACTTTTATCATTTCTATCCTTTTCACGTAGAGTCAGTCAGTACCATCTTTTACTATCATCATCATCATCATCATCATCATCATCATCATCATCATCATCATCATCATCATCATCATCGGTGTGGGTATTCGACTGAATGCTTATTTTGCACAATATAACATTATGAAGGTTTATTTAGAACCAACTAGCATACTAACAATCATAAATAAAACATAATATAAATATAATATATTTAAAAAGGGTAGATGAGACTCGCATTTAATTATATGTAGCACTTAGGTTGTGCTTATTCAGTATCCTCCCCCGATGATAAAGTTAAGTACAATATTTTTTTAATGTGGTGAACATCCAGCCCCCCTCCACAAAAGAAGCACGTAGTATATTGAAAAAAATAACATTTCGTCAGTTTTAAAGGGTTTCCTTTACACTGACCGATGGCAGAAATTATAATGTCTTGTATCAGAACAGATACCAGACTTTTATCGCAACTTTAAAGGGATTATATTTAAACTTAAAATCCATAGTGCGTTTATAAATTTTAAAATTATCAGAACTGGCAATAACTTCAATCAGAGTTTAAATATAGATATTTTGCTTTGTAAGTAAAATAAATTAAGAGCTTGTGCAAATATGCATTTTTTATACGTGTGTTCTTTAAGAAAGGAGCTTAGAAAAGAAAGTGTTATCATCCTGTTATACAATTTGCGTCAACACTTATTCGAAATAGATGTTGAGGTTTTATGATAACATTGAATTAAAAAGCAACATGATTGATACTTAAATAAGCAATATAAAGAATTTAACTTTCAGTCTGATATTTCATTACAGTAATCTATTTACAGTATTTATTAATATTGGAAAGTATTAGAATTTGCAAAACTTTTGCAATATGTGTCTTTGGATAGACTGCGAGCTCCTGAAGCTTACCTAACATTGAAATGGGAGATGCTGAGATCACGTGTTTTACTTCTACTTCTATTTATCTAATTTACTTATACACTTGTACTTTGAATATTATTTTATGAAGCGTATTCATATATAATCCTAAAAGAATACCCGCCCTAATTACCTAAACAGAATCGTTTTATACCACTTTTATGCCCCTCACACAATTAAAATCAAGATATAATGCTACTAAAGCGTTATGCCTAGAATCCTTATCCTAATTGTGAGCAAACTTTATTATATTATTTTAATTCTAAGAAAAGCATGCTTAATATTATAGGGCTTAAGAATAAAATGAAATTCAGAGCAACTTGCTTAATGACTATAGATCAGATTTAATTAATATTTAAATTATTTTAATTATTAAATACCGCTGTAACATACCTATTTCACCAAACTGTGAAGTATCTGAAATAGAACGAATAGTTTCAATCATTGTGTGTCCCTTTCACCAAATAGTGCCTACATTACTCACCCGCACGACTAGCAACTGTGTTCCAAAATTTATAATAGTCGCTTTATTAGTTTATGAATTAATCCTACAAATGGAAATATGTAAACATAGACACATACATACATTTATATAAATATGTATAATAAATAGTTGCAATTTGCTCCGAATATTTTCTAGCAACATTCTGTCTATTTTATAAATCTCACACCCACTCGCAAGCAAAGCATATCTAGTATTTAACACATGATCTGGGATGTTTCTCTTGAATATTTCCACTTATGAATATGTAGTACGTTTAATAAAAACATCCTTTTGACGACATTCTTTAAATATTGGGAGTGTCCATGAGCTCTTAATCGACGAGTGCCATTAAAAACTCACTGACTATTTTGAAATCTAATTTTGCGATTCCTTCACACTATGCGCCACCTTATATCATAATACTGACAACCAGGTTTAGGATTTGCACTATTTCAGCTTTTTAGTGCTTGTCAATTTGTCAAGCAAAAAAGCTTAGGAAAATATTTTAGCGCGCCTAGAATCGAGTTAGTCCACAACCACTGACAATGAACTCAGTCTTGCTCAACGAAAAAAAAAATGCTTCTTGCTTTAATTTGGTTACACTGAGATGTTAATTGTTTTAGGCGCTTCGTCCGGCCTGCATTCCTCGTCTTCTTTGTCATTTATGCAACAAAAGAACGAAACGAAGATTTACGAAACTATAATAAGAAAAAAAAGACATAAGTATCATTATTCAACCGGCTATAAGCACAGACACAGAATATAATTAAAGTCAAAGAGCAAGTCGTTTAGTATGTAAGTTTAACCACAGACGTATTAAACTTGGATCGTTCTCTGACCACATCATAGCAACGACATTCTTCCAGGTATCACAAACCATATACAGTTAAAGATTTATCTTAGGTAGTTTGGTATGGTAGTTTTGTTTTACGGCATATCAACCCTTTTTGGGTTATTTAATGCCGAATCTGGTCATTATAGTGAAAGTTTTTATGCTTCAAGTTCTTTATATCTTCAAATGTTTAATCAGGGTTTTTGGTTTGGTAGTTTTGTTTTACGGCATATCAACCCTTTTTGGGTTATTTAATGCCGAATCTGGTCTTGTTTTCTTCTCTTTTTTGTTTCCCTCCCCTTTTAATATCTGTTTCTATTTAACCCATAGTTGGGACCCTAACAGGTACTACCACTCCGGGTCAGGGTGGACCTGGGAGCAATGGTAATTAAGAGGAGGCTCCACATTCCCCAAAGTCCGTAAGCCGGATCTCACCATCGGATGTAGTTTAAGGTCATATCAAGGACCGGGAGTAGGGTAGGAAAAATAAAAATCAAAAAAGGGGAGGGAGAAAGGGAGAGGGGCTGTTGTTTTTGTTTTTAGTTTTGTAGAACATAATTAAGTTTTACAAAAAAAAAAAAAAAAAAAAAAAACGTCAATGTAGGTGAATTTCGTCTCAGGGAGCCACAGGGCAGCCTGATCTGGTATCACCAGGGTTTATCTTATAGACATTATTTTTATCGAAGTTGTTAATAGTAAAAGGTATAAATAACAAGCTTTTAAATAGGTAAACATATCATTTAACTCATGTATGCTATTATAACAGAACTTGCGCGTCTGTCTTGGAAAAAAACACATTATACACCGTTACCAAAAAATATAGTCAAATTTGTAAAAAGTATAATTTTGAGCCTTTTTGTTTTTATTGCATATCAATACAACATAATCGGTGATATTGAATTTTAGGAAATGTAAAGGATTGAATTATAACCATCATGTCTATATAGCAATGCCATATATTAGCGTATCTTTTTAATAATTAAGATATTGCTTATATCTGCAACGGAAACTACATCAAGCCACTCAAAATATCTGATCAAACTTCCACGTTTTTTTAAGAAACATTCAGATTTGCTTTGTTTATTTCACACTGAGTAAGGCATAATTAAATTAAATAAATAATTTTATTTTTGAAAGTCGGATGTATGAACCAATCTCGAACATGCCACATCAAGTTCACTCATTGATAATTATTTTCTTAGGTTATTACTAATACTGCTGCTATCAGCTGGGCGCAGTGTAATATCTAAGTCAAAACACATATAAGGATATATGTTTTACATGTAATAATTATTATATAGTTAGAAATTAATAGGCCATAATATTTTTGACGTCTTTTAAAAGATAAGGTTTAATAAATATTAAACTGATATATATATATGTATATATATATATATATATGTATATGTATATATAAATATATGTATATGTTTCTAATCATAATAGCAGTTTTAAATATACACTGAAACATAATTTCATAAAAATATTAATGCTAGATTGACCCATATACCTATTAAATGTTTACCAGCTTATATAATACCCGGAAAGTATATGTATGAAGAAAACAATAATCTAACACGAATCATCAACATAAGAAGGTTAGTACTTCATATCTCTGTGTCTAGAAACAATGCCGAACAACTGTTCATGAGAAGCCTCTTATTTCATGTTACTCTAATTGTTGTATTATCGGTTAGTAGAGGATTCCTGGCCGTACCGTGAATTTATCAAGGTTCGTATCCTAGGTGTGAGGCACAAATATGATGCTATCCTGAGGACGAGACACACACAGGAGAAAACGATACACACATCCCTTTCACTGAGGAACTTAATTCTGCTCGTAGTCTTGACGGGCCTTAGGTCGGGTTTGGAGCGTCAGTATGCATAATTAATTATCTCCTGATAATGAGTTCTCTGGCTAGGACCATCAATAAAAGGCTTGTAATGAGGGAATATACAAGCATATAATTTGATTAATTTCATTCAGCTTTCGAAGAAAAACAGAAAAACTCCGCTTACAAAAGCAAAAAACTAATTGATAACATCGTCATTGCTGCAATTAAATCGACAAAGAGTAAGGGTAAGAGAGTTAGAAAGGGACACAATATGCATGAAAAGCAAAGAGACAAAAAATTAAGTCACCAGTGTTTCTCAGTTCAAAAACTTCCAGGTCAAAGGTTAACCGGGTTAATTATTTGACCTTTCAAGCATTCGATTTCATAAACATCTTTCAAATTCGAGTCGACTCAAAGCTGTTTGACGCCACACTTTGGGTGCGAAAACACAATTGCCGATTTGTACGCCTCTCCCCACGAAGGCAATTAAAGCCAGCTAAAAGGGGGTTTAAATGTGGAGATCCCCAGCCCCTACAAAAGGGTTAATATAATTGTTGCATAATGTTAAACTTTTGTCTATTTATCATCCAACGATTTAGACTCGTTTTTCTTATTGTGAAAATGCAGACGTCTAAAGTATCTTAAAAATAGAGTTTAACCATACTTATCATAGTATTTTAATTGCCTTAACTGTAGATTCCGAAAATTAAATACAATCGCAAATGTCGTGCAAGCTCCATTGTCACAGATAGTTTCCATAGTAGTGTCTTATTGGTCACGTTAGTGTATTTTGGGGGAACAAAATACATTCATTCAAATAAAAAAATCCCAAAGGTCGGTTTTTAGCAATATTCCGTCAAATATATATATATATATATGTATATATATATATATATTTATATATATATATATATACATATATATATATATATATTATTGATTTGAAAGCAGTATATTGATGGATGTCTTTTAAATCACAACATCGGCATCTTCTTCTGCTTGCAAAACGTCACATACTTTCTGCCGCATTCGTTTCACATTTGACAAGATTGCTTTTTTTTCCCAGGCAAATGTTGTTATATTCACATTTCTTGCATTCAGCTTTCGAATTCGCCGCTGATAGGTACAGCCATTTATAATTGGTCCAACTTCATAATCATCAGACACGACAGTTGCTGTTCCATAGAGTTCAACAGTAAATGAGGCATAATCATTTGCAATCGACCTGTAAGTAATCTCCGCCTTCCATTTCAGACGGTGAAGAAGAGATCCTCCGTCTAGTATGTTGTGCTCTGGACTGGAGCGGTTTGTGTCACAGGCACTGTCCAATTTTTTTTCAACATCATTTCTGAGAGCTGCTGCCAGCTGCGGTTTGTCCGCTTGACGTAAGATGCCCTGTCCTTCAAACAAGGACATCGGGTAGAGACATAGTTCATAGAACATATGATCATCCAGTCTTAGATCACCCATATGTGAGACCACGAGAAACCTCTGGAATAATAGTACTGAGTAAATTGTACGATCTGCAGAAACTTTGACATTCTTGCTCAATGCTAGAGTATTTGCTTTCAAATGCCGCTTGTAAGAGTAGAAGAAAACTGATTATCCATCCATCTTCTGTATGATGTCTTCTCCGATTTCGAAAAGGTCCTGAACATTGACATCCTCGTTATCAGAAATCCCTGTGATAATATTGCGTAATGATTCGTCGCCTTAAAATGGCTTAAAACTATCTAGTTGCTCTGTCTTATCTCTTCTTACCCTCGAGGCAAACACCTCTTTATGTTTTCCGCTTGTTGTGTAACTTTGTGCGGTAAGTTATTGCATGGCAAGGTTGTAAGCGAATGGCATAGTGGAAGACATGGCTCAAACGATTCTCTTGGGCTCGGACATCTCACTACCTTGTTTGATACCACCATGGCTTTTGAGTGAGCGTATCACTGTTTGCTCGATGACAAGATCGGAGCCAAGACTAGCCCAGTATTGGTTGCTGCGTCTGATTACGTGAAACCCAAACTTCAACTTTTGATGTACTGCAGGGTTGTCATCTTTGAATGGATACATATTCTGGAGATCTAGACGAGCCGACTTCAGATAATTTGGATGACCAGTTGTTGCGAATATTGGCAGGCAAGCAAAGACAGCACTGAGACGCAGTTCGCAAGGCTCAATTTGAGTTGGAATGCTTCGCATTGTATCGAAGTTGACGTTATATGACTGGTAGTACACACAGTCGGCAGCCTGAAGATCACCACAGAAATATTCGGTCTGACCTTTAACAGCAGTGACCCACTCATCACCAGGAGAACCAGAAGAGTTTGAGCAAATGCACAAGTCTTAACATAGCAAATCTTTTCCATACTGTTTCGTTTATATTATTTTATCATAGTATCAGATCCACAGAAAAGGCAATGCGTTTTATTGTCATATCGTCCCAGAGAAACACGAGCGCCCCTTTTTACCGGCCATTTTGGGGCTAAAACAATGTCATTTTTGTTCATGTGAACACAAGTTCTGGTTTCAACAATGACTTTGACACCTCTTTCGATACATGCACGCTTGACACTTGCAACACCCTTTTCTTGAAGTACCACGGTCTCATCACAGTACAAATCCTGTTCGCATAAAGGACAAGTTTCATTACTGGCGGCTGAACTCATGTTTGACCCAGAAAATATACGAATATATATATATATATATATATATATATATATATATGTAGTAGCATATGGTAATTAGTATGGAGCTAGTGAATTGTTTGTGAGGGCAGTTTTTTATGGGGTAAAACGTGGTCTTTTTGAGGTTTTCACTTTTTCTCTCAATAATCTTATACCCTAAAAAACAATTTCATTTATATATGGAGGTAAGATGTCCGATTTATTGAAGAAAATAATAATTCACCACTGGTACTCATATAAAAATAATCACCCATATGCTTGTTTCTTAACCTGGGTGAGTGCAATAAGGGGTTTAGGGGTACGGGTACCAATCTGGATGTAACTAGGGGTTATGGGGCGGGTACCCTAAGACATGGTATAAGGGTGTATTTAGTACAAGTGATAACCCTTTTCATATGAAATATTTACCTTGGAAACAAGTAAAATTCCAAAATGTATTAATTTATCATGAAAACTGATCGAGTTAGTCCTTCAAATCTAAATGGAAAATGACTTGTAAACCAAAAAAGGTCATATTCGAAATGTTAAACTTTTTCATACTTGAATCTTGTGCAACTCTTAGTATGTTATAGACTAGACCAGACCTAGCACAAAACCATAAATAAACAAAATGTGGCAATGTTATTTTAGTAAGGGTACCCTGGCAGTATATAGACCCGTCTAATTTTCGAATATTCAATTAAAGTTAGCATTTACCTGTCAAACGTTAAGTTTGTAAAGAAGTTAAGTATATTAATGTTATTCTCGTCAATTTACTAGCTAAGTATGCTATAGTATATATTTCTTGTGGTTTCTTAGTCTTACTGGATTCCATGGCAAGAATGTATCTTAACTGGTGGAGTGTCTAGCTGAGTGCCGTTACTTAAGGTAACATTACTTTGAGAAGCTGCATCATTCTGCGTATGAGCCAGTGTATAGCTGTATCGACGGGATCTTTTTCGAGCTTCGAGTACTATGTTCTTTTGAATATTTGGTAATGGTTTACTTGTAGTGTGGATTATTCTGATATCATGGTGTCCTGACAAACCCTTGTACAGAGAGAGAGAGAGAGAGAGAGAGAGAGAGAGAGAGAGAGAGCGAAGACACTAGAAGATAGTATCTAGTAGGTACTTTAAACTCTCTCCATACGTATTGTTGAAGGCTTGAGAGTTTAGTCATTACTTTTATTTCGCCTCTTGCTGAATGCGTATAATACAATTGATGCTTGAACTCTGATCTGCCCCAACCACGATAGGCCGAACAAACGGTCGACACCGTTAATCAATGCACAGCCAAGGCCCACAATACAAAGACTATTAATGAATCGAATTTGTGAATTTTCTAAATATTGTTAACATTCGTCATCAAATGACCGCCTAACATACGAATTACACAAAACAGAGCATATATATATATATATATATATATATCAGTTGTGATACTGCATTCTTCCATCTCACAATGTAAGTTGATGTAAGTTAAAACTCCGTCAAAATATCAAACTGGACTGAACTTTTAAAGATCAATAACGAAAGTTAAAGTTAATGTTATATCAGATGTGGGGCTTCATAATTGAACGTATCGCCAAAAGTATGACTGTTTCCTTTCTCGTGACCTTTTACCTGTATATCCCAACATTATATTAAGTTTATAAGTAAGACTATGCCCATTATTTTGACCACGTTTAGTAACGATTGTTAAGGCGATGTGCACTAACGAATTGCACAATTTCGCAGATGAATACGATCACAGTATTTGGAATCATATCCCCGAACATCTACACGCTATTCGGAAAGTTTTGAAACCGGAATCCGCTCTTAGTAATAGGTTAATTGTTTTGAATCATTCTACAATATTAATCGTCTCCAACTAATGTTGTCCTAATGGATTAAATAGCTTAACAATAATTGATATGTTGTAAAACATACAACATTAAGCAACATTCAACCTGTATTATTTTAGTGGGTAACTGCTTGCAAATAAGTAATAAGTAACTGCAATGAACACCTCCCATTCCCCACATGTATGCATGGGTATCTGCGTACTTACCAAAAAAACTGTCATAGACTAGTGTTCTGTCTCGCGAGTGATACATGATACCCGTCAAAAACATCGGAAATAATCAATGGCTCAGGTAAGTGTAGAGATTTTTGATTAATTAGTTTTTTGACATGCGTATTAGCACATGTATGTATATTCAGTATCTATCTACGCTGTATTACCATTAAAATAAGATAAACCAGAGTTAGAGGAAATCTTCTTTTATTTAGTAGGCTTATTTGTATATCTCTTGTGGTAATCAATAATAAAATATCAACTTGAAATAATTCCCCCGGAATCTATTATTATAAAGGCTAGGTTAATCAACGTTTATTTTCCAAAGGATAATTTAATGACAAAAAATACATTATAAAATACACATAAGTGTTCAGAGTGTGTTATTTTTGAAAAAAATCATCATAAGTATTCTAATTACCCGTGATTTGTAATTAACTTAATATATAACCTATCTCCAATTTATTTATCGGTGTATCTTTCCTGGTATCTTTCTCACTGTCTGTTGATTACACTACTTCCTAGTACTTTCCTATGTATCTGTGAGAATTTAAATGATGAGTTAAATTGTGTTTGAGCTAATGCACACAGTCTCCTCGTACACACTGTAAACACACATTTGAATTTGATAGAAAATTAATACGTCTCTTTACTTCTATCTCATGAATAGGGATAATATAAAAACAAAGAGCCATTTATTTGTATTAAGGTAAGAAGCATCTCTGGATTTTCCAATGAAGTCAAATTCAACAAAGAGTGGTAGTGCTTGTGACTTAACGGGTCACGGGTAGTGTAGTATACAATTCTAATATACATATATAATTATTTTAGATATTTCATAACGTAGACTCAAAACTACCGTTGGAAATTCAGCCTTTTTATTATTTGTGAATGCATCCAGTTGATTCTTAAAATGGTTACCATTAAAACAATTAGACAACTGATTAGGCAATTTGTTCCAAAACTATATTAACAGCATCTTGTATATGAATTGCCATATTCAGAAAGGGTATTAATGGTTTTCAAGGTTGTAATTAATTCATTCTTGTGTCTAGTCAAAGTTGAGCAGAATTATTTGAGTCTAGAAGCGAAACATTGTTTACGTTAATGCGAGCGATAAGAATGGTATAGCTGTCAGTTGCTTTGGTCGCTTATTGGAGAAAACAGGATAGAAAAGAAAGGACAATAAGTGTCAAGATTTACCAGGACAATCTATTTATAGACAGGTTACGATAATTGGCACGTACGCTAACGTCACATTAAGTTTGCGGTTGAGAAAACCTACCATAAATACTCACTTCAAAACAACGATTATACTAATAAGACATAGCAAGGCTTTTATCACAATTGAGTCGTAGGAAACTCCAATGATATTGATAGGATTTAAAGGAAATCGGTCCTCAGTTTTCTCTTACCGCGTGAGATTGACTTTTACTTTTTCATCTCACCTCCTTTTTTCTTCCTCTTCTTCATTGGTTTATTCTACTATTACTACTATTATTATAGTGAATGTTATTACAAATACTATTTATTAGACTATACACAATTAATATTTTACACTACGTACGGTTTGTGGGAATTTCTCCCAAAAACTTCAGTTCTTGAATGAAAGGAAAAAGGAATTCTACTGGAAGATAAATGCTGAAGGTTAAATTCAGGTGACAGGTTTTGAAGTATAAGAAGATTTACTTGTGTATATTACTTTAAAGTGTTACGAGTGCAGATGATACATATATATATATATATATATATATATATATATATATATATATACATATATACATACGAGTGAATTATGTGAGGTGGTATTTTGTCAGCAAGTTCTGATGCTTCGGATCTCACGCAGTTATAAGCTTTCAATCATGGGAGGAAGGTTTGCCGCGGTCGACTGTTGGATCTAACGTAGTGCAATGAACGGTTAACCGACAGCAACCGTGATATTGGTAAGGGAATAAAAACTGTGTTGTCTAGCGTTAGCGTGTATATATACAAGATTACATGATCCCGAAGGGAACATTAATTGCGTTCACTTTTTGCCAAGTTTATGCGAAACCTGAAGGGAAAGGAACCACAACCACCTTAATCAATCTTTGAGTGGCTTACTAATTCCAATACTTTCTTTAGTGCTAAATAATCAATTTATATACTTTTTAACAAGAAGAAATACACTAGACGAAATAATACTTTTTATCTGATTTGCGTGAAAGGACACAGCTGCTATCATATATATTGCTGCTATGTTATTGACTAAATTGGATCTATTGGGTTTATTCTCAATGTGAGAAACTCCCAGTTAAAAGTAAATTATAACATCATTCTACAATTCAATGTTTAAAATAAAGATTGTGCTTCAGAATTCAATACACTATAACACGTGAAAATAATTGTTGTTGTTAAAGGCGTCTTAAAACTATTTATGCTAAATGTGCCATTATCATCTAGTCATGGTAGTGGCACGGATCTTTCTGACTTTCCCATATCGTTATATCTTCCACAGAACCAGCTATATCGTCATCAGTGCATTGTAAGTCTTTTGCTCGTTACTTGACGCGTGTGTTACGCTGTCTCCCCATTGAAACACATACTTCTTTTGGCAACATTTTATCCTGAGCCCTCTAGCAGTGACCAGAAAATCTGCTTCTTCTCTGTTTGATCAGGGCTAAGATTTGAGGAAGGTGACCGTAGAGTCTCTCTCTAGCGAGGAGTTGCATCCAAGAGATGTTTAAAACAGCTTTCAGCATTCTGATGTACACCGTCAATTTTCTCACCGATCGTTTGGTAAACTCCAGGTGCTATTTTCGTATACAAGAACTTATATAGCAACGTGTTAAAGAAAACCACTTTTAATCTATTCAGAAGATTTGACTTTCCGATTGTTTTCATCTTGTCGAGTGCAGATGCTAATTCACACAGTTAATTCTCACTCTACGCCATTTTGCTTTATTACTATACTGCCAAGATAGGTAAACCCATCGACATTTTTAGACAAGTCCAACACAACATATAGTTACATTTGTATAATAATTAAATACTTCAGTAGCATGAGTTTCATTCACATTATACCCAAAGCTGTGAAATTTAAGTATTCACTGATCAACTATCAGGTTGGAAAAAAGTAATGTCATTTTCGTCCAAGACATTTATTTCATCTGAAACATTAACATCAGGCCATTTTTAATATTTACAATAATTTCCCTCATTTTCTATGACTACTCCCCAACAATCAACTAGCTTCTTGATGACTTCTTCCAAAAAAACGCTCTGATTTTTCAGAGAAAAACAAATTTAGGTCATTTTTGAGTTGGTCATCATTTTCATGCTGCAACGACCGGAAAATATGGTAGGCATATGGAGCACTGTTAGGTGCATAAAGCGAACGAGGCAAAACTTCCCAATTGAAACTTGTGATCTTTTCCTGAGTAAGTTCTACTATGTGAAATCTCGCGTTATCATACTGAAGCACTACCTCTTCCTATTGTGTAATGCTGATCGTTTTTACTGCTGTGATTGTTTGATAAGGCTCTTGTAACTCATGATAAATCAGTCCTGTCATGTCCCACCCTAAAGAGAACATAACCTTTTTTAGGTGTAGTCCTTGTTTTGGAACAGGCTGTGCACTTTGGTTTCGGTCTAACGATTGTCTTTCGCGTAGGGTATTCTTGTAAAGAACTCAATTTTCTATCTCTCGTCACATTTTTTTGCTAAAATGGTTCCCGATGATTCATGGAAAGCAAAAATGTGCTAACAATCAGTCTTTGATTTCGTTGAGCGTCGGTAAAATCGTGGGACACCCAGAGTCCAAGTTTTAAAACTTTTCCTAACTCGTGAAGGCATACAATAATTGTGGTATGGGTTGTATTGAATTGTTGAGCTAATTCTCTGATGGTTAACTTTGGATTGGCCTCCACAACGTATTTAGTGGCGTCTTTATCATTTAATGGTGGCCTTCCCGAACATCACCGATCATTCAGGTTAAATTCTCCAGAAGAAATTTTTTCAAACCACCGTTGACATTTTCGATCACTCAGAATATTTATGCCATAGATAGTTTAAATATTCCTTATAGCTTCTGCAGCTGAGTTTCCTTTTTTGAATTCATCGAGCATGTACTGTCTCAGATACTCCGCACTAATATACATTTGTGACGGCTGAGACCGTTAAACTTAGTATTTTCCAAATAATTACTGTATCTGAAAGGAAAATCATGATATAAAGAAACCAATTCGCCAAATAATCTAAAACTTTGTAGAACTTAATAGGCTGCAACGTTATGAAGTGAGAAATACGACATTACTTTCTTTCCAACCTGATAGTAAGAATATTAACGTACCATATACTCCTAACGAATAAAAAAAATGGCGTACCCGTCGTAATATTCTGATTGGGATAATCTATATTGTGGCGCAGACATAAGAGTTTATTACATTAAAGTACAAGTTTATGCCGAGTCATACGCTTACAAGCAATTTATTACACAAAACAAAACATCTGCAGATCTGAATGACAAACAGAGAACGAAAAAGAAAGAAAGCAGGTTTCGACATTTTTCGATATAAGATTCGAAGCGGCCATGTGATTGAAATTGGATTATTGTGTTGCGACAATATCTTTTCTGGGAAGCCGATATATTCTGGGAGGAAAAGAAAATCGATATTCGGAACATGGACTCGACCTTTTTGAGTTCTTATTACTGGAAAGAAAATGCGCAGCTTTTTCTTGCTCGCTTTCATGCGTTCTGCTTTTTTTCTACTTTTGACTTTCTATTAATTCCCAGATATTCATCGCATGTTTATACGTAACTGTTTACGAAAGAACAATATATAGGCCATCTAAGTAAAATACAATGGTTTGTTCTAACGCACACGCACACAAATACATCAGCATAGGCATTTATATCAATCTGACTATAAATTACTTATGTATAGTCGAAGCCTTACCGATCATGACAACGAATCTTTATAATCTCAATAAGAAATGGGAAATAATGTCCGCTTGTTTACACAAATCAATATTCAAATATGGCCAATTAACTGTAAGTTAAACAAATATAAAAAAGTGTTTGTTTTATTCAATCTTCAAGTAAAAATGTATAATATTGATGCTTATTACGAATTAATTTTTTAAAAGCTTTGCACCCCCTACAACTGTGAACTCACTCAGATATAAAGATATCCTATAAATAACTACAATACACGCTACATTAGTTAGTGAATTGGAAAAAAGTTGACTTCAGTCATAGAAATAGAAACAGTACTTAGTTTGTTTTTGTTAATAAGTAACATTTTTAGTTAAATATGATATTCTCCTTCATCTTTTGATAAAATATTGAATAGAACTACCCTAGCATTCTTAAATTCAAGTATAAATAAATAAATAAAAATTATCAATTAAAGTCATGTTTAAACAAAATACTAACGACAACCATTCATTTAATTCAAAATTTATTTCGATATAACTCCTCCTAGTAGAAAATATTCTAGTAACTTTAGGAGGTGTCGGAAGTGTTCTTGATTACAACAGGTATTTATGCCAAGATAGAATCCGGTTCTTTCTATAGCACAGCTTTCACTTATGGGTGTTGGCAACAACCACGCGTTCTTCCCGATGGCAACAACAGAATTAACCGGATCAAATTAGTTTGTTTTATACGAAATTACTTTTTTACCACGACATTGTCTACCAAACAAATTTACATCATTTTTTATACCTGGTGAAATACTGATTTTTAATTAGTTATTGGAATATACCACCTGTAAATTAGATAGAGTAATCTTTCACTATAACTAATTAAAGTATGAACTACAGAAAATAACCTCGTATAAAAAAAACACACATTATCCCCAATAATTCTAAGTATAAAATATAAAACACGGTAAATATTATTTTTCAGCTCATCAGGATACGTCTCATACTCTACAAACTTGGCGACCTAAACAAAATTTCAAATTCATATTGAAAAAAAATAAATTATTTGAAGAACAATATCCGTAAATTTCCAGTTTAATATTATATGTCAGGTTTCTCCCATTCGATTAAAACATAAACCATTCGAAGGAGACGGCATATTTGTTTACATGTCTGTCTTAAAACAACAGGTTGATTTCTCTTTGAATTTATTTAATTCTAAACTTGTTTTGATTTGACTCTGGCTCCATTTATGCAGTGTTTTCTTCATGATAATAACGGCTACGTGGTTCTAACAGTATATGTCCTTGAATAAACACAGTATATAATCTTTTTTCTCTATATCTTCTTCTGTTAAGATACGTTTACTAGGAATGGACATGGCGGTAGTAGAACTAGTTTTTCCTTATCTAACCTGGACACATTAAGATTTAAAACACACTTTAGACGAAGATGTTTTCTGAAATCTGATTTTAATTCATTTTTGAACAAATACACCCTCATAGCTATATATATATATATATATATATATATATATATATATATATATACACACACATATATATATATTTATATATATGTATATATATATGTGTATATATATCCTTATATATATATATATTTATATATATATGTGTGTATATACCTATCCTTATATATATGTATATATACATAAATATATATATATAAATATATATATATTTATATATATTTACAAATATATATACACATTCATATATGTTTATATATGTATGTATATATATTTATATATATATATTTATTAATATATATATATATATATTTATAAATATATATGTATATATAGATATTTATATTTATTTATAAATATATATTTATAAATATATATATATGTATATAAATATATTTATATTTATTTATAAATATATATATATATATATATATATTTATAAATATATATATGTATATATAAATATTTATATTTATTTATAAATATATATATATATATATATATATATATATATTTTAATATATATATATATATATATATATATATATATATACGTGGGTGTGTCACTTTTTAAATCTATAATATATATGGTGGTAAATATGATAATCCTATAAACGATACAATAAAAATTGAGTTGTATTTAACTGTTATTAAATCGTAATCATACACAATTATTGGACTAGAAGGGAAAATATGCATAAGTGAATATGCTGGTCTTTTAACAAGCATATTTGTATTAAACAATTTGCTAGGTCAAGTGATAATTATATGGTCGTGAAATTGTCATTATCACTTATATATAAATGTGCTTTCTTTAAGATTTGAAAGTATGTTGACTTGTCAAATCAACTCAGTAAAACATAACTAATTGATGTTTTTCCATATGCTGGCTCTCAGACAATCTATGAAGATATTCATTTACATTTACGTAATCTTATGTTTACAAGTTGATCAATATTGAATAGTATCAATATTTAATACCAACATTTCACAAGTATATTGTTTGACGTACACACCCAAAATATCACGTACTCTGCTATATTCATAAAGGATAATACGACACTACTAATTTAAATAGTTCTATATTTATCTAATGTATAACAGAGCATCATGGTTATAAATACTTCTATTTACTATATCCCTCTATGTAATAAAATTCACACTTGAAAGGAAATCTAATTTCTGTAACATGCTTGAACTAACCAATCAGATTTAAGTATTATATCGGACCACACCTATTATATCAACACTAACATTTGAAGTAGCATGTTGAATCATAATTTGATCTCTCTCTCTTATTCTGTCTCTCTATTTCTCTCTCTATATATATATATGTATATATATGAATATGATACTAAAAATATCTGTGTGACTTATATTTCAGAATAGTTTTCATGTGGATTGATAATTTGTATTATTTTGATTATTCATACTATTGTTTCCATCTTAAAAGCAGTGATATGTAGGAATATTAAAACAAATCTATGGTTTACAGCATAGTGATAACTAGAAATTAGTAGTACAATACATATCTAAAACAAGAATAGGGTTCAGGCTCCTAAGATTAATACTATAATTATCCGCAAGGACACATGGCGTAACGAAAAAGGTGTTAAGAATAATCAATTCTAACTGGCAGTATTCTAGAGGTTGAAATATCAATAATAATGATAAAATTACGAATCGCTTAAGTTGTCCACACGGAATAAGTTAAGTAAATGGTTTTGTTTGAAATTCCGTACAAATTCCCGAGTTCCGCCTTAAAGTTCTTGAGCTCTACAAAACGCACATGAAAAAAGTTGGAGGTTACATCCGGCGAAGCGTGTAGATAATAGCATACTCGATAAAAAAAAAAAAACAGTCGCCCACATAATCCGAATAATAAATGTGTCTGTCTGCTTTGTCTCCGCTGTGAATGTCTTCATCATCCAATACAGATTATAGACAACTTACACTGAGAATGCTGTAGAACAATCATAATAAATACGTACGTACCTCTAGTTGTATTTATCTTCCTCCCACAAGGTTAGATGTGACACTAGGTCAGGAAAGTGTGGAAAAACCAGCCCTCGAGAATTTGAGCACTCTGGTCATTTAAAAATTGCCTGGGCAGCCCCGTCGTCAGTTCCCGGTAGGGGCGCCTCAGCCGATTAGCAATAAACTAACCCTTTTTCAAAGGGTGAGAAGGCAAAGTCTGGGAGGGTGCACATCCTGGAACTGCACAGGACGGACAACAGATAGACCGGCGTAAATCCAGACACAGAGTATGAGAGAGATAATTTTATTCTTTTTACCATACATGATAAAAAAAACAATTTCTGTATTTATTCTGAACAAATCTTCATTGTTTCATGTTGACATTTGTAAATTCATTTCATAGTTAAATTTGATAATTATGAAAAATTACCAAATTTACCAGAAAATATATACTATAAGCGTTGGTGATATCATAGTACTTTAAATTAGACGACTTTAAGAATTGGAGGTTCAAGACTGCGGACATGAGTAACCTGTTTTTTAAGTTCAGAAAGATGACTTGTTGTCGTCGAGTCGGTGCAGTCGGGATCGCTTCTGCTTGTTGTGGCGTTGTAGACCAACACCGAATGAGTAATATTACTGTAGCTGATGGATCTAAAGATTCGTCTAACTGCGAAACGGGGACAAACGACGTGGCGAGTCACCATCTCGGCTTACGGCCAGTGTGTGGTAATGGCTAGTTTCAGAAACGTATTCTATTTATCAGCTGCGGCCAAAAGCACTGCTTTAATCTTACTTGATTAGTCGCAGCATGGGCATCGTCGTATATCACCAGTGCGATATTCCAGAGACAGAAGGATACGGTCAGATTTTGTTTGACAATAGACTAAAGATAACCAGCAGATCATTCCCATAACTGTTGCATATGTATTGTCAATGTTTTAAAAAAAAAACTAAACAACACTTGAAATACTTAAATACTCCATTGAATACATGTGATGTATTTATTGCGTTGTCAGACATTAATGACAAATCCCGCAATTCGCCTACTGTTACATGTGAAAAGAAGAAGCTTGATATTGTATGCTATCAGATGCCGATTCGAATGAAGGTTTTTTTTGTTTAGACAGCCCGTATTGAATTATCTGGTCAGAGATGCGTATTTGTCAAAAGACTTCGCTTGATTAGCGGATTCAACAGTGTATATAAGGAAATTTGACACTTTTAGGAAAGAAAATAGAATAAGATATTTATAGTATAATAATTGATCTATTCTGAAGATTTAATGCCCCTCAGGGGAATATTGCCTACTTATTGCAACCGTACTGATCCCATGGAATAATTTACGCGCGAATCTTAAGCAAGTTGTCTTCAGAGTGTCCTCAAAAAGGGTGTTTAACACCAGTTTGATCCTACCGATTCTTGTCGTCTTTCGTGTTGCAAGCGGTATAGTTAGTGTCTTTCTCAACTGCGTTTCAAATCTAACAGTCCGTGGGTTTACGTTCAGAAGAATTGAGTCCCCAGATGTTTAAACCGTTGAAGTTTAATAATTTCTTAGAAAGCCACTTCCCGGTGACACGTATCTGAGTTCTGCTGCCACACGAATGTACTTCTTCCATCAACGCTCTAAACTCAGGCCTTGAAAACAGTCGCTAGACACTAACTATTGAGCTTTGAATTGTGTATAAAATCATGGCATAAATGCGGTGCGTCATGACGCAGAATTTGTTTGAAAATACTAAATGACCATCAAAGTTCAAAGGAACCTGACCATCATGATTCGCGGGATGGCTAGCCACCTGTTGTTCTGCGCGTTATGCAACTTGTCCATCTGCATTTAGACTGGGCGTTTAAGCTTCTGGTTGTTTGATTTCTTTTCTAAAGCTGTTATTTCTGGGCCTTGGATGTGAGTATGACCTTTGCCACTCTTTATGACGAGTAGCAAAGCTCCTCGTTCAGTCGCGATATCAATATCGCGACTCAGATACCCATCTCTATCGGCAAGCACCGCATTGCCTAGCAATGATCTGATCACACCCTGTCTTCAGCTCACCGAGGAATTTCGTGGCACATTGCTAGCCAACGCATGGACATCGTCGCATTTCTCCAGCGCACATCTAAGGTCTACATTGTATTTAAGGAGCACTGAGTTTTAGCTAAGTTCTCCATATATTTTTACCCGCTCCGAACTTTAATGACGTAGAATACTTTCTTCAAATTTACGCTTTATTTAAATTTCCCATGGTCCTCGGCACTCAAACACCGTGTATGTTACAAAAGGAAAGTGCTGAAATCTTCTACATTTGTTTCCTGTATCGTACCGCAGATTAAGAACAGTAAATATGGAATTGTTCACTGGTCAATTTGTTTATTGTACCTGACTGTATATGGGGCAAGTGAGTAGAGACTTATTATTAGCAGTTTTAAAAGAGGGTTGAAATATAAGTTAATATAGACAAATTCCAAAAGGACATTCAATGAAAATCTTTAAAAAACAAGTATAATAACATCAAGGTTCTTCAGGAGGTGTTGTAATTGGTATAGATTTTAAAATAGTGACATTTTTCTCGGTTAGAGGAATGGTTACACAAATACCCTCTGTTTCTGGTACTATTGAGATAGGAGGGATATAGTGGAGTACTGGATGAAGAATAAATGGCTACCAATAAATAGTTTGATGCTTGGCAATACAGACATCAATCAGGTACGCTTTGATAGAAAAACTATAGTCCTTACCGCACTGCATATAAACCTTGGTGTAGTTAAATAATTAGTAAATTCTCTTAGTCACGGTAGAGATTGCTTAATCTATATATGTTCGACATTTCCTGGTCTTAATATTAAAAATGAAAATGCATGAATACTTGATACACCTAAAATAAGAAAACTTCTCAGATATACCTTTTCGTGTCACGAATAGAATCTGGTAGAAGCTAGAGCCTAAAAGCCATTTTTATGCGATTTGCAGCTTTCTTAGGATCAGCTAATAACTACCGTAACATTATGATGTTTCACAATGGAACATATTACTTAAATGACTGTGGAATAGCATTTAAAATGTATTCAATTCATAGAATCCAGGAATTGGTTTATTACAAAATAATATTCATGATCAAATGTAAACATGAATTCCAAATGTATTTGTTATATATAAGATGTATTTATAAGAATGATTTTTAAATATCGGTTGGTGACAACTTAGTATTGCATACTGACATCGACGTTAAATAAATATCTTTTTACGTTAATAAAGATCTTTCATTAATTTATATTTGAACTTATATTTCTGACACCTCATCCCTCTACCTTTAATTTATATTTTATAATACCATGCTGTTTTGATATAGTTATGCATTCTGTCTACTCTCACGTTTATCTCAGATTGGTTAAAGAAACACCGATATCTTGCTGTTTTGATCCGTAGAAATTATACAGTCAATATTCCTTTATTGGAAAGAGAATAAATACAGTCTGAATTGTTCCTGAAGCAATGCGTAGGTACGTCGATAAGAAATGATATTTTACTAGGCTTCCTTTCTAAACTACTTGGTTTGCCAACACTTCAGCATCGAGTCGACTCCAATATGTCGCCCATTATCAGTAGGACGATACATTTTCTGACTTTTCGCGCCAATTCTACTTAAGGCATTTAGTAGCCCTTAACTGTTAGCTATAATTACTATAGAGGCTTATGTTAATTCAGTATGGTAATGTCAAGGAATCGTTGTTTTAACGCGGTATAGCTGTACATTTCTATGTAAATATAGACCAAATGTCTACAATTCTGATAACAAATCTTATCATATTTATAGTTAATATATATTCATAGATTCATTCTAAAGCTACTTTATATTATTGTGTGCAGAGACACTTGGAAGCATGGAACATGTTTGAGTTTGCGTTGGCGTTTGTTTTCCAACAAAATTGTTTATGTTTGATGCTAGCTTTCTATTATTATTTAATTACTGAATACGCCTTCAGTAAATTGCGATAAGGAGACGAAGCCAATGAATTGGTAGAATTTCATCGCCGTTGCGCGTGCGTTCATTGGATTACTCTTGATAAAATATTTCCGCTCGCATCCAACCATTTCATGGATGAAGTGCAACGGAAACACAGTGATGTATCGAATGTGAAAGTGAAAATGCCTTTTAATATCAAATATAGTTTTTGCTTTTCAATTTTCCTTGTTGTTTCACATCGACGAGTACAGCCGATAATAGGGCTTTAATATCTGTACATCCTCTTATATCAGAATACATTTTGATCGTCTTCGGTTGTACCCTACAATTTGACTTAAAAGAGGTAGTGTTTTATATTCAATAACCATTTTAAAAATAATATTTCTAATCGCATGTTGACTGTGAAATAAAAAAAAAGAAGGTAAATGAAAGAGTTCAGTAGGTAATTCTTAGAGGATAAAAGACAACACACCAGCTAGATACATAAATATGGTATTAATTAGACTCATGTTTACATGTAGTAAATAATCATAGTTAATATCAGTAATATAGTAAAGGAATATGTTAATTACATGGGATTTTAGTTGTTATACCCTGCTAACGATCGACTCCTCTCAGTTGATATAATATAATATATATATATATATATATATATATGTATATGTATATATATATGTGTATGTATATGTATATATGTATGTATATGTATGTATATATATGTATATACATATAAACATATATATATGTATATTGATATTATATATATATATGTATGTATATATATATGTGTGTGTGTATGTATATATATATATATATATATATATATATATATGTATGTATATGTATATATGTATATACATATAAACATATATATATATGTATGTTGATATCATATATATGTATATATATGTATGTATGTATATATATGTTGATATTATATATATATATATGTATATATGTATATATATATATATATATACTAATATATATATAAATATATATATATGTTTATATATAATAATAAATATTTGTGATTGTTTATTATCTATGTACGTATACGTTTCGTCCTTAAACCGGGACTACACAGCATAGAGATATGACAATTCACTACCGATTCGAAACCCCGGATTACGAGTATTTTCCCACTCAAATCCGACGCCTTAACTACACGGCCAATTATAAATAGCGAATCAACTGTGATAATTTTAACACGTTATCGGCTATATATATATATATATATATATATATATATATATATATATATATATATATATATATATATATATATATATATATATATATACATAATTCTACGTGACGATATTCTCCTTTACATGTTCCATATAATATATATATATATATATACATATATATATATATATATATATATATATATATATATATATATATATATATATACTGTTTCAGATTAAAATAAAAATATAATTAAAACCTTTTAATATACTATACTGTATGTTAAAAATCCGTATTCTAATTTTAATTAAAATTCATCAAATGATGTTTAATTTCGTAAAAGTTCTAAATGTAAGGCTTACATTTGAGGTATCTTCAAAAGATATTGAAATTAAGGGACTCATGCTTAATTAGTGTCTGATTACAATTAACTATATCCAAGATGAATATAAAATATTCTCATTTTCAATTAGAAGGTTTATAATACGCGCGAAGGCTTTTTAAAATACCCTAAAAGAAATTAAACATACAGAATATAAAATAATTAATGTCCTATTGTTTTAATCTCACAAAAACCGCATTATATTAATCTAAATATAATAAGGTGTAGCCCAATATTACGACCTTTACTTGTGGACATTCTATTACAAAATAAGGTTATTGTTTTAGAGTGAACATTGTACATACAAATATATAAACATAGCTAACGTCATATATATATATATATATATATATATATATATATATATATATATATATATATATATATATATATATATATATATATAGCACTGAATGAATTGAAAGAATAAAATAAGGTGCGAATTAAATTTTATAAGAATTCAATGTTCAAGCAAAGTACTGTAAAGTCCTAAACTCATAAGAACCCTGAATTTGGACATCATGATATTAAAGACCAAGTGAGTTTTCTGAACTTTTCATATGATTTGTTTTTTTCTATCGTGTTATTAATTTACATACACCTTGGATACAAATTTCACTGTCACCTACTGCATCGATAGCAAACAAATTTTCAGCTTGGATAACTATTTCGTTTTTGGACTACCATTCACCACCTGGATTGTTTTTTAATCAAACTCTGTGATATCTTTCTTGAAACTGTTTAAAACTTTATAACTTGGATGAACTCTATAAGTTTAACAAAACAGTATGTTTTGGGCTCATATATTTGATATTGTATATACTTGTATGTATTATTTATACATATTTTTTATATATTTTCAAAGTTTAATTTTATTACCTGCAGTAATGTCATTACGATAATGGTTCTCTGAGGAGAAGATTTTCTTTGAAAACTCATGAGTTAAGGACTTTAAAGTACTTATCTTTAACATTGAATTGTAATAAAATTTGATTCGCCTCTTATTTTATTCTTTCACTTCATCTAGTGCTATTAATGCTCTATCCAGTATATTGAGCTTCGGTTTTATCCGGATTTTCACTAACTAAAGATATAAGTTGCCTCTTATATCTTATGTTGTATTACCTTATATATATATATATATATATATATATATATATATATATATATATATATATATATATATATTTATTATTTCATATAATTTCATAAACAAATATAATATATTGTGTATATATCACATTATTTTCTCTGACAGTGCTGAATAGGTGAGTAGAGCTTATTACTAAAGTAACTATAACTGTTAGAAAATAAAACCCTCGGAATTTACTGTAATATTGGTGTATTATGTTTGTATTATTTTAAATAAAAAAACTAACAGAGACAAACGGTAATGAAGACATATTTAGTATTATAATAATGATACATATGTATATATACTTTATTTTACTGAAGTCAAAGTTCTCAGAGATAAAGTGGTTATTACCTGGGGATAACACTTCATCTCTATATGAGCTACATAGATAATTGAATATTCAATTAAAGTTCTCATTCATCTCTCAAACGTTGAGTTAGTAAAAGAGTAATGTACATTACTTTTCCTCTTCTCAATTGACCAGTAAACCATGTAACTGTATATTTGTATTCCGATCACTTGGTCTTGCCGGATTGTAGGAAAATAATTCATCTAGTCTGGTGGAATTACCAGCTAAGTGTTGTTGTTTTAGGTTACAATACGTGAAGAAGGTGCACAATTTTTCGTATGAGCCTATGTCTAAGCATGTTAAGGGCATCTTGTTTGGACTGTTCGTTGGGCTATTTGGTCAGGAAGTGCTTTCGTGTCAGGTTTATTCTGACAGACCCTTGTACACGAGAATGACGACACTCGAGGATGGTGTCTTGTAGATCATTCAAACTCTCCTTCTCTCTCTTTATATATATATATATATATATATATATATATATATATATATATATGTATATATATATATATATATATGTATATATATATATATATATACCATCATATATGTATATCCAAATATATACATATATATATATATATATATATATATATATATGTATGTATGTGTGTATTTGTGTGTAACAATGAAACCGAGACGAAACGGCTAGTATGGTGGTTGATTATATACTTGTGTGTGCGTGAGTGCTAGTCTACATGTTTACACTTATGTGTATGTTTATTTGTAAAGGCATGATCCAATTACTGATATCTTATTGATTTTTTTTTACTTAGTTAATTCCTGGCTCTATTGATATGGTTGAACCAATTTATTCCTCCCAATGAAAATTAACAATTCCCTAAATTATTGTTTTATTATTGAAAAATAATACTTTAGTCATCATCATGTTTTATTGGTCGTGTATTTAGATATTTCTCTACAGACTATATTTTGTGAAACATAATGTGGCATCCATTATTCAGTTGGAGTTGTATAACATCAACTTGGATTCTACAATGTTAAACTCAACTTGTATTTGGAAGAGATTCCATTGATTGTGTTTGTTTATATTGATCAATCTCGGATTGCAACTTGTATTTTGCAAATGATTCACGTTTCATAAATTCAGCTTAGGTCAAATACTATCTTTTAAATACAACTCGGAATGTATCCTATTTTTATGATGGCTCTTAATATAGTATTGTGAAAACATCACCCACACTCTGTATTACAAAAACAGACAGGTATATCTTATTCAGACCCTCACGTCCAATTTATTTGTCTGTAATAATATTCGGTTTAAGGTGGAATTAACAAATCATGATCATAGAGATATGTTTTTACCGTGTCTTCAGATAAATGAAACTAATCCTATTTTATTATATACGTTTGATCTTTAACACGTTCGTTTTTTTATTCACTCAATCTCTCTTCCCTTACTCTTTTTTGCTACTTGTGCACTCTATGATGTCATGTTTGCATCCTGTTTTAAAGTTAGTTTCCCTTTATTTTCCGTTTAATTTAAAGATTTGCCAGTGTGTCAAACACACTCTTGGGTTCATGGATTACATAACATTATCCATTGTTAATCTCCATCTGTATTATGACAGTTTCAGTCTAGAAACGTATAAATAGATTTTGCATATTATTTTAATACATTAATTGTTGCTATAACTATTTTCACGCACCAATTGTCCAAGTTGAAATTAGTTCGCCATATGAAACGGATTTCTTATGTACTTCATGTTTAATGCTTGGACATTTACTTATGTTATGATGTAAAGCATGTACATTGGCGAGTTCTTCCTGTCAGCAGCCTTGTGCCAGACTAATACAGATGCAAACAGAAAGTAATAGAATAAAACATTGAGTATTATACCAGGATATGAACATACAAGTTTCGCCATTTTACTACAACTGCAAAGCACTGTTCAATGTTTTCCTACGTTTGCCAAACATCAAATCGAATTCCCATGAATAGTCTGTTTTCACGAAGTTCCCATCCGTGGAACACATTACAACAAGTGTATTAATATGCAATGCAAACAAATATTTGCCACAAACCGTCTTCATCAGTAATCAAATTTTGTTCACTACGTTCAAGATTTTCAATTTTCTAATGATATTTATTCATCATTAAACACACAACATTCCATTACGTTTTCTCTTCGAGTGGCTAATAGCTTTGATAAATAGTAACTATTTTGGTTTGGTAGTTTGGTAGTTTTGTTTTACGGCATATCAACCCTTTTTGGGTTATTTAATGCCGAATCTGGTCTTGTTTTCTTCTTTTTTTGTTTCTTTCCCCTTTTAATATCTGTTTCTATTTAACCCATAGTTGGGACCCTAACAGGTACTACCACTCCGGGTCAGGGTGGACCTGGGAGCAATGGTAATTAAGAGGAGGCTCCACATTCCCCAAAGTTCGTAAGCCGGATCTCACCATCTGATGTAGTTTAAGGTCATATCCAGGACCGGGAGTAGGGTAAGAAAAATAAAAATAAAAAGGGGAGGGAGAAAGGGAGAGGGGCTGTTGTTTTTGTTTTTGGTTTTGTAGAACATAATTAAGTTTTACAAACAAAAAAAAAAACAAAAAAAGTCAATGTAGGTGAATTTCGTCTCAGGGAGCCACAGGGCAGCCTAATCTGGTATCACCAGGTAACTATTTTGTAAAAGGCGAATTACACCAAGAACATATTTGAAGATGATTTGATGATAATCAATTGCATGTGTACAAAGAAGTGCAAGAGAACAAACGGTGGATTCGACTCTTTTTAGTCTTCCACATATTTGTGTTGCACCCCGTCACGCTTTAGCTCCAACACAGACAAACGGATATTCACTTTATGAACGTACGAAATAGATATCAGTTCATGCCATTGATACTGGCCTACAATGATTATTTTACTCGACAAAGATTACCGGTATTTAAAAATAACGCTTGGACATATGCACCGGCACTCACCAAATACGAACCAAAATGGAACCGCTAGTGTATTCCTGAACGTCCGCAAATGTGTTCCCTCTCTCTCCCTCTCTATCTCTCTTTCTCGCTCTATCTCGTCATTCTCATGTCGTTGCTGGCTAATCTCACTGCGTTCTCCGTGTCCAATTTCCTTTCATCGGCTCAAAGGAGATCGTTTGAGATTAGGTTTATGATTGCTTCGAATATGATGTCCACTGTCCATTTTTAAAGAAATGATCTGCGCTTTTGTTACTTTCCCTCGCTAACGGAATTTCTCCACCTTTTTTCTTCGTACATTAGTTGTCTGTCTAATAATCACTACATGTCGATAGTTTGATATGAGAGCATCGTGAACAGAATGTGTTTTATTTCTATGCATAAGAAACAGATGTTACGTATCATGCTTACGCGCATGAACGTGATGAACACGGTTTAAGATTCTGATCTCGAAATTTCCTAAAGATTTATATAATCCTGAAACATTTCTACTTTACAGCTCATCTGTGTTTTCTAATATATACTGGGTAAGAAAATTGCGTTGCACCTAACTAAATTTCATGGGTGATTTAAACAGGAAATACTAAAAATATTATGTGATAACATACATAATTAAATTAAATAAACATTTCGAGTACGTCCGCAATTAAACATTGATTGACTTACTAATTTGTCTTCAGAACATTCAACAGAGAGCGTTGACTTGAATTCCTTAATGCGAGGTGATCTATTAAAATTAACATTTACAGGAAGGATCATGTGCAAAATTACACAGTCGCTTAAAGACCGTTTTCTGTTATCGAAATAATTCTTGTCAGCTAAATGTTTAAAAAAAAAACGAAAGGATGTTTCAATATTTTTATATTTTATTGATTGAAACAATTTGAACCTTTCAAAAATAGTCTTTTGTCGACCATTAAATAAGTTTAAGCTAATTATCATAAACTAAATGAATGCGTATTTTTTAATTATTCAAACTTCTTTCCGTCTCTTAAATTTTATTATCTAAACGTTTCGGCCAATGTAATCGCCAACCTTCTTATACGCGTCTTGTTTAATTCAGAAATCTGTACGGAATTTCGAATGGATCTCATTCTTTTATCCACGTAGGTAGCTTTCTCTTGTTTCGTCAACAGACCCTGATGAAAGTCTCAAGAGATTCGTTATTGTATTTTTAGTATTTCGCGCAGTGATGATTGAACTTTCAACTCTGATAAGACTGTAACTTATAACTTAGCACTGTTATCCGTTGAGCCACGGGGTTGGCCGGAAGCACCTGAAGAAGATCGGAGGTTATGTCGGCTGAAACGTTGTCAGAATTAGATACAAGATGAGAACAGTAGGTCAAATAATTCAATTAATCAAAGGTATATATCCTTATCTCTAAGATTTTGAAACTAAACAAACGTGACTTTGCAGTCGACGACGTAGACAGAATTCTATTTATGTCGTAGTAGTCGATTATGCAACAATTCTTTTTGAAATAGGTAAGTTTGCATTATTAAGCACACAACAATACCAGTAGATCCGCAATTACTTCTGCATGGGTGTGGAAGATAATCATGTACGTAAATAAGTATTTAAAAGCGCACTATTTGGATACAGATAAATAGGCATACAAACTGTTGGCAGTTGGTAATATTTCAAGAAGACAAATAATTTGATCGCTAATGCCATTAAACATTATGATATATTGCAGGCAAACTAAAAAGACGTGACGCTTATTCTTGGATCTATTAGTCGATGTTTAATCAGGATAAATTGTACGTAATGACAAACTCAGAAGAGACATAATTAAAGCAAACAATTTTTAAAATATCCTCGAACACACGACATACATACGTGGATCCGAAATTGAAATATTTTGAAAAGGAGGTGTTCAACTTCGAAATATGAGAACAATATTGACACCGAAAAACATATTTATAGAAAATAAAAGAACACATTAGTGCATTGCATTGTAAATAGTCTCTGATCTTCTTGTTTCTAACTCATGTAGTCTTAAAATTCACCCGGTGCCCTTAATCTTATAGTACATTGTCGCCGTCTTCTAACTCTTAAACCTACCTATAAACAATTCTTTAATAATGTTCACGCATACAACTTGCAAAATGAAAATTAAATTAAAATGGGACAATTAAACTATGTGTTTATGTTTATAACACTTATTTATTAACAGGAATTTTCACCTGCTTTCACAAAAGCAAAAAAAAAAGAGATCAAGTTATACAGAGAATCTAGCTTCCTAAAAACGGGCACTGGTTTGGGTGCAGAAATAAGCTGCTTAGTCTAGGCGGTATTCTATTACTTATGAGAGCGCACTAAAAAAAAAAACAAGCAATAATCCAACACGACAGAGAAATAAGGTGCTGCGTGTGAACGTGATTTACTGATACAATTGTACCGGAAGTAAATTGCGAAGTCATTATTGATGTGAGCTGTAGACGAAGTGAAGTGAGTGTAGGCATACACCTGCTTCTTTGTTTAATTGCACTATTCGATTTCAGAAACGCTATTAGTTTTCATTACGTTCCCTTCTCAACTTTTGTGTAACCAAAGTTTGCAAGCAAACAGTCAAAATGCCCTTATTTTGAAAACAGATTATTAGCAAATCATAATAATTTGAAAACAAAAAAACTATTAAATAACTGTTTGAATAGATTCATGTAACTATTCGTTAGTGTTATTGTATTTTATGTTTCATATTTATGATAATGTAGCCTCTTAGAAAAGGAATGCATCATCAACAGCTTATAATGATCGAAGTTGCGAACCTATGCCCAGTACAAAAATATAAGAGAACGTGGTGATTCCTTATAGCAGCGTGACTGTACAACATTTAATTAAAAGAGGGGAAATCAAACGGTTCCAAAACATACATTCCGATTTGCCAATAATGTTGACCTTTGATTTTCTATGCTAAATGTTTATCAGATATTAGAATCAGCAAGACAAACATTCGACGCGACAAGTGAGCTGATTGCTTTACGCACATGCCGTAACATTATTTTGGCGAATAGAATTAGTTTTTTACAGATGAGTCATTCTGTGAATTGTAAATGCACACAACGTATAAAATTCCGCTGAGGTTGATTACTAAATAAAAGAGTTGGGCATTTTCCATTACGGAAGTACGTGATAAGGGAATCAATGGACCTTAAAAGAAGACACGTAACCGACTGTTTATTTACAATAATTGTTTCAAAACTACACATACAGCCGCTAAAATAGCTCATTTCTTTCTGTTTGATAAATCCCTTACAGAATATCCATGGGTTTTTATAAACACTTAACATTTGTGAATTTCATGACTAAACAACAAAATGATAACAAAATTAAATATATTTTATTGCATCGAATAGTACTTTTTATATAATGGTCCAGCACTCACAAAGACAAATAGCCACACAAAGCCACTTGTTATTGAAGTGTCTAATTGGATGATGGAATACTACTATGAAAGTATTCAGAAATATTCACAGGACGACATATATTTGTTGACATTTAACTTGACAACGAACAGTTTCATGTAGTAGGGAAACATTCCAGCAGCATTGTGTTCCACAGGTCGACACTTCGGATGAACATATATTTAATTATTCGTCTCATGCTCTATCTAATACTGAACACTTTGTCTTGTCTGCCGGTTTGACCCATGATGATACTTTTCGTATGAGCATAACAATCCAGAAAAGGCTACTTCAACTTTATACAAGCAAGTTTATTTCTAAAGAGATTTACGAGAGAATGCGACCTATCGGCTCTCAAAGGCCTAGAATGTACGGCTTACCCAAAGTTCATAAACCCAACATTTCTTTACGTCCTATTCTATCAATGTTGGGTTCTGCACAAGATGAACTTGGAAAATGGTTAGTTGATATTTTTAAGCCACTACTTACTTTTTATTCGGCCTATTGTATATTTGATTTCTTTCAATGTCTGACTGATATACACAAATTATCTCTCTCAAAGGATACCGAGTTTTTGGCTTTCTTTGACATTAGTAGTATGTTTACCAATGCACCATTGGATGAAACCATTGGTATACCGTGACCCTTTAAAATCTCCACAATTTCCTGTACGAATTTGTGTTGAACTGATGGAATTAGCTACTAAATCAGTTTCCTTCAGTCTTAACAACATAATGTATCGGCAAATTGATGGTATATCCATGGGTAGCCCTCTTGGTCTATCGTTATCCAACATTTTCGTTGGATTTTTGGAAATCCAATTATTTTCCGAGATGACCAAGCCGACTTTTTACACACGTTACGTTGATGACACTTTTGCTTGCTTTCCCGCACGGAGTGATGCTGAACAGTTTCCTCGTCTTCTTTGTGACTTGCATCAAGCGTTGCAATTCACTATGGAGGTCGAGGATTGTGGTTCACTCCCATTCCTTGATGTTTTAGTGTCTAAAGCTAGTTTATCGTTTGAAACCTCTGTGTATAGAAAACCAGCGTTTACAGGTTTTTATCTAAATTGGTTTTCCCTCGCCCCAAAATCAAGAAAAATAAATCTTATTGGTACTCTTACTCACCGAGCACTTATGATTTCTCCACCAACACGACTCGATGCGGAACTTGATGAAATTACTAATATTTTTCTTGCTAATGGATACCCCTTCAATATCATAAAAAAGCACCATTGCACGCTAAGTTGCTTTATTTAATGGTGGTAAATCTATTGGCCCATCACGTTGCCCTATTTATTTGAAATATCATGGTTATGTTCTGGCGGCCTTGATATTGTCAAAAGGATTTCTTTTTCTATTCAACGTTGTTTTCCAACAAACAGGCTTAGAGAAGTTTACACGACTCAACCCTTTTCTCAGCCATTAAAAATAATTCTGTTGTTTATAGCCATTCAAAAGAATTCTGTTGTTTATAAATTCCTGTGTCAGTGTGGAGATGACTATGTTGGAAAGACATCCCAAAGATTAGAAATGAGAATACCCCAACACATACAACGTGATATTCGTTTACTCAAGGTTTCGAGATCATCCGGGAACTTTCAAGCACATCTAAATATTATTGAGGCATTATTTATTAACAATTCTCTACCTAGCCTGTGTAGACAAAAGATTTTGAAGCATCAGTTGAAGATCTTTAATGATTCAAACCCACCATAACGTTGAGAGATTTACGTTTTTTTCTCAATCGTTTTCTCCAACTATAACAATTTTTCCCTCATATCTCATTTGAGTTTCTTAGTTTTTAATTTATCATTCTGACGTTTCCTCTTAGAGATCAGACGATAAGGTTTTAAGGAAATTTCAGAAAATGTTCCTTCTTTTTTCACCCGCCCGTTTCAGTGATTAGAAGAATGCATCCTCTAACATTTATCCTACGATTTTGTTGTACGCGAAATCTACTTACATTTCAAGCTCAGAAAGACTTAGTCATCCGGCTCTCTTCAGCTTATGTTATCAGCTGTTTCAGAAATGTAATTTCACGTGTCACTCTCGTTTGGATTAGTTATTTGCAAAGAGCGTTATGTATATTTGATTAAAATTAGTGTTAGGGAGGTTTAATAAGGTTTGAAAAAAAAACGGGGGGGGGGTGAAATGTAACCGTTAAGATTTAATAAGATTTTAAAATAAAAAAAAATTCTATACAAATCTCGTGAGTCAATGTTTATAAGGAGCGTATATTTAGCCGTTACTGTTTTGAGGGTTTATTATGTATCTTCAAGAGAATGTTAAGTTTTTAGGACTATACTCATGAAAAAATAAAAAGGTTAATCAACACACATTAAATTCAAATTCAAGGTCTGGATTAAAGGACTTTAAATCAATCCAAAAGAAATGTAAATAAAGATTTAACCCGGGTCCGGTCATGGTAGCGTGTCAATCGGTCTAAGGGCAGTAACTCTGCTGGGTTCTTAAATGATTTTGTTCTCTGAATTCAACATTATTAACTAAGGCATAGTGAAGGCTTATGGCAGTAATAATGTTGGTATACTGATTAAGTCTGGTTTAGAGATAAGAGCAAGGATTAGGTCGGCAAGATTGTAGGTGTTTGTGAGATATAGGAGGTTAGCATTTTAACTAAGTTATATATATATATATATATATATATATATATATATGTGTATATATATATATATATATGGCGAGTTCGAACGCAAAACGCGATAAATCAAATTTGTTTAAATAGCGACCTTAAACAATAAAAGCACGAATATATTAAATCTAGAATGTGAATGAAAGCTGATGTTAATTGAAATCAAAAACAAATTATTTCGGTATCATATTATGTAACACATACTTTTAGGGTGTCGTCGAATGTTGAAATGCATTACTTTTTGTAGGGACCGTTTCGTGATTTTTTAAATGGCGTTCATCGCGTTTTGCATTCGAACTCATCATATATATATGAGAAAGCGAGAGCGATGCAAACCTTCGTGGTTTGGATAGCGTGAGAAGTGAACCCACAAGCTGTCCTTATCAATTAAACAACTATTTTTCTGAAAATAATATTTATTTCATGAAAATCAATTTTTGTTATTTTATAATTATCGATGTCATCAATGATGAAAATGGGTTTATTTACAAAAGATTGATCGTAAATGGAATGTATATTTTTCATTCGATGGAGTATGTTTTCATTTGAACTTTTACTGAATGTAAGTTTTCCCTTCTTTTTTTAATTTTAATGTTTGTTACCTTTATGAAGCATTAAATAAATATTGACCGTATTTCGTTCAAATAAATACTAAATATTTCGCATATGGATTTCTCTAATAGTGCACATTATAAATATAGGTGTATTCACTAGTTTATTGTATACTGTTACAAAATGTAGGGCGAGCTACATTTTGTAAGTAACAACCTGAATATCTCTTCACGGACATTCGCCCCCTAGGGCTGTTATATATATGTATATTTTTGTGTAGAAGTGAATCCTGCTACTATAGGGATAGGATAGACAATCCCCCCCCTATTCTTAAGAATATACTTTTGTTTTGACGTTTTATTTCGTTTTGTGTTATAGATACACTCCCCTTTTTTCTAGTATATAGTTTTATTAAATAAATGAATATAAAATTTAAATCCTAAGGTCTTTTGTCGTTTCTTCGCATCTTTTTGTTGTATTTCCTGACGGTGTCTTATATTGGAGAAATCCCCATCCCATATCATTTGACATGCTTTATTTTGAACCTGGGATAATACGAGCCACTCCGGACTTTTTTTTTTATCATTGTCACGTAATGTCTTTCGGTGGTCCCGACCGGCGGCATTCGTGACAATACGTAATGACTAGTGTATCACAAAAAAATTGCATGCAGTAAAATTGCTTTTTTCCGAGTGTTTTTAAAATGATTGTCGCTCATTTTTTAAATCCTATTATTTTGTAATGTTAATTTTTCAACGTCGGCACGTTAGTTAATGGTGTTGAAGTTTAACCGAATTGAATTTTCTTATTCGACATAGAGACGAATTTATGGGTATGAAAAAGTATAGATCTGTCGACTACGTTGGTTGGATTAGGTTGAGTAGAGCAATTCTTAGATACGAAAAAGCAAAGCTATTGAGGTGGAAGGCCAGAAGAAAGACGGAAAAGTAAAATTTTGATGCAAACACTGAACACGGATTTTTATGAAATTTGAAAGGAAGCAATGCTCTAAAATTGCAATCTTGGAGACTTAAATTGCCGGGTAGTCAGAAAATGTCAAACTCATGACCATAGAAAATAAATCGATTAAATGAATAGATAATAATGTTCTCGCTGCTGCTGATGATGATGCTTGGAATGATAACTCTATATAAGTAATGAATATAAGTCTTATGAATATTCATTCTTCACTGCATTTCTCCTAACTAACTTAATATAGGGTGCATTATTAGAAAAGAGAATATGAATTAAACGATTCTTTTCTTATTTTTTTAAATAATATAGACTGACTCGAAAACACGTATTTAGACTGTATCACCCATTATTTAGTCCAACAAAACTTTCCCTTTTCTCTCTCTCTCTCTCGATCCCCCTCCATATATATATATATATATATATATATATATATATATATATATATATATATTCTTTTAAATCTTTAATGTGTTTTCTTTTATTTTCAACAGAATACACGACTTTGCTTCTACTGCCTCGGGCAGTTGTATCCCTTTCCCATACCATGTGAAACGCACAGTCAATCAAAATGTCAATAAAAACAATTCAACTATCGTCATTTTTCCGCTTCATAAAATGTTGTCAGACTTTCAATGGATTTCCGAGAGAATACATAAATTACAAGCAATTGTTCGTGACACATTCAGAATACAATATAATGTATAAGAAAATAATAAAACAATATATTGAATTAAATTAAGGATACTAGAACTTTATGTTGTACAACCATCGTTTACAAAGGGCATGATACATGCATCAATATATACATTAGAGTGTTCGCTTTGTAATGGACACCGGCACAAACTAGACACATTATATTGTGTTCAATATTACTTACACTGGAACACTTGGCGAAGGTATGAATCTATAACCCTGCAACTAGCTCTGGACAACATAGCAGAGCAGACAACTCTTGCAATGCTTCGTTATGTAACTCGTAACACCTGAGGTCAGTTTATCGTCTTTAATATCACACTTATCTGCACAAGCATTACTCGCCTGGTGGAGAGTCTACAAATTTTTTAGTTGCATTATCCAATGAACTTTAAAAATCAAAACGCAAATGTCGTCAGATAGACATCATAAATATCGAGCATCTACAATACACCATATATGTCTCTCATTCCCTTTTCTCAGAAAATCGACGTTGCTCTTATGACTTTGCTCTATTTTAATTACCAGATAAGATGCTTGAATGTAAGACATTCGTATCAAGAAGTCGATTTCTATCACATCGAAAAAGTAATTTATTTCCATTTAATATGCTTAACTCCAGCCGGAGTTTCATTGACATAATTTATTTGCAAGTGGTTCCCTATGTAGAAGCACATCACCTCGGGTTGCTTCCCTGCCGATTACAACATGGTATTCATTAAACAAATTCTTGCCAACAACCGCCGCATAAGTAATAATCAGTCCATACCATTGATAAATGTTGGTGCCCGCATAGTGTTTCCTTATCTTTTAGCTGGAAATCAACTTGACCTCAGGTGACTCTTGTTCTTGATAACTAATATTATTTTTACTCTTTTTTTTATATAAAATAAACAAACTTTTACTTATATAAGAATTAACCTCCAGGCATGCTCTGGCTTTTCCGTTCTTCTCAATTCCGCCTATTACATCTTAGCGGATAACGTCACATTGACCCAGGACGTCTTACCTATAAACAAAAGTAAAAGTTTGTTTATTTTATAAAAAAAAGAGTTAAAATATATCTCTGATGATGGAGGTCTCCTCCGAAATTAATTGGAGAAAAAGAAAAAAGAAATCAATTTGTCACGCATTGTAAATAGGGCTTCTATCGTCATTTTATTACTTTCCATTCAATGCTTAAAAAAAAGAACGAACAATATCTAAAAGAATTAACCACCCGGCATGCTCTGGCTTTTCCGTTCTTCTGAAATCCGCCTATTACATCTTAGCGGATAACGTCACACCAACCCAGGACGTCTTACCTATAAACAAAAGTAAAAGTTTGTGTATTTTATAAAAAAAAGAGTTAAATACATCTCTGATGATGTGGTCTCCTCCGAAATTAATTGGCAAAAAAGAAAAAAGAAATAAATTTGTCACGCATTTGAAAAAGGGCTTCTATCGTCATTTTATTACTTTCCATTCAATGCTTAAAAAAAGAACGAACAATATATATATATATATATATATATATAAATATATATATATATATATATATATTATATCATGTATCCACATATAATACTACAAAGATATATAATATATTACTCATCGATTTTCAGTAATTACATAAACAGTGCTAAATACGTTAGTAGCTAGGTAGTAATTTATGTATATATATATATATATATATATATATATATATATATATATATATATATATATATATATATATATATAACATATCGAACAATAACTGCCTCAGGACACGTAGAAAAAATTCGCTGAACAGAAAAGTCTTGCATCATTTTATTTTTCTTTATGGATATTAATGATACTAAACCATTATGTCTAGAATCATTTTTCTAATTTTGATGAAAATCCTTACATTCTTTTTATTCTTGAAAATATTTTAAATTAAGGGCTAAAATCAAATTGAGGGCAATTAGCTAAATTAGTGTATTGTGACTATGCATCAAATTTAATGCAAACCTAAAATTTCGAAAGTGGTCTAGTATATATATATATATATATATATATATATATATATATATATATATATATATATATATATATATATATGAGGTATCAGTACAGTGAATTGACGGTGACCACTAGACCAACGTGGCAAACGTGCTGGCACAAAAGAAGCCGGGGATAGATCCCATAATTCTGAAGAAAACATGCCATAATAGTATTTATAGAAAAGACTGAGACTAGAAACATCACGTCTGTGTGAGAGAGAGAGAGAGAGAGAGAGATTGCAGTAAAAGAAGAAATGGTATGGCCATTCAAATTACAGATACGTTTCTGTACTTTATCCAGAACTCTCAAATGGGACGGATATGCTACAACACAAATATAACAAGTGTACTTGTGTGCCCTACTCTCTAACTAAACACTGTACGATATCTAATCTTGGTGTATTACTGCGTATAAACATATTCAAGTGAATGAGATGTGGCACTGGGTAAAATCAAAGAAAATATTAAAATTCTCGTAGATATTTGTTAAGATTTTCCAAACAATAAACGCAGTTTAAGTATGTTGACCTTAACCCAGCTAAAGGTCCTTCACTTACGCTTGTTCGAGAAAGAATGATTAGAATTCAATTGGCCCTCAACGTTGAGTGATCGACCGTTTTGTTTTGTGGGTTCAACTATGCTAGTTCTCTAATAAACATCCTCATCAGATGATCCTGGTGGCGTAAAGGATTTAGTCACCGACGATTCGTCTACTCAGTATTAAGTAAGAAGTTACATAATATCCACATAGTTTCACAAATTACTGTACTTGACATAACTACATATGTACACTTATGGCTTGTCTTTATCCAATGGAGAATATTTATTGAAATGTTACTGTAATATATTTGACAGTGTCTTCTGCATTCTTTATAATTTGGAAGAATTGATATCTACATGGTTTTTCTATATATTTAACAGTATAATAATTCATATTATGCCCGAATCTCCTATCTATATACGTGCACACGTACACATACACACACACACACGCACGCACACACACACACACACACACACACATATATATATATATATATATATATATAATTCAGTTCATAATATATTCCAATAACAATGGTTTTATTTTATTATTTTTATTTTTCCACATTTCCAAAAAATATAAAATTTCTGTGAGCACATATATTGGGTCGACGAGCTGTAGTTTCAAGGACAGATTTAGAAACAATATACACTCTTTCAAAGAACCTAATACAAATTCAAAGAAGGTCCCTACGACTTTAGCTAAACATGTAAGATAACTAAACAGCAAAAACATACAATACAACTTAAAATGGTCTATACTCAGTAGAACAGGGAAATATAGACCTAACAAATCTAAGAGATGTAACCTTTGTATTCTGGAATGCTACAATATAGTTACGTCTAAAGAAAATTTATTAAATAAAAGACAGGAAGTGATTCAGAACTGTCTACATAGAACCGCATATATGCTATCCCGTTACAGACCCATATAAAATAGTTGTGCTTGTAACCCTTTCATCAACATGAATATGAAAGTATCTAAGGTATTGGAATAATATAAGAGTATATTGACAATACAAACCATGAACATAATAGTAGATGACGGAGTACTTATACCTCAATATCAAAACATTTAGATATAGAACCCATCACTTATAACTAGAAGGACCGAAGCAATTAAGCTTATATTTGGCTTATAATAAAAATGGTAAGAGAGCTAGATTATGAAAGCATCAATAATATTTTTTTTTAAAATTCATTTTGGTTTTCATCTGTATTAATTAGTGAGGAAATGGTAACTAGTAAATAGGATATTTATTTTGGTAGGAGTATGAACTAATAATACAATAATCATCTAAAATATAATGCCAAATAAATTTTCAATAGGTAAAAAAAGAATAAAATAAATAAATAAATAAAATGTATATATATATGTGTATGTGTATGTGTATTGTGTGTGTGTGCATGTGTGGGGGTGTATTTTGATATGTACATATATATTATGTGTATACGTGTGTATGCATGTATATGTGGGTGGGAGGTTCGGATGCTGAGCGTGATAGTTCCAATTCGTTTAAATTGAGACCTTCAAAAATAAAAAAATACGAATATATTAAATCTGGACTTCGATGGTAAACTATTTTGAATAATAGAAAAATGAGGTATCTTTTCTTAAAAAATCATTTTATATGAAAAATAAAATAAAATAAATTAATAAATATTTAATGCCCCCCCCCCCCCTTTGATATTTGAAACCATAGCGGTGTGGTAGTTGAAAAATAAATAAGGATGGGTTAATTCCTATATTAGTCACGTTAGAGTGAAATGGGAGTTGGCATTATTCCTAAACAACTGATTTTCACTTAAATGAGATATTAGAAGAAAAAGAAACACCAATTTAATCGTAGAAAAATAAAGAAGGGTAGGTTAATTCCTTTTTTTAGTCACGTTAATTATTTAGAGCAAAATGGGATTTGGCATTATTCCTGAACTTAATTTAGATTTTAGAAGAAAAGGAACACCATGTTTTCATCGCACATGTTATACCGAAGTGATATATATATATATATATATATATATATATATATATATATATGCGTGTGTGTGTGTGTGTGTGTGTGTGTGAAAACAATTTATTAATAGATACTAAACATCTTCGTGTATGTATATTAATAGACATATTGATAGATAAATAATAGAAGGCACACGACCAAATAATAAATGTAAACATTGAAATTAAAGTGAAACCTAGTGTTTTCATTTGGGTTTTTGTCGCTATTTACATGGTAATGCGAAATAGATTTTAAACGTAGTAAATGTTAATTTTAGGTATAAATCCCCGTAAAACTACTTTTCAATCCTCAGAATATTTTAAAAAATAAAATAAATAAATAAATATTTAATGGCCCCCTTTGGTATTTGGGAATCGTGTCTGGGAAATTCGAGGATATATTTTCGTCGTGAGTGATACCTCCCGTAGTTTCGCATTTTTAATTAGTATCTTCCTACTTGAGAGAATAATTCTGGTAAATTAAGCTTATCTTAATATTATTGGAAAAGATTTATTAGTAAATACTATATACCTTTCACAAAAACACCGATGTAGAATAATTTTTAATAGTTGATCGAATTGACGGCTTACATTATGTAACTAGCTCTAAAATGTTGTACTTAAATGTTTATTCGTACCTAAACGACCTAAATTAACACTAATGGAACTTTAGTAAGAAAAAAATAAATTATCTTCAAGTAAATTATAATGTTATAAATAAATTATAGAACTTATTAACTATTTTAGGAAATATTACTGAATTAAAATGTTAAAATAGTTCGCACTATATTTTAGGATATACTAGCTTTGAACGAAAAATTCAAAATGGCGTAATAGTGTGATCTCACACGTGTGAGTTTTTGCTCTCTCTTTTTGTTTGTTTTTGTTTGTTTTCACCCTAAAATTAAACTACTGTATAGTGTAGGTGTTTTCAATGACACTTTAATCCAATAACTGTTTACTCTTTGTGAATTTCTGATTATTTTGTAGTGTTGCAGAGACGATATTGACATAAAAATGTTGTTTGGCACAAGACAAATGAAACGGACCTTAAAAACATATCTCACAGAAATTTTATATTTTTTGGAAATGGGAAAAAATAAAAATAATAAAATAAAACCATGGTTATTGGAATATAATATAAACTGAATTATATTTTGCTCTGTTATCAATAATTGACAAGCATTGAGCTGTATCTTAAAAGGAGACTACAAAGTAAAAGGAACGTGGTATATGGTAATACATATATTGTCATTATATATATATATATATATATATATATATATATATATATATATATATATATATATATATATGTAAAAGTAAAAAAGGAAAGCCAAAACCTAAGTGATTTATGTATTCATCAACGTTTCGTTTTTATTAAAAGACTTCCTCAGGATGAAGAAAGCAATGTAGAAAATCATACAGAATATTAATGTTGATATGTCAGAAAGTGCCCTGACTTCGGCATAGTTGTTGGCGTAAAACAATCAGAGAACAAGATCATGATGTTGGTAGTAGTGTTATCAGATTGTGTAAGTATGTAATTCACGTAGGTCGTAATTAGAAAAACTACTGTTACTACTATTACTACTACTATTACTACTACTACTAATAATAATAATGCTATTATTACTGTTATTACTCACTAAGACTTTTCACACAAGTCATGATCACTGATAATCTCGGTAGTGTTCCCTGGTGTCTGACTGACAACAAATCTCCTCAGATTTTCAGTATTCTCCACCACTTTCGATAAATATTGACTTTGCGTTATCACAACAGACGCTTACAATCGATTTATCTCTAGCAACGACTATCGATTTTCTCTGGTATTTGAATTGAAATAAGCCTCCTCAAGGTCCCATTACTCTCTGCGTTTTTCAAGTTCAGGTTCGTTTAGTGCTCTCCTTTCTCGGCTTTCCACCATTCCTGACCTTTAACAACTATTTTATGTGGTATCAGCCTGAGCTTTTTTTAGGAAGAATAGGGTTACTTTATTTAATGTCTGGCAGCTTCTATTCCTGGGTTCATGTGGTTGTGTTCTGTCTGTGTTTTTATTTTCTTCCTATTGCACCTTCTCTACGACTGGTTCACATTCGTAGTTTATGTAAGCTGTTTTTATAATTGCCTTCCGTTGTATAGTCTCAGTTTTAAATTTTATTCCAATATCTTTCAGTCTTTTTTTCCAGTGTTTTGGAAACTGTTCCTAGTGCTCGTACGATCATTGGTGTATATTGACTATTTTCCTACCCCATATCCCTTTCAATTCTCTATCAAGTTCCGTGTATTTACTTCGTTTTTTTTTGTCCTCTTGATTTACTGAAACAGTAACATTTGCGATTTTGAAGAATTTTTCATTCTCCATCTCAGTGGATTTTTTGTTTTTCGTTTTTCATACTGTCTCTAGTTTATTATTATTATTATTATTATTATTATTATTATTATTATTATTATTATTATTATTATTATTATTATTATAATTATTATTATTATTATTATTATTATTATTATTATTATTGTTATTGTTATTGTGGGGGTGGTGGTGGTGGTGGTGGTTTTGGTGGTTGTTGTTGTTGTTGTTGTTGTTGTTGTTGTTGTTGTTGCTGCTGCTGTTGTTATTGTGTTGCATTACAGGCATCAAGACGTAACGTGCAGCAAGGGGGGGAAGAGAGAGCTTCTTTATTACTTCTCGCAGAAATCCTTCCGGACTGAGGCATTTCTTCAAAACCACCTCAGCCGTTCGGATCTCATCCTCTCCGGCCGAAAACAACGCGAAACGTTCACGAGAGGATTAATGGTGATTTCAATCTCTCTCCCCAGCGCCTCCGATGATACAATTTACATAGACATCATTCTCATAATCGTTTTCATTTTCATTTTCCTCTATAAAATTCGTTCTTACTTTTCTCTTTCTTTTTCTATAAATTCGGACCACAGTCTTAAAACTTCACGTCTCATCAACTTACGGCATCTCAGCCTTTTTTTTAATTACAAATCTTTTAACGGCATCTCAGGCCTTTTTCATTACGAATCTTTTCACGGCATCTCAGCCCTTTTTCAATTACGGCCTCTTTAAAACCACTGCCGTTTACGGCATCTCAGGCCTTTTTCAACTACGAATATTTTCACGGCATCTCAAGCCTTTTTTCATTAATCGTCTCTTAGAATTACACGTATCTTAACGTCTTTAAAACAGTTCTCAAACAAATCTCAAATAATCTCAAAGGTTACCTTGCTTGCTGTTCTTTTCCTTGGCCCGTGATACGTCTAGTCTCCGCTGGCTGGATCGTCTCGAACAAAGGAAGAAGCATGTCTCATACAAAAGGAACAAACGAGACGTTGATTTTCTTGAGGGGATTTTTCACACAGTTTTATTGATTCTTAACACACCATTTTCTTACTGCGCGGTTCGGTTGTCGTTAGGAGGATTCCGGCTTCGATTCACTCACACTCGGGCTATTTTCTTTTCTTCTGGGGATATCTTTTGGCCCTCCCACAGCGGGGCCCTGCCCGTTTTCCCGGCTACATTTTCGCAACCGATCTGAACACTCTTGCTTCCAAGTTCCGACTAATTTCTAAAACTATCTCACACTCGGGCTGTTTTCTTTTCTTCTGGGAGTATCTTTTGGCCCCCCCACAGTGGGGCCTTGCCCGTTTTTACCGGCTACATTTTCGCAGCGATCTGCCCACTTTCACTTCCAGGTTCAGACTGATTTCTAAAACTAAGTTGTTGTTCTCTGCGGTGACGTAATTTCTCGTTCCCACGCGCAATATCGGGACAAAACCGACTGACTTTGATCTCTGACTCAAAAGGTCACGTCAGGTTTTTCCAGATTTGTTATGACTGCTCCCAGATCAAACACTTCTATGACTCATTTCTGAGTCCAGAAACAAATCCTATTTTTCGAATAACAAAACTAGCTATTTGCTACTAGTTAATCTACCCGTTTGAAATACAGGGCCCGTCATAATATAACACTCCTCTCCACCTTATCTTTCAAAATTTCTTCCCTGAAGAAATTTACACAAATATCCAAATCCATCACCAACACTTTTTTTTTTTTTTAAATACACACGCACATATTCATCTAATCATCGGTACACGACCGATTTGAAATCGGGCGTATTGCCGCGATATGGGGGCACAAAAACAGAAACCCCTTTCCCTAACCTGTAAACATAAATGGTCAGCCTCTCAAAATTACAAAAGGTACCGTTTTCCTACCACTGTCTAATCTGGACCATATACTTCGAACATCCCAGTGCCCCGGCGCAAACGTCCGCGAACAATCACCCATGTCTCTAACTCCCAGCCCTGTTCATTAAACGTGGAGGACCCCATCCCATGGATCTATCTAGTCGATACGGTATTGAGCGAAATGTCACATCGAATCATCTCTGCTCCCGGAACACGCCGAATGACCAAAAACTAGGCCCAACCTATAATCTTACAATTAAATCCAATTAACACCCGGTACCTCTTTTTTTTTTTTTTTAAATCGATCCCCACGGTTCTATCCGCCCGCGACGCGCGCACCCGAGTCACACCACACCCCAGCTTAACTCCATCCCCACTGGTGTTGAGCAGACACCAATTCTATGCGTTCCCTTCCCGTGTTCCTATCTATGCGGTAAGAGGGTGGGGTATCTTCGCAGCACACTCGTCGGCAAACATCCAAAATCCACAAAAAAAAATTGGGACCACAATTTCAAAGCTTAACATTTCACACAGCTTTCACACACTCTATCGGCGCAGTTGGGCACACCTGGGTCACAAAAACCACAATTTCCATAACTGACCACCTTCCCTTTCTCGTGGTCCCACAGAATGACCATATCACCGTCATTACTCCCGTTCGCAATTTTAACGTATGTAGGCTTTACCAAAAGCCTCGCCACTAACCCATGGGTACCCTATAAAAGAGAGCATACGAGCAAACGCCGGGAATCCCTCATTGACTTTCCAAGCCTGTACATACTCTGTACACGGGGATTTTTCCCGATAAAATCAACCCTGTCCAAGGGTTTCCGCGATCCGACCCAAACCCACTCTAGCTGCCACCAGCTGCCCGAACCTAACCAACTCAATTCGCCCGGCTGACCCACGTAACATTCAATTTAAGAACTGTTTTTTTTTCTTTCAATTACATTTTTAAATTTCTCCATCCTCTAAATGATAAAATCTCATTCACTCAATCATTGGAAATCCGGAATCCTCCATGTAACAAATACATCAAAATACATCAAAAAAACATCAAAAAACATCAAAAAAAAAAAAAAAAAAATAAAGTTCATTCCACCCAACAACAACAAAAAAATAAAACCAAAACCGACAGAACCAATGGAGAACATATCTCCACAACACAATACAATACAATTCACCACAGCGGGCGACATCCCGCCAAACTCGGGCCCGAGCGACACCAGATCACCCGTCGCCGCCGACGTCATTTCTCTGCCACCTTCATAGCAGTTTTCAAGGCCCACGGGCGCCCTCTCTCTCTCTCTCTCTCTCTCTCTCTCCCTTCCTTTCCAACAAGCACACTCCGCCTCGCGCGCACATTTTTTTTTTTTTTTTAACAATCTCTTTTAACATTTCTTTTTTCACTCTCTTTCTCAATTGCATACCTCCCTCGTTTCTCCTTTTTCTTTCTTTTTTCGCCCGTCACCGCCCTTCGCCTTCGTCCCCCCACCAACACAAACCAGAAAAAAAAAAACTACAGCAACAAATTCCTAAAACACAACACAAAAAAAAATAATTACGGCAAATCGTCCTTTTCTTTCTAACTAGAATGTACTTTTCTTAACAAAATGTGTCTTTCTTTTTTTTTTCTTTCTTTTTTGTGAATCTTAGCAACAAATTCTTAAAACACAATACCAAAAAAACATAATTACGGCACATCGTCCTTTTCTTTCCAACTAGAATGTACTTTTCTTAACAAAATGTGTCTTTCTCTTTTTTTTTTTCTTTCTTTTTTTATTTTAATCTAATAATTGTGTGTGCGTGCGTTTTCCCTTCTCTCTTTCTTTTTTTATTTTAATCTAATAATTGTGTGTGCGTGCGTTTTTTTTTCTCTTTCTTTCTTTTTTTTTTATTTTAATCTAATAATTGTGTGTGCGTGCGTTTTTTCTTTCTTTCTTTCTTTTTTTTTTTGTGAATCTTAACAATGTCTCCCTCGTGTCTCGTTCCTTTTTTTTTTTTTTTTTTTTCTATTACTTTAACTTCGTAAGAGTTCCTTTTTTTTTCTTCTTTTTCTATTACTTTAACTTCGTAAGAGTTCCTTTTTTTATTCTTCTTCCCTTTCAAACTTTATCTATTCAACATAAAAATTACGAGGTACTCACTGTTCGATGACATCACTCTCTCTCTGTCTTCGCCCGCCTCTGGACCCCAAGATTTCCGTTGTAGCAACGCGGTTCGTTTCAACCTATTTCTTGTGGAAATAGCAGGACACGGCAACCAAAACAAGGTATATGTTGCATTACAGGCATCAAGACGTAACGTGCAGCAAGGGGGGGAAGAGAGAGCTTCTTTATTACTTCTCGCAGAAATCCTTCCGGACTGAGGCATTTCTTCAAAACCACCTCAGCCGTTCGGATCTCATCCTCTCCGGCCGAAAACAACGCGAAACGTTCACGAGAGGATTAATGGTGATTTCAATCTCTCTCCCCAGCGCCTCCGATGATACAATTTACATAGACATCATTCTCATAATCGTTTTCATTTTCATTTTCCTCTATAAAATTCGTTCTTACTTTTCTCTTTCTTTTTCTATAAATTCGGACCACAGTCTTAAAACTTCACGTCTCATCAACTTACGGCATCTCAGCCTTTTTTTTAATTACAAATCTTTTAACGGCATCTCAGGCCTTTTTCATTACGAATCTTTTCACGGCATCTCAGCCCTTTTTCAATTACGGCCTCTTTAAAACCACTGCCGTTTACGGCATCTCAGGCCTTTTTCAACTACGAATATTTTCACGGCATCTCAAGCCTTTTTTCATTAATCGTCTCTTAGAATTACACGTATCTTAACGTCTTTAAAACAGTTCTCAAACAAATCTCAAATAATCTCAAAGGTTACCTTGCTTGCTGTTCTTTTCCTTGGCCCGTGATACGTCTAGTCTCCGCTGGCTGGATCGTCTCGAACAAAGGAAGAAGCATGTCTCATACAAAAGGAACAAACGAGACGTTGATTTTCTTGAGGGGATTTTTCACACAGTTTTATTGATTCTTAACACACCATTTTCTTACTGCGCGGTTCGGTTGTCGTTAGGAGGATTCCGGCTTCGATTCACTCACACTCGGGCTATTTTCTTTTCTTCTGGGGATATCTTTTGGCCCTCCCACAGCGGGGCCCTGCCCGTTTTCCCGGCTACATTTTCGCAACCGATCTGAACACTCTTGCTTCCAAGTTCCGACTAATTTCTAAAACTATCTCACACTCGGGCTGTTTTCTTTTCTTCTGGGAGTATCTTTTGGCCCCCCCACAGTGGGGCCTTGCCCGTTTTTACCGGCTACATTTTCGCAGCGATCTGCCCACTTTCACTTCCAGGTTCAGACTGATTTCTAAAACTAAGTTGTTGTTCTCTGCGGTGACGTAATTTCTCGTTCCCACGCGCAATATCGGGACAAAACCGACTGACTTTGATCTCTGACTCAAAAGGTCACGTCAGGTTTTTCCAGATTTGTTATGACTGCTCCCAGATCAAACACTTCTATGACTCATTTCTGAGTCCAGAAACAAATCCTATTTTTCGAATAACAAAACTAGCTATTTGCTACTAGTTAATCTACCCGTTTGAAATACAGGGCCCGTCATAATATAACAATTGTTGGTGTTGGTGTTGGTGTTAGTGTTAATGTTGTTGTTGTTGTTGCTGCTGCTGCTGTTGTTGTTGCTGTTGTTGTTGTTGTTGGTGTTGGTGTTGGTGTTGGTGTTGGTGTTTATGTTGTTGTTGTTGTTGTTGTTGTTGTTGTTGTTGTTGTTTCTACTCACTAGAAATTCTCACACAGGTCATCATCAGTGATTACTCACTGATAATAACTGGTGGTCTTCTCTGGTGGCTTAGTGGCAAAAATGTATTATTGCCGGAAGCGTGACACACGAACACACACGCTATCATATTAATATATAGATTATTATATTCGTTGTTTGTGTTGTTCAAACATGAGATCTTCTCACACAAACGTTTACAAGTCATCGCTGACTGGAAGAAATAGGTGGTGTTCTCTGAAGTGATAACGAGTAATCCCTGACTTTTTTAATCTCTAATTTGTTTCACCATTGTAACTCACTTGAGGCATTTACACGAACGGTTTACCACTGGCTCCTCGTTTATAACACTCGATGGCTTCTTTTAGAATGTTTGTGAGACTAAGCCTCGTCAAGGAAAATATTAGACCATTCCTCATTTCCATCATCTCTGCATGTCCCTATGAAAACGGCTTCTATAACTAGGTGTATATATATATATATATATATATATATATATATATATATATATATATATATATATAATTGCATTGAAAATCAACTTCCACAAAACGAGCAAAGGTGCTTGATATCTATTCAGAAATAGTATTTTTTTAAATAATGAATAAAGGTGTAAAATCAGCCGATATATGAATAAATAAATAAATAGAACTGTATAAGTCGATATATATATATATATATATATATATATATATATATATATATATATATATATATATATATATATATATATATATATATATATATATATATTCGCATTTTAGCCTAACGATTTCCTACGGGGATGATATATGAACGGCTCTTTCTCTCTCTCTCTCTTTATATCTATCTATATATATATATATATATATATATATATATATATATATATATATATATATATATATATAGTGCACAATACCGCTGGTAGAATATTATGTCTGGTCTGAAGAAAGCTACTCAACATGCGCTTTTACTATCTTCAAACTTAACACAGGCACAAACATACACACACAGACATACATACATACATACATATATATATATATATATATATATATATATATATATATATATATATACTTGTATCACGCATTGTTTAAAATAAGCAATTCTATCTATTTTTGAATTTATATATCGATTCGTTTTATAGAACTTTTCTTTTTTATTTTACCGATCTAGTGAGTTTGACTGAAAATCTGTTTACCAATTCAATTCCATGAAATAAAACACCTGCAACATTGGCAACACCTCAAGATATGTTTTGTTTGTAATGTTCTATACGTCTACATGCTGATATAACGCGGCTTCATTCTGACTGCTTCAACAAGTTAAGAATGGCACAATTTGTAACAAATAGTATAATTATTACACATACAATATGATAATTGTCATTCTTTCGCATGACTAGTATTTAATCTTGAAGGTTGGTATGATTAGCAAGTAGTCGAAAAAAAACGAGAAAAAACATGATTGACTGATATATAGGATATATATTTACTTTTTACACACATGCATCACTTCTTATCTGAAGTTGGTCACTGCTTCCAAGGTATGTTTAAAATTAGCTCAGCATTTTTAAGTGCTTGTAAATCATGGCTGAAAGATGATTCTCAAAAGAAAGGAATATAAGAAAGTGTATGGCATAGGATTTTAGTTATAATTCAATATGAGTGGTATCATTCAGAACCAGTTTTTTAACCCGCTTCGAAACCGCATCAACGAATTCAACATAATTCGTTTTTTCACTAGTTGAATGATGATAGATATTATGTTAGCATTGCTATTCCTAAAATGCACCCCTAAAAAATAGTTGACTCACATAACAGCAAGACCTCAAATTCTATGAACAACGGTTGATTAGTCTGGAAGCAAACGACTGAAATGACATCAGTCAGTCTCCATTCATCCCAACATTTATGACGGTCAATTTTCTCTTGCCACTGCACGAATACTGAACTTGGAGAAGTGCGTTTCGTGATTGCTTCACTATACATCCATTCTCACGTGTCACCAGATATCCATCGTCTCTCCATACAGAAAAACACGCCAACAATATTTATTAGAATCGTTACTCACGGGGACTTCTCACACGGGTTGTCATAAGTGATTGCTCACTGACAAGAACCGGTGGTGTTCTTTTGAGTCATAGTTACAACAATTCACCCCTGATTAGTATTAATAGTAGTATAAGTAGTGCAAGGAATAATAGCAGTAGTAGTATTTCCTTCCTACTATGAGTACTCATATTAGTCATAAAAACTGAGCTCTCACTGGTAAAAAAACAGATGCAGTCTAACTGACAACACACCTCCAGTGAATTACAATACGCCTTGTTTTTTTCAACCAACATTGTAACCTATATTGCGTTTTATCACGACAGTTATCCATACAATTCTCACGGATAACGGTCGATATCGTTCTTTGGAATTTGCGTGATGATGAGAATAGTCAGGATGTTGGTACTCTCTGTGTCATTTGTGTTGAGGTTGAGATTGTGTTTTCCACCCTCTCATACCACGTGCGGCAACGTTCTTCTGTATACACCGATTTGGGTCCAACTGAAATTTCTATGTAGGTGGGTACCAGGGGCTATTGTCGTATTAAGAGAGTATACGTATAGTATAGTAGATGGTGGACCTCTGGTTTACGTTCGGCAGCCTCGTAACTCTCACTACCCTTAGTTGATCATTTAAATCACACATTTCATAAGCGATGTTTCTGACAAAGAGGGAATAATTGCTGTTTTCAGGATCGGAATCTATCCATTAAACACTTATCGTTGACTAATGTTTTACCTTGAAGTTGTATTTTTTAGGACCTTGCATAAAATGGCATCATACCTTGTACGGGGCGATTTTTATTTAAAAAAAGTAAGAAATATACAATATTATTGGCATTACTTTTTTCCCCTTTTGTTTTCAATGTGTTGGACATACTAGTACAGTTACCGTATTATGATAGTATTAGTAATCTTTTAATATATATATATATATATATATATATATATATATAGAGAGAGAGAGAGAGAGAGAGAGAGAGGGAGTGAGATAGAGAAAGAGAGAGAGAGAGAAGGAGAATAGAAAAAGCGACCTATTTAAAGATCGCCATAGGTTGCGCAAGATATCTTCTATTAGTTATTGATTTCGGTGCTTTGAGTGTTCGTTTATATAAGTTACATCAATGTAACTGAAGGCATACAAGATTTTACATAGAAAATAAAAGTTTAAGCGTCTAAAAATAAATAATGTTACCAGCATTGGATAAAACAATTGTGTAAATCTGTCAAGGTCAACCTCTGGAATTTAGTGGTAAACATTCAAAAGCGCCTTTAGCCTATAGATAAGTAACCAAGGCAGATTAAAGACCGACATATGACCTCTGCCTTCTGGTTATCAGAAAACAAATCTGACTTGACCTGAACTCATTGGTAAACGATCAAAAGAAAATCTATTTTAATATGCGCTTTTCAAAGGAACTGCATTTTAAAGCGCTTCTGATCACAAGTGCCAAGTATTAATATGCTTCAGCGCAAAAAGCAGCCGGGCGTCTAAATGCCGTCAGCCGAGTAGCACCTCGTAATCAATGGTTTAGATAATGTTCCTAACGTCAGTGTTTGTTCGTTTTTTTTTTTTTAATTCATTTTGTTTGACACTCTTAGTTGGTGAAACACATTGGAAGTATGCCAGATACGTAGCGATCTCTGCTGTAGTGGAAGCGTTGCCATGCGATTTCAATGAAGATGCAAGTCGTACGTGTGCTGGAACACGGGTGAAACGGCGACACTATTGTAACTTTACATGAATGAAGTTAATAGTTCAATATACCCATGAGGTGGTCGCAGAATGTTTGCAGCTTTCGGAGGGTATTTATATGCTGAAGTATTTACGTTTGCTGCAAACGTCAAAGGTTTAATAAAATCCTTAAAAGAAATTAGGTAAAATAGATTGAAACATTGATCCAGAAAGAACGTTACCCTTTTCTATTTCTGTCCTTCTTCACAGGCATTTATATAATTGGGATTATTTGAAATACTCAACTTGAATATGATACTCACAAGGTTTCAGTAATTTAACGTCTTCAAGTGAGTAGTGTAGAACCCGAGAATATATATATATATATATATATATATATATATATATATATACAGATTAAATACATATAACATTAAAATTATATTTACTGTAAGTAATCAGTTTGCTTCTTTACAGATTCTCGGGGCTTGACTGCTAGTCACATCTGTACGTGACCGGCTGTTCGGCTTCCGATTCTAGATGTGAATACATTCGCTACGCCTAATGAGTCGTAGAAAACTAAAACAGCTCTCTATGAATGACTACTGTATATTTACATATCTCGCATATGTATATGTTGATCTCCATGGTATAAGAAAATAGCGATCCCCTATTTAGCGTAAAGCAATGCACTTCTAATGTAAATAATAGATTCATCTCGGTAAAATATATGTATACCAATTGAGAACATATAACTCAAGATTTTTATATTTTAGTAGGCTTTGATGATGTTGGAAGGTTTGGACACCGGGAAAATTTAATGAACGAAAATATTACACTAAGACAGTATATGGTGTTTGGGCGCCTGTTGATAATACTTTTATTTTAGCAGTTCTTAATTGTTTTCTTAAATTCACACAGTATATACCGGTACAACCCTAATATTATGAGGCTTCATAAAAGATGTCTGGGAAACGTGTGTACATTTTGTGTTAGTATTGCAGGCCGGAAGTTAAAATCATAGGCACATTTAATGGGCATTTAATTTGTAATTTCATATTTTATTATTTTAATTTTTATGTATGTATTTAATTATCATTTTATTTTATTTGTTATCTTTATATGTTATTGTGTTCATATATGTGTATTATTTTAGTTGTATAAGCGGGCTATCGTGTTAGTAGTTTTATTTATATAGTTCCGGTCGAAAGTACTGCCATATGGGAGGAGAGAGAGCTGTTATTGTTTTCCTTCGTGACTGGAAAGTGTTGTCTTCCTACCGATCAGTATAAATTCCGTTATAACCAAATATATGTTTTCGAAAGTGTGCGTGTATTTTTGATATTGAACATGTAATCAATTTGTTATAGATATATAATAATCAATAAAAAGAAGATACGCGTAGGATTTCCATTTTAAAGGTAGCAGGTGCTATAGTATAAAGTTTTGATAGGAAGCTTGAATATCTATCAGTATCCTCACACATACACTGTATACAAATAACGGATACATTGGCCTTCTATGACATCTTAATAATATACAACCTGTTACGTTTACGTATAAGTTCTTAGCATATGAAATAGTATAAAAAAATAAAGTATACATTTTTATTAATACAAACATTATAGGTTACATATGTGCATACATGTTTCGGTTGCACGCTTCACAGAAAGTCACCCTCATCAGACCAAGGATTCCTAAGAAATGGGATGGATTTGGAGACATTTCTTTTCTAGATAAATCTTTGTTTGGGATTGGTTATTTTCTATTTCTTATGAATTAGTATCGGATTACCTATTTTACTTGTTAACTCTTTGAGTTAGTTCCTATCTTTTTATCATTTTATTCTTTTATGACCTGCCTATCCTTAAGAGTGCAACCGAAACATGTATGCACATATGTAACCAATAATGTTTGTATAAATAAAAATGTATACTTATAAACAGCTCTACTTGTTATTGAGCACTTTTTATAAACACTTGAGTTTCAACGGATTTACATCTACAGAAACTAATAAAATACATGTACAATATATATATATATATATATATATATATATATATATATATATAAATCAAAGTATATATCAGTTATATCATACGTAGATATGATGTCAATTTCGGATAAAAATTAATCTTACACATGTTTCTGGAGACAACCTACAGTATACTTGAGCAAATTTAAAGTTACCATATATGTTTATATGGTAACTTTTAAATTTAAATTTATTTGACATTTACCAGATGATAACTTCACACCATCTAGCTAAAAATTGACGTAAAAAACGTTCATATAAGTATCAGCATCATCAATGGTAAAATAGAGATTATACAAAGCGAAACTTAAATAATTTAAGAGGAAACATTACTTATATATCTGATGTTTTAGATAAGGATTGATAATTTGCATAAGTTTGCTTATTCTGGACTACATTTCTCATCTTAATTGTTATCATCGAAACGTTTCGGCCGCTGTAACTTCCGGCCTTTATCATGTGTATCTCCTCGAACTCGGGAATACTTCTGTCGAACTCGGGAATCTGGAACCCTTTATTTAATCTTGTTCCCCCAGCCATGACTGGGAGAACTCTTTAGTAATTCGCCATTCTTCGTATCGCCCGCACCGAGGATTGTAACCTTGAAACCTTCAGATTACTATAACTTAGTACTATATCCACTGCGCCACGGGTCTTTGCGTTCAAAATTCCGTCCAGATTCCCGTGTTCGACAGAAATATTTCCGAGTTCAAAGATATACACATGAAGAAGGCCGGAGGTTACAGCGGCCGAACGTTGTGATGATAACACTCAAGATCAGAAATTAATTCTGAATAACCAAACTTATACGAAACATTACTTATTTTATCAAAAGTGAAAAGGATGGCGGATAGAAAAAATATGTCAATGGCCATATTTATTACGGGAGAGTGCTCTATTGTTCTAGATCTGTGATAGATCCTATACAACTCTTAATACATATGCATACAGAATCACCATCAAACGGTCTCTATAATCTATGTATTAATCAATGTATATGACTTCTATTTGATGAAATGTTTATTTACGCACTAAATCCTTTCGTTTATCTTCCGCGTTTCTACATTTATTTTTTAAATTCATATTATTAAAGTAAGTCTTATACTAAACAAACCGAATACAGTTTACCGAGTTTCGAAGTATCACCTTAAGATTTCGTGACTATGCCTTTCAAATCATAGATGGAATAGTTAACCCCCCCCCATCAAGTGGCACAGGAAAATACATATAAATTAGCCATTTACTAATACGACTATTAACATACGACTATTAAATTTTTATGGGTCGTCATTTAAATTGCTTACACACTTGTGTTAATGATATACAACTGAATAGGCAACTAAGTAGTGTAATTTATATACAATTAAATCAACCATCATATATATAATGTTCACTATTTTTGTAATCGGCTAAACATGTTTAATGCGATAAATATATTACTATCTGTGTTTCTCTTAATAAAACCTTGAAATACACAGATATAACATGTCAGACGTGTAGAAAAGTTGTTTACTTTAATGCGAGATTAATTTTGCAAAGGCCTCTTCAGAAGCAAAGTGTTACTAGCTAGCGGCAATAGATTTATGGGAAATACAGTTTTTACTTTAGTATATTGAAGGGGAAAATATGATTTGATAGTTGATTACCTTAGGCAACAAACTTCCAGCGGTTCAATGATGACAATTGGACTTCAGAATGTTCGTTTCTCTTTTTGTGGATCAATGGTAAAATCTCCTAATTCGGACATCTATCTAAAAATAAACAGAATGCGTTCATTTTCATATGGTTGCTTACCACGATTTAAGATTAGAAGAAAAACGGTGACATTAGGAAACCTCTCGCAGTCTAAGATTAAGAGACGGGGATAATTGAACAATCAGACAGAGTTTAAA
>OY744515.1:247109051-247114051 GCA_963556195.1 Sepiola atlantica
AAACATAATTAATGGAATAAATTCATACAAGAATAAAAAAATTGATATTTAACTTCATTAGCAAAATTAAAAAACGATATTTTAAAAGTAAAAATGTTGCAGATTTAAAATTAGTTTAAGTAAACTAACATTATGTGTCTCACAGTATATTAATTCTGATCATTTTTCCCAATATATCGATTTACCCTCCTATTATAATATAGTTATATTCAGAGCTCCTATCCCAGTAAAAGATTTACAGCAAAAACTCGCCTACCCTCAACCACAGCATATATATTTCCTTTCTATATTTCCCTATCTCTCTCTGTCTCTTTTCATCTCTATCTCTGTCGCGATCAAATAACAAACGGAACTTCAATATAGCAGAGTGTTTTTCCTTAAAGATTCCATCTTCGGAAGAAAATACCACGAAGGTTTTCCCAACCGACTGCAACATATTCGTCTTAAAGTCTAATGCAAACAATTACATGTTTATACATATTTCTGGATTATCAATTGTTCTTAAGTAATTAATTATTACACCCATTGTTACCAATTTTCTCGTCGTGGTAATCATTACCCAACTGAATAGTTTTTTTAACCTTTATCCTCAAATAACCATTGGCCTTGATAAGCGGTGACTTACTAGGTAAAAAAACGGTGCTTAAATTTAACATTTAAGTATAACACTTTTATTAAATTATTGTTTAATTACAAATAAACTACTCAAGCTGAACTAGATTTGCATTATAATGTAATACTAATTATATTAGACAAATACAATATCATGAGGAAATTCATCACATCTTAACAAGAATACAAGTGTAGTAATATTTTATATTAAAATTTGAAAACTAAAACATGATCCAAGATAAAATAAATAAAATGGTTCATTTCAATTTTTTAGGTATGACTTTCGATAAATTTATAATTTTCAAGCAATATTTTTATCCTCGAGTGGCATTTAGGTTTTGATAAGCGGTGAGTCATTAGTACAACAACGTTTTATAAGAATAAACTCAATTATAAATAACTTCCTGTCAACTAATAATATTTATTGATAATTGCATGTTTTAAAATTCTGAATGAAACCATGACACAATATATGGCGTCAATATCTTTTTGAAATTAATATAGTTTACACTCATAATGAGATCGATTAGACTTAATTGCTTTTAAAATATCTGTGATTAGATTGATGGGCAGCATATTAGTGTTTCATTTTGCTAATACCATTTTATGAGTAACTGGGATTTCTATATGCTATGCGTTTATGTCTACATTAGATGGAGAAATCGTAACATATATATATATATATATATATATATATATATATATATATACACTGTTTGAAACAAAAGTTCATAAGAATGAAGCACTTTTGAACTTGCGATGAATGTAATTATTTCGAACCTTACATACGTTAAACCAAAGGAAACAGCAATATACATAGTTTTAAAGTGTGTATACATCATGTTATTGGCGAGGTAAAGTATGAGTAGACATTAGAATGAATAAAATTCGCTAATATTTCTTAAAATTGATATATTCTCTGTTTTAAATTAAGCGATTAATATTAACCGGAGATGCATGGTATTAACTGACTGCTTTTCAAAGTGTAATAATCTGAGCTGATGTATATATATATATATATATATATATATATATATATATATATATATATATATATATATATATATATATATGAAGTGGAGAACTAAAAGCGAACTTTTAGGAAACGTAAAACCTATTGTGAAAAGTATGCAACTAAATATACAGGATAGAGCAGATAGAAAGGTAGAAGGATGAAAAGGTATTAGAAAAGCGAAAAGCAGATCTTTTTTCAATTCAGTTGCTCAATGCAAGGTATATTCCGCAAAAGGGCAATTTATTCAGTTATTGTATTCCTTAAGCCAGGCTTTTCAAAGATCAAACTCTTATCATCAGAGGAAATTCTAAATAATTTTTCATTTCAGCCTGGCTTAAGGAAAATAACTGAATAAATTGCTATTTTGCGGAATATACCTTGCATTGAGCAACTGAATTGAAAACAGATCTGCCTTTCGCTTTTCTAATTAGTTTTCATCCTTCTACCTGTATATATATATATATGCAAAAATTGTTTAAATCAAAGAATTCGTCTGTTTAATTACACCTTTTTCATTTTTTCAATCTGATGGTCTATTTTAGATGAAAATGATAATAATAAAAAAATGTTTCATATGTTTCACAGGTTTCACGGACGTTTTCAATTCTTCGTCGAATCATCCTCAGGTGTCAAAAGTAAATGAACAAAAAAGCTGGTAAAAGAAGAGAATTTTTTAAAAGACAGCGGAGAAACGCACAGAGAACGTTTTTTTGTATTGTTCTAGGAAGTCGCTGACGATTTAAATTCGGCAACGCTGGATGGCATTGTTCTGTGAAATATCCTGATTTGAAATCGCCAATTATTTTTTGGGAAGTTCATAATGATCAATGTGTGCATTGTTAGCAGTGATATGTCTGTTCACTTGTGTTTTTAACGTGTGGGTAGGATTGTTTTCAATACTTCGAATTTATATGAAACCAATGGAGTGTTATCTCTAATCCGTATGTTGCCATTCACATGTCTTTGATCTCGACCTTGAATCATATGTTATCGGCAAAAAGACAGATAACTCGTACAATTACAGGCATATACTACAAGAGTCGATACACATCGATACTCTCTTGAACTTGTCTTTGTTTGCTGAGACAGACTCACCTCCGGATCACTAAATACATGATACTTTCCGTCACGCATGTTGGCTCATTGCTTGCAACCTATTTGTACGTGTTAATTATAGACAAATATTTCACAGAGTATAGATTCCAAAACATATTTGGAATCCATGTTTAGCGTTAAATCAGAAAACACATATGTTTTGAACAATAATATTGATTTAATGTTTTTTTATTTATTTTGTTAGTACGATGTATCATTATCTTTGATTTCGAAAGGATTGGTACACCTAGACCCATCGATCGTTTAAAAATGTTAATGTGTCTCATCTTACGTAACAATGCGTTTTTAATATAATTCCCAATTTCTGTCTGCCTATCTCTCTCACTGTCTTTCTGCCTGTCTGTTTGTCTGGCTGTATGTCTCTCTCCCTCCCTCTAATTTGAAGCATATTTTCCTATCTTTCTATGTAAGTAAAATCGTTTATGTGCGTCCGTCTATCCGCTGTTTAGAATTTGCTTGCCACGGTCAGATCAAACATCCATGCAAATTATTAATGATTCTATTCAAAGGATTACTAATAGCAATAAGAACACATTAGGCCTAACCCGCGTCCGGCCGATTATGAAGATGGAGGTACATAAAATACAAATATACAATGAAAAATTAGACCCTAAAATTTAATCACTTTTTACTCTATAAAAAAACCGTAGCCAGCCAGCCAGCCCTTCTGCATTACTTACTAGATTTATTTGCAAAAATCGATTATCTTGGACCAAGGGCGAGGTCTCTATTCAGAAGCACACTTTTTTTTAAATTGATATATGGAATGGAATTTTTAAAAGAAATAAAATAGTTTTTTCATACAATATTTTTTTATTAATTTATCTCCTGTTATTATCATAACTTTTCTTTATTTTAATTGGAGGTAATATATATGTATGCAATGATCAAGCCTTTTTCTTAACTAATCATCATTTTCTGCATTAAATTATCAGATCCACTGGAATCATACGCTATTTAGCTACTGTGTAATCTTTGTGTGAATTTAATATATATATATATATATATATATATATATATATATATATATATATATATATATATATGCGTGTGTGTCTGTGTGTGTGTGCGTGTGTATCGAGGCAGCATTTTTTCCTTAAGACACGTATTCCTAAAAATAACCGACAACTCTTGTCTAGATATTTTTGTATTGATCCCTTCAATTTTCCGGATTAAATCTTAATTTCGGATGAGAATTGGTTGATGAAACTGCCGTAATTTACATTTTGGTGAAGAGTACTTTCTGACCCATCTGGGTCCATTTTCAGTGGAATAATGTCAATCAACCACCACGACTTTGTCCAGAGGATAGACCATGCATCTATCCGATAATAGTGCTATAGCCAGACACCTAATTAACGAACATTCCTGTCCTCGCTCGCAAATCCGAAAACTTCTCGTAGACAATACTAAAATCCTAGAACACAATACTAATACACAAAAACTCAACACACTCGAAGCTTTACACATTAAAACAAAAAAAAACGGCTATTTTCAAGATTAATTTTAACACTAGTACTAATATACTTAAATGCTTATGATACCTAATAAATATAGTTTCATATTAAAATTTTCCCGCCATAATTAATTATAAATCTTACTCCAGGTCTTTACCTGGTTTACAGTTTTCCACTGAACATGGACCCAGATGGGTCAGAAAGTACTATTCTGGACCAAAATGTAAATTATGGCAGTTTCATCAGCCAATTCTCATCTGAGATTAAGACTTTAATCCGGAAAATTGAAGGGATCACTACAAATATATATATATATATATATATATATACGACAAAGACAACATGGACCAGGTGAGACTGCTACCCCTCAGCAAGATCACCAGGACAAGATGTCACAACCTGAAACTGGAAGAGAAGCATAGTAGGCTAAACATCAGAAAGTATTCCTTTGGGATACAGGTTGTGAACTATTGGAATTCTCTGCCAGACTGGGTCATCGACGCAACAGACATAAACGACTTCAAGTGCAAGTTGGACAAACATTGGCTTCACAGATAATATTTAGTCAGACTTGTGCACGAACTGATATAGTGGACAAAAAGGAAAGGGACGGGAGTTACAGGCAAAAGCCTTTTTCCCAAATATATGTTATGTTATGTTATATATATATATATATATATATGTATATATATATATATATATAATACACATGTATGTAATATATATATATATATGTATATATACATATATATACATATAATACACATATATGTATATATATATATATATGTATATATACA
>OY744515.1:247119051-247161551 GCA_963556195.1 Sepiola atlantica
GCTGTTTGTATCTTGGAGTAATGTCCTTCCTGATTATGCTTCTCAACTTGTATGACCTGGATGGACTGTATGGATTCAACAAAAGTATGTTTTTGGATTGATATGTTTGATGTTATGTATTTTTATATATTTGTGTATATAATTTTATATATTTTCAAAGCGTAATTTTATTGCCTGTAGTAGTATAACTGCGGTAATGGTCCTCTGAAGAGAAGAATTATCTTTGTAAACTCATGAGCTAAGGACTTAAGGATGCTTTGCATGAACTTTGAATTCTAATAAAATTTGATTGACACCTTATTTTATTACTTCATTTTATATTATAATATTATATATATATATATATATATATATATATATATATATATATATATATATATATATATATAAGAGGTTTATGTAGTGTGCTTGAAGCATTGTTTATTAGTATATATAAATGTGATACTTAGAAGGCAATAAAATGCAGAGGTGTGACGGATAGACACAAGTTATATAATGGCGGAACAAATGTAGTAGTTTTACCCTTAATACAATGTATACATACATATATATATATATATATATATATATATATATATATATATATATATTTATTTGTTTATTTATTTATTATTATTGTTTCTATAAATACACATATATCTGTTTATGTACACAATGTTACAATGTTATGTAATACCTTTATCAAGATGGTCTGGTGGAAACTCCGTATAATATAATATATCTCGGGAACATTTCACTTCTTCAGAACTGTGCTCAACTCAAGTTCAAGCGTGCATACCGGTTAAATTTGAATTTCAAACCAGATTCTAAAATTAAATAAACTTTTATTTTTTATATTTATTTATTTATTTATTTTTAATATTTTATTTATCTATTTTATCTAATTTATTCATTCATCTATTTACCTTTATTAAACTTTTTTTGTTGTTTTTACAATTTAGAATATTTCCTTTTTTTGTTAAATTTTAAATTCTAATCTAAATTTAAACCAATATATATAAATATTGAAACTAAATATATATATATATATATATATATATATATATATATATATATATTAGATTACGAATGTTTAAACAGTGTTACGTAAGCACCTGGGTATGTAATCTGACGGAACATACTCAATGTTACGATTAACTTAAGTGCACGTTTTTCTGTAGGGCCTACATCATAAAATCAAACCAAAGATTTGAGCTATTTAATCATTTTCATATCTTTGTCTACGGACTTATTGATGCACAACGTATATTGTAACGAAGGTTCAAATTGGTGAGCACTTTTAGTAGTCGCAAACGTGAAATATGAACGTTTATGATGTAACTCTCGGAACAATCTTTCTGAAAGCAACCGTATTTTAATTTGAAGATTAGTTAGTTGATAAACAGCTGTCTATTTGTTTACAAAGAAAAGATAAAAAAATGTTAAGATCTCTAGTCAACGCACAAGAGAATTTTTTTTAACAGAAGGTGGTTTATCTATTAGCACAAATCGTGTTAGTTTCCGATTATCGTGTACATTGCCTTCATCCAATCAACAGTTTCTGAAGAAATACAGGAATATTATACGATTACAGGTGTTTCAGATTGACTAGCGACATTTTCTTTAAAACATGACGTCTTTAATTAAATTTTATTTTCCAGGTTATTGTACTAATTATAGTTTAAATTAATGTTAATCATTTTGTATTTCATATAAAATCATGTTTATCGATATATACATGGACGGTGTTTGTGGCAGCAATGCACATTTTATAGCCACGAATTTATCTTCACGTTGGTAGTTATGTTACGCCATATTTATCCTATGATTTAATGAGTCACACACTCATTACTTTCTTTAACTATAACATTTACTAGTAAACTTATACACAAAACGGTGAAAATAACTAAAACGTTCATATTACATTTTTGAAATAAACTAAATTGCTGCTTAAATTCTTATTTACACTTAAGATATTATTTTCACATTTTGTAAGTCGGAAGATTTATGTACATATTTACTGACAAAAGAATTGAATATAATATAGATTTTGTAGTTGATTATTATTTATAATAGTAATAATATGCAATTTCTGAGAGCAACTAGGTAGTTTTATTGATAAAAAAGTGTATTTGTAAACTCAATTAAAAAATTAAATGAATTAAAATGTTCGAACGAGCATTTTCCTTATTATTTTCAGATTTTCGTTTCAGTAATGAGTGTATTTATATGACAATTTTACTGAACAAATATTTAGGATAAACCTTCTTTTATTCAACTTTTTTGGTTTTAAAAGCAAATACAAATTCAACCATAGAAACAATTCTACCATTTTTTCACGAGTTACTTTAAATGCAACAAACTAATAAGTGTAAATATCATTTGGTAATGTTATTTAAATATTTTACTACACCTACTGAAATAATGTATATATTAATTTAATATGTTAATATAGAAGACGTTATAAAAGTAACAAATTTCACATTCTTTAGACTTGTTTTTGGATTGAGATCAACATTTTTGGTACACAATAAAAACTCCTTAAAGTATTTTGATTATTGAATATGGTATTAGTTGCGGAAAAAATTGGAATATCAATTATAATAAATATTTATTATTTTTTATTATTTTGTAAGATATTTAAACATTATAATTAGCGTAATTGTTAAAGTGTTCGCTAATGGGTTGCGAGAACGGAGTTAAATCCTTGGTCGCTTCATATGAAATACTTTGAAAATGCTACATTTTTCTCGCCTTCTATATACACAGTATTATGAAGTAAAAGGTCAAGGCTAATTGCAGAAACCTTGGCAAAGATGTGCGCCCTTTATTACACTTTTCTGTAGTGGCTAGTGAAAACCACACGCTGCGGGTTGCCTTCGCCTATAGCCGACCACTTTACCTTATATCTGATTACAATTTTTCGTTAATTATTTCATTTCAACTACAAACCAGCAAATAAAAAGACAACACAATGGCATTTAGGTATTTGCATGAATACAATTTATTTATGGATGTAATGTTTAGTATTAATAAATTAGTAATATGTAGCGTAAACTTCATTAAAAATATTCTATACTCTTGCCATTATAAATAAGCATATTTTGTAAGAATGCATATTCTAGGATTGTGGTAGTTCTTCCTGTATGAAAATACAAAGTAAAACTCAAATAGTTGATATTGTAATTTTCTTAATTACTTATGTTATGTAGTTATTTGTAATTCAGAAGAGCAGGCCAATATTACATGATAAAAAATGAAATAAATGATATCGGTCATTTGTATTATATGGATTATTCAAACTATAATCCTCATTTTGGATGTTATTCTAGAAAGTTTCGACCGATTACACCGTCGACTTTCTTTATGTGCATTTTTTAAAACTTAGGTATCTATATGTAATTTCCAAGTTAACCGGGTCATGTTTAGTTTAGTCTTATATCGACTGTCAACATTTAACTTCCAGTAGACTGTTACTAAGAATGGCTTGTCACTTAACAAATATATCTGTTTAGACATGTGTCTATGTCAACAAATCTCGTGTTAGTTCTGGGAGCTGACAATCTACCCTTATGCGTTAAATAAAAAGCAGTTTAAAATTCAAAATACAGTTGTAAAATTCAAAGATATTTGCTTATATATTTTGTGGTTGTCCATTTCAAGCAGCAAAGTATAATATCAGTTCTGATATTACACTTAAAGTTTTTTGTACTCGTTCAGTGAGTGAGATATCCTTCTAGGCTGAGGCAATGTTTAGTTTTGTCTCAATTAAGAGTGTTTCGTTTTGGGAACTGGATTTTTCCTACATTTAAATGTAGTCATGTTGAAGAGAACCAATTTACCTATGTTACACTTCTAAACCCTGATCTTTTTCACGGGTCCTGCAATTATTGGTGTATTTGGTGAATACTTCAGGTTCTGCAGCATTTGGAAGACATTGATATCGAGTCATATAATATCACATGTTTTTTTCTAATAGGCCACTACTTATCAAGGACCGACAGATAACCGAGTATAACGCTTGAAGGAAAATATCAGTTTGACGATGAACGCCACCAGGGGAGAGTTGGACACAATGAGTAGAATGGGCAGAAGATTACTTAAGAAGAATTGATTATGTAAGATCTTGTATTCTTTTACATTAGACTTGAAGACGACAATGTTGTAGTCAGTTGGGAAACAGTCTTCGGCAGATGGGATTTTCGAGAGAAAAAAAACTTTGTTCATAGAAGTTCCGTTTATATTTTTTTTACAGAGAGAGAGACAGACCGAAGAGAATGTTCTTTGCTGATGAATTATAATTATTCTACCTGCATCACCGTAATTCTATAAAATGCCTCATATTATGATAATCACTTGTTTTCTATAGTTGAGTCTATTATTTTTCTCAAAGAAAGTTATTGCTTAAAATTGTATCGGTATCAGTAAGATCAGTTCAGCGTCAATTATGCTCCACTTTTTTAGACGTCTGAACGGAATTAAATAATGATATTTCAGTGGCAATTTTTCTGCCATCTTCAAACTTATTAAGCTTATTCATTTCTAAGTGAATAAACTAATTTCATCAAGAATCTTATTAAAATTACTTTTGGCTGTCTATTTTTTTTTTACTTTCCCTTTAGCTATGTTTCGTTATTAAGGATGGCAAAGAAAACTATAACTCAAGGTGATAATTGACAATAATGCGAATTATTGAATAATGAAACCACACAACTAATGGCGTCTTTGGAGAGCGTCCATAAAAGAGATAACATTAGAGTTCGTCTGACAAACGTTAAATTAACTATGGTAAAAAGGAAAGGTAAACAATTGTGTTTAACCGTCATTCTTAGAGTAAAACGCTCGATTGAAGTAGAATATGTAAGGCAGTGTTTTGTGTAGGAAATACCTAACCGCTATATTACATTACACTCAAACATATCTTTATATAGAATATAATGATTCAGCTAAAAACAAAACAAATAAATGTCTCTTTATATAAAAGACAATAAAGATCGCACGTGCCGATGTGTTCAAGTTTTTTCGTAAATCAAATAATACTGGCAATTTAATTACAATCAGAAGACAATGACATTTTGAATTTAAAAATCTAAAGCCAAGAAAATTATTGAATATATTCTTGCATATTGTAATTTAGAGGAAAAACAAATCCTGCCCCTTTCCCCCGACCGATTCATGGGTGACATTAGAGGCGGAAGAGTCAAACGGATTTTCGGTTTATTTTGTCGCTCTTTATTGTTAATCTTTAATTTCAGAGAACACGGACGGTGTCTAGATAGTTGGGATGTCGCTACGCACCCTGCGGTACATAAAACAAACATAGTGCATTGGTGTAATTTCTGCAAATACTATAAACGATGTGTCTCGTAAGAAATGTTGTCATTGTTTATTTCAAAGCATTAATTATAAGATGGCCAAACCGTTTGCGTTCATAATAAAAAAAACTTAACGGGTAGAAATACTATTTGATGATGATGATGACGATGACGATGACGATGACGATGACGATGACGATGACGATGATGATGATGATGATGATGATGATGATGACGATGATGATGGGTTAAATGTAAGCAGACTGCTTATTCGCGCGTGCATAGCTCTGCTATGCAATAATATCTTCTAATAAATATTTGGCGACTGTCTGCAACCGTAACTACATCATATTTCACAAACACATTGAATAATTTTAATATATCTGATTCTGTCGTAATGGGGAAGAAAAAAAACAAGGCTTATATTCCAAGATAAAAACAAAACGAGAGCATATTTTACCCGAAACTTTCTATTGAATAAATATTATTTTTACTTTAAAACATATTTATTCTAATTTTACTATCGTCTCAAATTCTGAAATTTACTGAATTTGAAAAAAATACTTATATGCATAAATAAATACTCGAGGAATTGCGATGTTTAATTTACTTAACGATTTAGAATAAACGTCTCTTCATAAATTATCACACGGTATTGAATATTTATCATTTAATTGTTTGTTTTTCATACATACAAGTAACAGTTAAGTGTATACATTTTATAGTAAACGCAACTACGATTCGTGAACGAATATTACATATAGAAAATATGTGTACATATATACATAAAGAGAAGCAGAGAGTAAATGAGATAAATAGAGAAGGAGCTACAGATAGATAAGAAAAGGATCAAGAGAGAGAGAGAGAGAGAGAGAGAAGAGACAGAGAGTGATATTTGTAATTAGACAGTCAACAGCACAATGTGACTCGCAGTCGTTCGCCTTCCGTTCTTCAGATAATTGTCTGACTAAAATAAGGTAATCGTTTCAAGTCACCATACGTTGCTTATTCTGTTCTTTCCAAACATAAATCTAAATAAGCACTATCACCGATATTGCGCACTATTCGTCCACAATAGTCTAAAAAATAACTATACATATTAAGCTACACAGCCGCATCTACGTTTCATTCCCGCAGGAAATTATCAGCCGAAATTATTTTATCCGCTTGTTAATTCTACGAGAATTGTTTTGCTAATCCTCCCTATTCCTGGCGGTGACGGGATAAAGAAGCGAGTGTTCGGCTTATTGTTGAAATCGCTTTTGTTGTATTCGAGCAAGATATACGGTGCTGAGATGTTAATTTACTCTATCGCTAATTTTGAGTTATCTGCTGATTTGTGTACTTTCAATATTCATCATATTTATGTAGTTGCATGTGTTAGTGTCTGCAGTTTATGTTTTTGTAATGATGTTGTTAGAATCTTGTTTAGTTATTTAATAGCAGTTTGTAGGCTTTTCCGAATATCTTAATGTTATATGATTATATATATAGAATAGTAATATATATACATATATATATATATATATATATATATATATATATATATATATATATATATATATATGTATATATATATATATATATATATTTACAAATATATATATATACACATATATATATTATATATATATATTGATTTACTTGCATGAAATTTGTCCTCAAATTATCATCCTGAGGAAGTCTTACAATGACGACGAAACGTCGATGAATATATAAAAAAATATCTCTTGTATATGAATAGAAAGTAAATGTCAAAGGTTAACGTTTTTATCGCACTTGATTCCTAACAAAACCAAATTAAATTTGTAAACATGATATGAATATTATTGTTATAAATAAAATAGGGGAACGATTTATATAAATAATAACTCGCTGATTTGCACGAACAGTTATTTGAAAAGTGCGTTTGAACGATTCGCTGAATATATCCCTTCGAAGACTATAGAATCGTAAATGCTGACTTAAAAACCGCACGTATAGGTGAGTTCAATTGTGCACGAACACACTTTGAGAAAGCTATTGGACCACAACGCCTATAATTGTATAAAAGCCCCCTTTTTGTATGCAACTACGCTGAGATGTAAGAGAACTCACCACTATTTTCTGTAGTTTACTCAGCTGAGCCTTAATCCTCATATTAGAATTCTGTGTGTATAGTTTGTCTTTGGTATGACTCGAACCCTTTAACCATAATGGCAACTGCTAGATGTTTATCGTTTATCTTTCGGAATGACTTGACTCTAAACAGAGAACACCAACCTAACCATATGCAGACACTTCATTTAATTGATATACCCTTTCGGTAAAATACTACCACGATCTCTTACGTTTTAATATTACTAATCTTTGAATTGTCATGATTGAAAGATCTTTATATTTTCTGGTAGATTTCCTGTTGGAAAATTTACCTATTTTTGTTGCTTTTGGCTAACATGTACAATTTGTTCTGATCCTATACTTTATTTTCTGTCTCGGCCAGTGCAGAAGAAATCCTTCTAGGCAGATGCAAGTTCAACTCTTTTCACAATCTAGAATGCCTCTTTTTGGGGAGCTGGAGTTCCATCGCATTAAAAGCGATCATGTATCTGGTTCTCTCGTAATAGGGAAGCAAATAAATAAGGCTAATATTCCAAGAGAAAAACAAAACGAGAGCATATTTTACCTGACACTTTCTATTGAGTGTTTCTGCACGAACAACAGCTCATTTTATCACTCCGTCATCTGTATTTCATATTTCTTGATTTTTCCATTTCATTAACCTATTAATATTAAAAGATACTTAATTACATTAATATTATTTTATGCTTCAATTATGTAAAGAGTGTTAATCTGGATTTGTTTAATGGTGAAACAATATGGTTTATATTGACTTTTGGAAGCTGACACTCTACCCTTATGCGTTAAATAAAATGAAGTTGGAAATTCAAAATACAGTTGGAAAATTCAAAGATATTTGCTTATATATTTTGTGTTTTGTAGTCCTTTAGTGTGGCTATACATTTAGAAAGAATTGTGCATTATCACTAAAGATAGAGTTCTCAAACAGCGAATGGGTGTATGGTATTTTGTCATCCATAGAGCGTTTTGAGTTTACAGTTCATTACGGTGCCAAAGTGAAGGATAGAACAGTCGCCATACTTGACGGTGTTTATGATTTTAAGGGGAAAACATGCAGTTTGGTCGTTGTATTTGATATTATTTGTTTATGAAAACAGTCCCGTAACTTTTCAGAGACAAGTCGTCTATATATAGATATGTCGAAAACAGCGTAACATTAAGACTTGCAACTTTATTTCTTTATTATTTTTTTTATGTGTGGTTATTCGTATGTGTATGTTTCCATGACTAAATATTCATCGCATTAGCAAATTGAAAATAAATCGATGGCTACTTGCATATTAATGTTCACGAAAAATTCAGAGAAATAGATAGTGAGATCTTGGATTAACAATTTTGCGTGGCAGTCAAATACTCTTCAATTACATGATCCAACTAATTCATATCCTCATAGTAGTAATCTGTATATCTTTGGCTACTTGCATATTAATGTCAAGGAAGAATCCCAGAAACGAATATTGAGATTTTGGATTAACATTTTCGCCTGACAGACACATACTGTTGAATTGCATGACCCAACCTACTCATGTATTCATACTTATACTATGTATACCAGTTTATCTTGAGAGCCTCTGCAACTTGAACAGACGTGGAAAAGAGACCGACAAACGGAGTAATTATAATATGTTTAAGATTTATTATCGAGTAGGATTGGCACATGACGTTGTCTAGTTACTTTACATTCCATCAGATCATTTTCCATAGTTTATTCAGCAGAAGTATCGAGTTGAACACTAGTAAAAATTACAAAAAAATGGTAGCACTAACACTGGCTGATACCAGGGGAAATGAAAGTGGGACATCTGAGAAATTAGAAATACAAAGGATAGACAGCATTGTTACGGCATCGGAAATCAAGCGATTGTATTTAATGATTAGAATTCTCCACATGGACAAGTGTAGTAACTGAAAACGTTGGTGAACAATATGTATGAGCGACCGTTTTCCCGGGGTTGAATATTCAATCGTTGGTAGAAACGTTGTAAATATAACAAACAAACTAATATTAGTAATCTCAATTATACAAATAAAATAGATTATCACTCATCATCTAAAATAATCTGAGAAATTGTATATCAAATTTTATTTTCTCAATGAGACTCGGGGTAAAGTAGGGTTATAAACGGTGTGGCGCCTAGATAAGATAAGCTTTGGAAGTAATGGTTTTATCCATTAGTTGTTATGATTTTCACATCTCTGATCCGAAATAGAAGTATATATAATACTTCGTTGTATGTGTATGTGTTAAATAGAATATGTTCTGAGTGAGGCACTAAATTGCCTCGGGGTCCGTTGGGCTAAGTGTTTTCCCTCATCAGACAGAAATTTGATTCCTCACCTTTTCCACCTGGTTAAATCCTCTACCTTATATCAAAAGCCTAGAAACTGCGCCTGCTCTTTCAATTCAATATGTGATCGTGATAAATTAAAATATATCCGATTGTGAGGCCAAAATTTGGTAGTTTCCCAGAGTATATAGTAACTCCTTATTTGCTATTACTTTTAGATGTACTGGGACACGAGAACGGATGCTTCTGTCTGATCTCCAGCTATGGATTAAATAGGATTAATTATTAACCGACTATTTATTTACAAAATATATGTATGCAAAACAAAACAAAAAGTTTCAGAATTTATCAGATGAAGATTGATAATTTGGATTATTTAAATTATTCATACTACTGTAACTATATTGGTTGTCATTTTAACAACGACCAATGAAAAATCCGACTTTTTTTCGAACTCGGGAATTATAATAATGTCAGACCCAGGATTCTACACAGAATTTCGAGCAGAACACTTTATTTAATCAACGGCGGCAGATTGTTCTCATCACGTCAGCGATGACGGGGTAAACATTTTCTATTGCTGTTATTTTCTATTTTAGTATCGCTTGTTGTGAGGATTGAACTTTAAACCTTGAAAAGATTGTCACTTTAAACTGATTGTTACTCAACATATTAATCTGATGTTCCAGAAGACCACGAAGAAGTCAAACAATACAAGTGAACTAGATTCGTTATTAAATAACTCAAATAGAGTCGCTGAATATCTCTCATAGTTTAAAGAAAGGTTTTCTATATAACTAGCATTACTTACCCGATGATGTACGGGTGTTTTTTTGCTTTAATTATTGTTTGGCTTTTTTCTCACACAATTATTAAATGTAGGATTTGGTGGGTTCTATTTAATTATTACTATAGTTTATTCATTACGTATTTAATATAAATATTTACATATTTATATACGGCACAATCACGTTGACACACCTGTTCCCGTTAGATCACCGAAGTTAAGCGGCGTCGAGCCTGGTCAGTACTAAATAGGTGACTATTTAGGAATACCAGGTGCTGTATGTGCTCTCTGCTTATCTCGGCATTGTTTCCAGTCGTCTTGTACTACTACTTGCCATTGGAATCAAGCAATGCCGACTCAGGATAGCGGTTGTTGGGGATTGCGCATGCCTTGCAATTACAAATTCACGCGCGGGCAGCCCCAGGCGTGGCACTCATACGTCGAAATCGACGGGAGAGTCCATCACATATTTAATAGAACCGAATTGTAATAAAACTATAACTAATCCTGTCTTTAAATCGCTATTCATACAATTATTGATTGGAAATAGCTTGCAAAACGGTCAATCTATTAATTCATGAAGACTCTCTTCAAATGTTAAAGCAAACATGAACCGTGGTGAAACTGATAAACAACTAATTAATAATCAGTTTTTAGTGACGCTCCTTGGAAGTTGTAAGAAATTACTTAAGATGTGGACCTCGTCATGACTGACGGAACTAGAACAATCTGTTCCCGTGAAGTAAACAAAAGATTAAGCCTGTAGTGAAAAAAAAACGCAGCAAAAGAAGGCGGAGTTTACTTCGGGAGAAACCTTGTGAGAATAACTTTCAATATTAGAACAGTAGTCAAAATAATAGAAATACTACAACATATACTAAATTTACAAAGAAGCAGGGTAAAGTATTTCCCCTATTATACGGTATTCAAAATAGACTATTGTTTTAGATATGATACGAAGTTGTAGCAATAGGATACCAATTTCAATTATATCTCAACAAACTAGTCTATACTATATCTACATATATCTAGTATTAGTAACTGTACTGTATATATTAGATATGTATATCATTGCTCGAAGGTATGGGTGTGCGTGTGTCTGTGTTTTCGAGCTTTTTTTTTAACTTTGTAAACAAACCTCTTCTCATAGTCCAAAGAAAAAGGCATACGATTTGTTAAAAAATTTTTTTCAGAATCTGAGAATACAATCTGTACTTGAACGATCTGAAAGGATTTTGAGAGACTAAAAATATTTCGAATGACAAAACATTTCCTGCTTGTGTAAAAAGAAACAATTTTTTCTAAGATATTTTTATGTTTCACAAACATTTTCACGTTTGTTTCAGTCGATCTTTTCTTTTATTTCATTTTTGATCAGGTTTCAAATGTTTATTTTAGGTATATAGTATATTTAAAAAAGAATAATTCTATATTTCACGCAAATACAAAAAACACACATAATATATATATATATATATATATATATATATATATATATATATATATATATATATATACTAGCAGGACTCGTACAAATTTGACAGTTGTAACTATTTTCGTTCTCTGGATGTCCGCTACAGAATTCAGACCCCACGATATTATTGTAATACTGTAACGCTGAAATAAACTTATATAGATGCTCTGATTAATGTAGTTTAATAATATATCCAGTTATGGGGTTGCCTATCTCCAAAACCTTTATATGAGTTCGTGACATATTTCCAACCTAGACCCCGCGATATTATTGGACTATGTTCGGACAGAATATATACTACACTTGTATCCTAGCTCGAAGTACAAGAAAGTGTATTTTAGTTCGTTTCACGTCCGACACAACAGTTACAATACATTATGTTGCATTACATTTCCGGCAATTAGCCGATGTCATTTTTATAAGGGTTGATGGTGCTAACGTACGTATGTAAAATGACCTTGCCTTAGCATATTATATGTATATATATATATATAGTTTTGTGTATGCGCGTGAGTAAAGTTGTTTATTTGTATGATATCGTCAAGTCGTGTGTGTCATAATCTTGACACGGCAATTTTTCGTTGATTAACTTAAAGATCCCTCCCCTTCGACCGCCATAGTTAAATATAAGTTTTAAATTTCCCCCTCTCTATAAAAGATGTATCAAATTGCTTGCTACCACCACTCTCTCTGGTTGTGTTTAAATTGTCGTAGGGAAATTCAATTTTCTATCAGTCTCAAGAATGTAATTGTCTGAGTGATGCTTGAAAAAACCGCACGGTTGAAATAAATTATTGCATCGACAATTATGTGATTTCGTGTTATTATATTTTATGTTATTCTTGCTCTGTTTACTACATTGAGCTCTCATACCCAGATTTCCTCCTGGAATTATACCATTATAACACAAATATATATATATATATATATATATATATATATATATATATATATATATATATAAGTAAATTTCGTGTACAACAGAATCGTAGGATCAATTTTAGAGGAAGCATTATTTTAATCAATGAAACAGACGAGTGGGGAAAAAAAGGGAAAATTGTTAAAATTACCTTAAGGCCTTATCGTCTGACCCTCTGAGAGGAAACGTCAGAATGGTAAATTAAAAACTAAAAGTCGAATGAGATATGAGGGGGAAAACTTAGTTGGAGGAAACGATTGAGAGGAAAAAAGGTAAATCTCTCAATGTTATGGTGGCTTTGAATCTCCAACTGATGCTTCAAAATATTTTGTCTACACAGGCTAGGTCGAGAGTTGTTAATGATCAACGCCTCAATAATATTGAGATGGTAGTTCGACCTGGCACTGTGTAAAACAGAAAACCATCCATCGGAATAGTTGTCAGAACAACTATTTGTACTAACGAGGTGATTACCAATGGCTGATTCCTGTGCCTGGAAGTTCCCAGATGATCTCGAAACCTTGTGTAGGCGAATATCACGTGGTATGTGTTGGGATATTCTAAATTCTAATCTTTGGGACGTCTTGCCAACGTAGTCAGCTCCACACTGACACATGAATTTATAAACTACAGAATTCTTTTGAATGGCTGCCAAAACATCCTTACGAAAAGAAGAGAAAAAGGTTCGAGTCGTGTAAACTACCCTCAACATGGTTGCCGGAAAACAACGTCGACCTCTATAGTGAATTGCAACGATTGATGCAAGTCACAAAGAAGACGAAGAAACTGTTCAGCATAACTCCGTGAGGGAAAACAAGAAAAAGTGTCATCAACGTAACGTGCGTAGAAAGCCGGCTTGGTCACTTTGGAAAATAATTGGTTTATATATATATATATATATATATATATATATATATATATATATATATATATATATATGCATAGATAGAGAGAGAGAGAGATGTGATACTTCGAAGGCAATACAATGCAGAGATGTGACGGATAAACACAAGTTGGAACAAATAAGACATATAATGGTGGTACAAATTAAATAGTTTCACCCTTAATACAATGCATACATACACATACACATACACATATATTTTGTTTTTACAAACACACATATATCTGTCCATCTACACAATGTTACAATGTTATGTAATACCTGTATCAAGATGGTCTGGTGGAAACTCCGTATGATATAATATTTCGGAAAATCTTTCCTTCTTAAGAGCCGTGCTCAACTCAAGTTCAAGCGTGCATATGAACGAAGGGTAGTACTCCAGATGAAGCGCCTAATTTCCGTGACTGCTCGACGGCAACTATCGGGCAGGTCGCGGAAGCGCCCTAGAGCTGCCGAGACGAAAACGAAGCTGAAGCAGAGCTGACCAATCCAGTTGCTGCAAATCAGGTTATAGCAAGCAGCCGACAATAATTGGAAGTAACCGCTAATTAAACAATGGTCCCTGGATATGGCAACAGGGAAACCTCTGCGCAAGGAATGCGGCGTACTGTCTCCAAGCACACAAGTGGACTGGAAGAATTTTTTGCGGGAGGTCTGCACAGAACATCTGTCGCGCAACCCTCGGCGACTCAGAAGTTCAGGGCATACGGTGGAAATAGACGAGTCTTTATTCAACCGCCAGAAAAAAAAACAATGTTGGCCGTGTTCACCAGCCGCTCTGGGTTTTCGGGGCATACACCCCACAGAGAAGGAGGGTTTCCTGGTGACAGTGCCTAACAGGAATGCCGAAACCCTCCTTCCAATAATCAAGCAGTTCGTCGTACCTGTGACCACGGTAGTATCCGATTGGTGGAGGGCGTACAACAGGTTAAGAGAGGAGGGGTATCAGCAGCTTCCGGTGAACCATAGCGAGAACTTTGTCGACCCAACAACGAGAGCTTGCAGCAATATCGTCGAGAGGATGTGGAATGAAGCGAAACAATGAAACAATAAGGAGTGCGGGACGAGTAGAGCACTCGTAGACGGCTATCCGCGCGAATTCATGTGACGTCAGAGATTTTGAAACGACCACTTCGACGCCATATTAATGCAGATACCAGAAATCGACGATCCTGCTTCCACTGCCTCGACGACCCCCTTTTCTTCTGCCTGTTTTTCGTCGATGTCGGCATCTGCGCTCTGCACAACAAAACAAGCGGTAGCAAAACCTTTCGATCCGGCCGCAAACGTATCTGTAAAACCTGGCCCTCGACGAGAAAATATATAAAGCCCCCCCCCCAAAAAAAAAAGAACATGCAAAAAAAACTTGCCTAAATATCCTAAAATAAATAACATTTATTTCTTTGTTTTATGTAAACAAAAACAAACAAAAAATTGAAAATGGTTCATTTGGCCCACGAAATTTTTTTTAAAAAGTTTATTTATACTTCTTCAGCTATGGTGTGTTCATTTTTTCAAATATATATATATTTTTTGTATTCTTCGTCTTATATTGTCGTCTGCCACTACTCCATTTTAAGACTTTCAGTTTTGGTTCAGCCTCGTTTTCATCTCGGCAGCTCTCGGCAGCTCTCGGGCGCTTCCACAACCTGCAAGATCGTTGCCGCCGAGCAGTCACGGAAATTAGACGCTTCATCTGGAGTAGTACCGAAGAAAGCCTTCATATGCACATTAATAAAATTCGACCTTTCCCCAATTGTTTCCAATCATCTCATGGTGTTGCTCATCGATGAACTGACCTGCTCTTCTACCCTGCTGCTGGAGCATAGACTTTTATAAGCGGTTTCTCATTAGTAAAAATCGCAATTTCCGAGTGATATACTTGCAATTTCTTACTAAACTAAAGATGAGATTTTAATTATTTTTCGATTACATATAAAATAACCTGACCGAAAACATGCAAAATAGCAATTTAAAAGCACAAACCATTACATTTATATTTTAAGGAGAATATCACTTTTCTATATGAATATGAATGTGGACTGAATGACCTAATGTTTTCTGTCGCGAGAAATTTCGACTAAAAATCTTATCGAATTCATTGTGTCGAATTATGGGCAATCACATTGGCGCAAACTGTATCCATGTATTCTCACTCAACTGTTTATAATACTACTTTTAGATTAGTATTGTGTTTCATTTTTAATATCCACAAGAAGGCTGATATGTCATTAACCGTTTAAACCTTATTATTAGGAGAATAGTACAAACAAACTAAATAATAATCGAACCCCGCCCAATAAACCGGTATTGTCCGGGCCTTCGGGTCTGGATTTACGCCGGTCTATCGGTTGTCCGTCATGTGCAGTTCTAGGTGTACCCTCCCAGGCTTTGCCTTCTCACCCTTTGAGAGGGGGTTAGTTTATTGCTAATCGCCTGAGGCACCCCTACCGGGGAATGCAGACAGGACTGCCCAGGCAATTTTTAAATGGCCAGAGTGCTCAAATTTACGAACGCTGGTTTTTCCCCACTTTCCCGACCTTGTGTTACATCTTACCTTGTGGGAGGAAGATACATAGAAAGAGTACATCACAAACAGTGTGCTTCAGTGTGCTTTTGGATAAGTAACATCTTACTTGACAACTAACGCATATGTCGATTGGCAAAAACACTATTAATAAGTGATTTCAAAAAATTAGAGGAAAATTCCCGTTGAAATGCATTCGACGGCATCATAAGAATTCAAATTGTTTTACATTCACTGCCATGAAATATGTTGTTCTATCAATAATTAAACAAGCTCATAGCACTAATAAAGTTGCATCTGGTTAATAAAAGTTTAATAAAACTGTCAATTATAATATATTTAACGAAGATATGACATTAACATCGATACTGATATAAGTATTTATCTATATTGAGAAAATAGTTAATTTATTAAAACGACAAAATGAAATAGTTAGAGAAGTTAACTCTCTATTGTCCGTACGAAAAAATTCAGAAATCTCCAATATTAATAAAATATTTTATTTTAATCACTTTTTTGTCTTTTCTGTTTCATTGATATACTGAAAAAAGATAACTTTTCTGGCAACATTTGTTCAATTAAAATTAATACTAATACAATTATCGCTCTAAAATTGAAACAAAATAAATCTACACCTAAAATGCAGTCGTATTGTACTCGTTTCTAATAGAAAAATTAAAAAAACAACCGTGACCTAGCGTTAGTAACTACTGCGTTCACCACTGATTGTCCGTCGATTTTTTTCGTCGACAACAACAGCGACTTTTAGTTGTAAATATGGTCGTAATTGTGATTTAGCAGTCATGTGAATGTTGTATATTTCTTTTCCTTATTTTGTTGGCTATAAAAATAGAAGCAAGTACATCAAGATTAAATGCATCTTCTCTTTAAAAAAAAACTACGGTGAAGAGGGATCAGAAACACGTCCGATCACATTAATTTAAACAATTTTTGACACAGTCATAGCATTGCTTTTCTGTCACGTACTTAATTATATGACGTCATATTCTGCATAATCTACTGTTAAGCTTTTAACACTTAGATGGAATTATCACTTCTCTGCTTAATTACACGGAAAATACTGTTCTTACGAATATTTTTTACACATCGCAATCTAAATATTGCCGTATGATCCGCTGTTCAAATAACGGTTAGATGGGATTGCCCGGCGGATACAGGCAGTAATGTCTGCATCTAGAATACATAGTTTTTATTTTATATTTACAAACAAAATATAGGAAACGGATGGTCGTAGGACTTTTTAAGATTCCTGTATTTTTTTGCGGCAAGAAATTTAAAAGCAGTGAATCGCAATTCAAATCCCAAACCGGATTTTGTGCATTCATTCTCAATGTTTTATTTGGATTCGTTCGTAAGAGCGCATGCTCTTATTCACACAAAAGCTAGACGCATCGAGAAGTATCATTTACTCGTTATTTGGTTTCACGTTCCTTTTAAAACTAGAAACACTTTTATGCGTTTGCATTGCTAAAATATTTCATTTATTTAGATGTATGAAGTTAATGAAGCAATACAACTGCGAACTGTGTTGCAGGAATAAACTGAGTCTCCAGGAGTCATGTTTCCTTCGTTGTTTTTATAACGAATGAAAAATATGGGAATACTTTTTCCAGCATTGTAGACGATGGGGAAATAATAACAAATGAGATCAGGGAGGCATCACGTTAGTAAATAAAATTAATAGCATTAAGATATCAGTGTAACATAAAGGAAAATGACTAGAATATCAAATAGATCGCATTTCTCAAGATTACATCATTTGTATATAAATATGTTTGCTCTATCGTATTAGAATATTCGTGACGTTCTTGTAGATTTTAGATTAATAGCCGAGTGAATGAGATGTAACGCTATCTTACCTAGAGGGCAGCCTCAAACAATAAAACAGGTATATTCAACGCAATCATACACGTGTTATCTATTATTATGATAATACTAATTGGTTCAAACATTGTTTCTTAAACTATTTGTAATTACATATTTTACAAACAGAAATACATGCTTAAATATTCCTTACTCTTCGGATTGAGGTAATTTTAAGAATATATATTTGATTTTTTCTAATTATTCGTAATTTACAATTTATTAATCAGATGAGAAACTCTGTCGTTATATGTTGTATCTATCACATTTGCTTCAGTCTCACTCGAATTTTATATTAATAAATCTAACAAAACTAAACATAGGAATAGTACAATATTTAAGCAAAAAAAGAAATATAAACTTAATTAGTAACACCCGTTGATCTGTATCTGGAGAGATAGTAAAAAAGAAGTTGGATATGTAGCGAAAGAAAATAACTAAATTTTGGATTCTTATGCTTTAGATTTGACTGATCTAAACACCTATTTTACTCCTTATTGGAACAATCTAAACCAAGAGTAATGGCTGACCAAACGGGCCAGGTTTTTTCTACTATTATATAGGCATGTCATTCGATTTGAAAGCTAATCATATAAATAGTATATGAGTGTAAAATATAACGTATGTAAATTGGATATGTACAAATCGAGTTTATCAATGCGTTGCACGGTCTATAACGAGTATTTAGTTATCCATATTGGACAAATCCAACACAAGACAGATTAATACAAGGAAAACTCACGTTAAAACAGATATTTACCTCTCGAATCTGATAGGGGGTTCAGGTTTCGTCATCTCTAAAATGTAACTATATAGCGTTCTCATAACTAATTAAACAAATTATATCCACACGTTGTCCCCACCATTTATTAACATAACACCATATGATATTCTCATTCATAAGAATCTACGCATGTTAAATAAGAAAAACTACTTCTCTACCGAATAATTTAGATTAAACAATGTGTAGCATATAGTGACACTAATAAGAATAGAGTAAAAACGAATAGTTTTGTACGATTTTGGAGCGTAGTTTTTTTTCATTGATCACAGTGTATAGTTCGTACAAAAAAAGAAAAGAAAAGAAAAGACGTACACTCATTTTGGTTTGAGTTCGAATAAAATGTATTCTTCTGTTTTATTGATGGGAGCAACAAGGAAAAACTAATTTGCCAGTTCATAAACACCTTGGTTAAGAGAGTTCTATGTTTATTCACACCGGTTATAAGACTATCTTCTTCACTTTTATCTATGTCTGTCCATCTATTTAACTATATCGCTTGCGATATGTCATACACATGTTTCGCCTTTATTCTGATTCAGATACATTTTGCAACCAGTATTGTTTACCAAATGACTAATACACTCTTAAAAAAGTTCAATTGTTTTAACAAATATTAACAACTATTGTATAACTTGTCTATTACTAAATTTCCTAAGGAACTACGCTTCAAAAATTCTTCAAATGTATAATTTTTTATGGTATCGAATCTATTCTTAATAAATCATAGTTAAACTATACATCTCTCGTTAAACTGTGTTAATAATTTACACATGTATGGCTCACGTGGATCCTTTTAGCAGAATTATTGTACAAAGATAAATTGATGTAATCCAGCTGTACTTTTTAAATATCAGCGCAATCGGAACAGCGAACGTCTACTCAAGATTTTTAAACGTAAAAAGAGTTATAATCAAGTTAATATGTTTTCAACAGTCTTTTGCTCCTCAAATTATTGGATCTGGAGCGATTTGTTTTCTGAGATGTAAGTGTACATATAATCCCGGTCGTATTACATTCTTTGTAAATCATGTATTAAGGTTATAATCGTCATAGTAATCGGTCGATGGAGAGGAAAAAAACCAATGAAACCATAGATTACTTATCGTACGTACTTTGAGCGCAATCTATCAATGTACACAGCTTTTTTTTAATTTCATAAATGAATTATCCATTTATTAAAGTACACTTTTAGACCTATGTTTAACCAGAGAATTATGCACTTTGTTTAAAAAGTAAGTATACAATTATTTCTAACTCTATTACATTTACATAGATGTACGTATGATTTCAGATTCCGAAATGCGCCTTGAGGTTTAACAATCATTCATAAAGATATAACATATTGTATTAATGCACATCTGATAACCAGATATCTATTTAGGTTGTGGTAAACTGTGAGGATAAACAACATTTATTATATATTATTTTTATAACGCTCCATCGGAACGAATATCAATCACGTTGCATATACAAGTGATGTGTCTTATTTCGGGCTTTGTTCCAAATTTGGGAAGTTGGCTTTTAAACTACATATTCCCATTGCATATTCCCATCACACGCTACAGACTGAACCATATGGCCATGAATTTCACGGGAAGTACGCACTGCTACTCACATGCACTACTTCTACCATAACTCTCTCGCCTAAACTGCTACCACGCTTTTTTGATTCTTACTCCTACCAACGCACAAGTATATTTATATGTATATAAATATGGCAGTCTGTTACCCATCATATGTTCTTGCTAAACCATGTTTTAGGCGAAACATCGAGTAAATATGAGGATATCTTAATTTATTTTCTATTTGTCTATTCTTTTACAGATGTCAATGGTTTATCTTTGTTAGCTATACAATAGAGGATACTTATATTCTAAATGTACGTCATAAAAACTAACGATCCAACACAAAAGCACAAAAGCAATCTAACACAAAACAAAAACGAACTAACAAACTCACATACTCATATATATATATATATATATATATATATATATATATATATATATATATATATATATACATAGTATTCTTAATATGAGAGACGTGTGTAATCTGTATATTTTCACCTGTTGACATTTAAACTTTTTGTTAAGCTGAGAACCAGAAATTTGATAAGATTAATTCCTACATGTGCATAATGTCTTAAGGTGATGAATGTTAATCTCTGCTTTTATTAAAGGTATTTTACGATAAATATATTCTTAGAAACTCAGATTTTCATATGATTTTAAGCATATGTTACAGAGGCAGGACATCATGTGAGAACGTTTTTAATCATTCAGGGTATATGCATAAATATATTAATATATATATATATATATATATATATATATATATATATTTTATACTTACATAAAATTAATCAATTACACGTGTTTCTGTCTACCAGCCATCATACGCATAGCTAGCTTGGGCAATGATTGAACCTTTAATCTCATTGTCGATGGTCACAAATATGTACGATTTTAATCAGCTACATTTTTTAGTCATCTATTTTTGTAATTGTTTGTATTAGTGATAGTAGTCTTAGTCTTGTTGCCTTTTCTTTTACCTTGATGTAGTATAAAACGCTACTATCACGACCAACGTTGGTTTGTTCCTGGCTATTTTTACTTTATCAACTTGACCTCAACAATGCAGTCCTGTGACACATATTGCCGGAGTGAGAAGGAATTTCGTATGGTCACACAATTTTTTAATAAAAATATTCAAACGTAAATGCCAGTGAGGATCTGTCGATAATAAGCCTGCAATTTTCTCTATCTCTTTTACAAAGAAAACGATTTGTTAGATAAATTAATCTTTTTAATCTACGTCTGAAAACGGTTTGTCTACTGCTCAATGGTCTTCATGTAATCCTTGACATCGCTGGATTCATATATTTTACTAATCTCAATCCTATAAATAAGCCAACTGCTTAAACAGGATTAATCTAGAGACACTCGAAAACACAATCAACGTAAGATTCACATATAATAGATATGTTATGTATATATGCATACAAAAGAATATTCGACACCACCTACAGCGCAATCTACTCTAAATTTTTAGGGGACATTGTTGAATTGATTTCATATTCAAATCTCATACGATCAAGAACTAATACCGTGTCTTATATTTGCATGATCAATTCAATTGATGTCGGCGTTCACAGAGTGGATGATATGGCTAATTGTTTATTTGAGAGAGTTTTTAATAAATACGTTTCAAGTATTTATTATGAGGAATATATTGGGGTATGTGTCAATAATACACCATAATAATGACATTCAGGCATTATGTATGAACATTGTATTTGTTCAAACTGCAATTAGATATATTATTATAAGCTATATGTATATTTTATTTGAATACATCGCGAATGAATATGATTTGTTTTTTAATCAAATAACATTGTCTTTATTCAGAGATATATGCGAAAAGATGGACATCAACGACATGCATTTTGAAACGGATCTATCCTATTTGATTTGGATGACTAAGAAGAATAGACATTATATACCCGCGATTCTCTATAAATTTCGATATTAAAAAGCATTTAAATTTTAAAATTTCTAAAATTAGTATTACATGTACTTTTTAAAGGTTGCACAGGATAGTTTACCATGTTCATTAACTTCAATAACCAGAGCTACATTATAATGCATTTCTTACCTAATTCGCGCGGAAATAATGATTAACTTTATACATGAAATGTATAAATCCTACAATTTATTTATGCAATAATAACTATTAGATGGATTTCTCTTCATCGTGTGTGGTACATCATAATGTTTGCTGGAATATGATGTGTATATTTAGTTAAAAGTGTTCGAATTCCACCGAACTACGACTAACTCCATCCATTCATATGGAAAACTGAGGTAGCGTGCACAAAATTAGATTAAACAAGTTAAATAATTTAGTATCGCAAAACAATGAGTTTTTATTAAAACATCAACACAGAAAATATGCAACATAACTGTTTATTTACAGAGAGAAATGAATATTTCAACTAAGATATTCTTTTACCGCAAACACAAGAAAAATACATAAACTATTGTCTGTGCAATCCAAATCCATGCATGACACATACATGTGTATGAATAAGCCTAGTACGACATTTTTTGCCGGCTTACATCTGTTGTGAACATTTGTTTTTCTATTCTTTCTAGAATCATGTACTTGAAAGAGGGGAGCACGTTAGGGTTGTCAACATGATGTGAAAGTAGCAATATTGAACTGACTGGATTCGAACTTCGCACACCCAGGTCGTCCCTGCACGTTGTTATATACTTCATCGTTTATACTTCTGATGCATGCAAATATGTTATATTTATATGTGTGAAATACTATAAGTTCCTCATTTCAATGAATCCGCCATTACAGATAACACAATTACCCGCTATAGCAAAGATAACATGATATATATTCTTTGTTAACACATGATGTATTTGTATTTATTATTTGTCCAGATCTCTAATAGTTCTATATGCCACAAAGAACAATTCTGAAAACCTTCTCGTTTCTACACATTTTTTGTGTTCGACGTGTTCAGCAAGTGACGCAGTCTTCTTAACATTGTTAATAAAAGTATGAACATAGATTACTCGCAAAGTTGCTTGGATCGTCTATTTGTGAGTAGTGAACCTTCACTTAACGTGGTTTTGTTAGCCTAGTGGTTAACGCGAAACTCGTAACACGTGATCACTCTTTATATGAAACAGGATAGAATCCTGACCGACCCACACTTTTCCCTTTTTGCTTTACTTTCTTAAGTCCGTGTCTGGTAGACTAAATTACCTGTTTATTAAAGAGTGTCAACGAAAAAAGAGCATACATATATGTATATATATATAGTAAGCAATGAAAATATATATGGCAATCAAGCTACACAGAGGCTCCCGTGTTTCATCCCCGGGGGGAATCGTCAGGCTAAATGCATTCAGCCTGACGATTCCCCCCGGGGTGAAACACGGGAGCCTCTGTGTAGCTTGATTGCCATATATATTTTCATTGCTTACTACCTAGCTCTACTTACGTATCGAGCACTGTTGAAGTAAATACTGAAAACTGACACATAAAAAATTATATCTCCTTATAATATTTAATGTGGATACATGAAGTACTAATATATATATATATATATATATATATATATATATATATATATATATATATATATATATATATATATATATATTTTCAACGAAAACATTTTTTTCCAGATTTGAAGGTAAAAGAACTTCCGAGACTATATATATACATATATATATATATATATATATATATATATATATATATATATATATATATATATATATATATATATATAAATGTAATAAATGTTCCGAATTCGTTTAAAAAACATGTAAATTCATACCATTGTTTCTGCCCATTTTAAAACATTAATCCTCTTGATAACAAACTCAAGATGTCTTCATAAGTCTTCTTCAATTAGTTTTTGCTTCTATCAAACTACGCCAAAACAGAACCGTTTACATAAAACAATTGTTCTCTTAATTTCTTATATTAATCCGTTTTCCCCGACAGTCTAATGTTACACTCTGTTTAGTAACATATTTCTCTAGGTAAACGTCAAAACTACTATATGAATACACTCGAAGAATGATCTTCATTTCTTTAATAATGTCCGCCATTAGATATATTGATTCAATAATACAGGAAAAACACACAACTTTCTTCTTTTTTTTACTCGTTTTCTCGTTAGTTTTGGTTATACAATGATACAGACAACTTAGTTTATATTAAATTACAAATGTTACTGAACTGCTAATCGGATTTAAAACGAATGAGCAGCATTAAATGTATTGTGTTCAAAAACATTGTTCTAAAAAATTTAATTTTACAACGGAATGGTTGCTTGAAATGTACATTGAAAAATCTGATAATTGAGATTTACTCAGAATTCTTTTTAAATATTTAAAATATCTATTTTTAAAATAGCCAATACTCTATATGCATAGCTTTAAAGTATAAACATGAAAAAGTAACAAAATATACTTCATGTTTTTTTCTCTGTTATTCGCTTTGTTGTTCTCAATATGTTTGAAAAGAATATTCAAAGGAAAGCCTTTAAATAATGTGTATCCTTCTCTATACTAAATCTTAATATCTAACTTTGCTGTTTTTTTTTCTTTATTTTCTTTATTCTTCATAAACATGAAAGCGCATTGGTTGGGTGTTTTAACTCTACGTGTTCAATGCTCGCTGATATTTTTCTTGTATCCGAGTTGTGCCTTGCAAAAGAATTACGTGAAACTTTTACACGCGGTATTGATTACAGAAAAATGGCGCCACAGCATGCGAACCAAACAAAAAGGCAGTGAGAAAATAGCCAAAAGTAAGTAGACGATCTTTTCCGACTGAAAGCTGTCTTTTGATAAAATTAAGAGGAATTTTTAATGTGAAATTCTTTTGTTAACACTTTATTCAAAGAGGTCAAATATCGATTTGAAATTCGGTAAAATATTTAGGAACTTTTTTTCAAACGCTATGCCAATAATGATTCATGAATGCGAGCAAGAAAATTCAGTATTGAATATTTTGTGAATAGTTGAAAATCTAAGTTGTTTTCACAAGATGTGTTTTGCATCTCCGGAAATAACCGATGAATAACGAACACATATAGCAATGGGAAAGAAGACAGATTGAGGCAAGCCTATTTAGCTAGATACATGATAGACAGCGATATACATATTGAACAGAGTTGATTTGAACAGACGTAGGATGATATTAAACACAGTGAAATTTAAGTGTAAAGAGCGTGGACATATTGAATAGATAGGATGATGAAGAAAATGAGAGAAACGGAGAGAGATGCACAGTTACAGAACAATATATTAAAAAGTAACATAAAGACAAAAAATACAGCACAACATTTTCAGAGAGAGAGAGAGAGAAAGAGAGATTTAAAAATCAAGAGAGAAAGGTAGTATTTTACGAAAAACATCAAAGCTCAGGGAAAGAAAACGCGATGTCTAAGATGGCAGAGAGGGAATACAAATATTAAGAAGAAAATATATTTAACAACATGAATAGAGATATTAAACATAAATAAAGGGAGTAAGAATAAGGGACCACTAAGCGGAAATTAGTCTGAGCCAAGTGTATTATCTAAAACATTAATATAATTTATTTAAAGTAAAAGTGATTTATACATGGCAAAACGATGCAACGAACAGTAATTGGGCGAATGAGTCAAATGGATATAGTTTATAGTAATATAAACAGAAGATAAACACTACCCATCCAACCTCAGACGTTTGATGGGCTTGTTCATGAATTATAAATTGAAGTTTTTATTTTATTTTTGAATGAACAAGCCAAAGGGTAATATATGTTCTGTCCTCGATCAGTAAATTGTACATCTTTCTAGACGGAGGCAATTTCTATTTTTGTCGCAATCCAGATTGCCCCTTCATTGAAAAGTAATATTTAGTCTAACGCTGCGTTTGGGGTAAAGACGGTAAATTGCGGCAGCATTGTGAGGTGATACAAAGACAGAGATATGCAAACATAGACATAAAAATAGATGTTTGCAGATCGGTAGACTCAAAGATAAGGTTAAGAACGACAGCAAATATATACTGACCGTGTGTGTCCACATACATTTATATATATATATATATATATATATATATATATATATATAGTAATCCACATACAGTCTGTTTCGCTGTATCACACTTCTTCAGTGTAGCTAGCCTAACTAGTGCTTCAAGCTGGGATTCAAACTCAACCGTCGAGCTGACGGTCGGCGCCTCTACCCCAGCGCTCTCATACACACGGGCTGAATGTAAGTGATATCTACAATGTAAAAATTGTCCAGTGGCAGGAGCTCGAATTAGTTTTACCCAATGATATTATATAAAGGTTTTGTATTTTTAGCTACGGACACATGTGTTTCTTGCTTACGAAATCTTTAGTGAAGGGGATGATAATTACTGCCAGTCGAATGAATTAGAATCCGGTCACAAAGTAATATTTGACTCTGCAGCCTAGTATTAAACCCCTCGGTTACTATGAATTACCATAAAAATAAACAGTAAAATTATAGTTTATGTCAGGTCGGCAGACATACACAGTATGATAGAAATAACAGTGTTCTACGGCGAAAGCTAGATCTTTGCATTACGCTTAGGTTTCCAGCTTAGTATGAATTCTCTTAGATCGGTCTTGTCCCCCTTTAAAAATAACATATATATATATATATATATATATATATATATATATATATATATATATATGCGTACGTCTGTGGGTGCACATCTATGTATCCACACGCAATGGCTCGATTTAGTAACTTTAATTCACGTGTACAGTACATTTAGAGTTATATATATATGTTTATTTTAGTAGTAGTGATAAGATTTAAATATTTAAATATTGGCCCTTCAGATAGGTATTTTTGGAGAGCATTTTATCTCCCCGATACACAGAGATACACTTGTTATATTTTTCCTTTGTCGTAATACCTTACTGCATGATAACGTTATTACAAAGTACATAAATATAAATAAAGTTGTCAGTAAAAGTTATAGATATGTTATTGCAGTACTTGTAATTTTTTTGATATTGAAATTATAAATAGTATAACGTTAATTTATTGTGAATTTTTTATTTAACTCATGATTACAATATTTGAATTTCATTTTAACTTCTGTGAGATAGTTAGATCCTCAATTATAAAAAAACTATGTCATGCACTCTTTCAAACATGTTGAGTAACACATTAATGACAAGAAAGGGAAGTGGATATAGTATGTATATCCGGATTGATTACTAATTACCATTTTCCTATGGGGTCAGTATGCTTCTCTATCCCACATTTTCCAACCCCTCCCTTTACATGTCCCTCTCCTGAGATTCTCAAAACGGTGTAAGTTATTTTCAATTTTCAAGAAAACATGTAGTAAGCCATCAAAAATCGACGTGAACACTCGTTTTCCGCAACGAAATAAATTATAGTATAAAATGCTTCAACTTTTGGTTTACGTTTTTTATTCTTTTAAACTTCATTCTTGCTCTGTATCGCATTGATGTACCTTCTCATCATCCATCCCTCACTGATCCAACATTATATATATATATATATATATATATATATATATATATATATATATATATATATATATATATATATATATATATATATATATATACGCTATGTTGATGACAATTTTCCTTGCTTTCATTCAAGGAGAGAGGCTGAACAGTTTCTTTGTCTTCTTTTCGACTTGCATCTATCGTCTCAATTAATGACGGAGGATGAAGATTGTGGATCTCTCCCTCCCATTCCTTGATGTGTTAGTGTCTAAAGCTAGTTTACCATTTGAAACCTCTGTGTATAAGAAATTAACCTTAATAGATCTTTATATGAATCAGTTTTCCGTCACGCCATGATAAATAACAAATATACATTATCGATACGTTTTCTCATCGATCACTTATGGTGTGTTCCTACACCCGGCTCGATGCAGTACTTGGTCAAATTTCGAATACTTTTCTTGGCAATGGATATCCCATAAATATTATAAAAATCACCATTGCACGCAAAAGTTCCTATATCTATTGGTGATAAATGTATTGTCTCGTCACGATGTCCAATCCATTTGAAACTTCCATGGTTAGGTTCCGGCAGCCTTGACATTATCAAAAGGAGTTCTTCTACTACTCAATGCTGTTTTCGAGCAAGCAGTTACACGACTCGAACATTTTTTCTTTTTTCCGTAAGGATGGTTTCAAAAGAAATTATGTTGTATATAAGTTCCTATGTCAGTGTAGAGCTGACTATGTTGGCAAGAAATCCCACATATTAGAAATGTCAGTAGCCTAACATATTCGTTTACACTAGGTTTTGAGATCATCTGGGAACTTTCAAGCACATAAATCTGCCATCGGTAATCACCTGGTTTATACAAATACTTTTTCTGAACTGTATTCTGATGAGTGGGTTTCTCTTTTACACAATGACATATCGAACTATCATCTCAATATTATTGAGGCGTTAGTTATTAACAATTCTCGACCGAATCTGCGTAGACAAAAGATTTTAAAAATCAGTTGGAGATCTTCCATGATTTAAATACCCCATAACGTTAATATACTCACCCCTTATTTTCTCTCCCAATGTGCTTTCTCCAACAATAAATGATGTCCCCCTAATTTTCAATCCGATGTATTCAGCTTTTAATTCATCATTTTGACACTTATCTCTTAGAACGTCAGACAATTAAGCTTAAAGAAAAGTTGTATCAATTTTCTCTTTATTTTCTCCCCGTCCCGTTTCATTGATTTAAAAGAATGTTTTCTCTGAAATTTTTTGTAATAGAAATCTACTTACACCCCCCCCCACACACACACACACATATATATATATATATATATATATATATATGATAGAAATCGCTCCAGACAAGGCATGAAGCCACTTCGTATGAGGAGCAAAGGCAAATAATATACCAAGGTAAAAAACTAGCCAACGATAAGTGTTAGAGAGGTAGATTCAGACCCAGAAAACGGCAATTCTTTCCCCTTTGTCAGAAATATCGCTTATGGAATGTGAATACAAAATAAGGGAAGCGATAATTACAAGGCTGCCTAAACTAAATCATAAAGTCCACTTTCTGTATATATATATATATATATATATATATATATATATATATATATATATATATATATATATGGATGTTTTTTATGTGTACATCAACGTTTCGTCTTTATTTATAAGACTTCATCAGGATGATAAAATAGAGAAAAAATGTCATGCAAGCACAGATACATGTAGGGTAGACATATTGGGAAAAATAGAATGAAATAGTGGCCAACTGCTGGGTGGACGTCCGTATTTGTTGGAGAAATAGAAATGAATGTAGAAAAGAATGAGTGGGGAAAAATGGAAGGATGGGGTGAGCCAGGACTACTGTGGCTGGTGGTAAGAGACAGAGGTGGGGGATGAGCAGGGGTAAAGTGGATGGCAGAGAGGGAGGTGAGGAAGAGGGGGGAGGGAGGTGTTTGACCATATGGCTGCGGTTCAAGATTGAAGGGGAAAAAGTAAGTTGGAATATATATATATATTTAAATGATAAAGTACATGTACGTATTAGTGATGTCCGTAGGCTTAATGCTGTGAGCGATTTCTTAGATGACTATAAAGTGATTTGACTATGTGTTTATCAAAGTAAACGAAGCACGACGCGTGTTAGGGTTATCTCACGAAAAGCTTACATGGTTAAGTTCATGACCATAAATAAATGATGATAATTTAATCAATAATTTATCACACAATGCTGTAAATCCGAAATTCTCAGCAGATTTTGTAATCACATACTGATTAGCTGTCGGTATATATCTAGCATATGACGGTCGTTAAGTGGATAACGACACGGACCGACGACTTGGGTGTTCCAAGTTCGCATCCAGCTGGTTCCACAGTACAACTTTCTCTTAAGGATGTTGGGAAACATTACATGACCCCTTCGGCAAGAATGCCAACATCAGAATGAAGCTGGTCAACAAAGTTATACCATGTTGATTCATACAATCTACTTTTTAGTATCATCATCATTGCTGTAACTAAATCGAGTATACGTATCACCAGAGGATTTATTTGTAGGTTCTCATATGAGAAAACACCTAATTCGAAATCAACACATCCTATCACAAATCGGACATGCATTATCGTTTGGTACTACCCTTGCTGCTTTAAGTTCTTCAACGTGATGACGCTGTTCACTTTCAAATCATTACACACTACTCCTTATTCAATTCCTCAATTTCCCTCTCCCATAGATAGGATGATAGGATGTGTGGATCACGAATTTAAGGAGTAGATTGGCTCTGCTCATCGACTGGCCTTTACACTCCTTTTCTGTCTATTAGTCATGCGTAGAGGTACACACACTGAGACGCCTCTAAAGTCACCTAGGGATTTGCCTTGTTTCCTGCCTAGGGCAATAAACGCCGTCTCTTTTTCTTACTATCTGGGCAACTTGGGGAGAGTTTTTGCATCACTAAGTCTTACATGACTAGTCTGGGTTGCTCTTGTTCTGACAGGTTGAGGGTACAGGTTAAACAGCTTGTCTGGCTGCTGTTTCCGACTGGTAGTTAGGAGCCTTAACTCTTAAGTATCGCTACAAATGGTTGTTTCATAAACACTTACATTATATTGTGGGTAACTGTACGTGCCATGTCGCGCATGGAAAAGGACCCTGCAGTTATCCTCGGTGGGATTTCTCGAGTCCACAACTCACATGGACCAAGTCACGACCAATGGACTGGTTATGTGAGCTTATTGGCACCAGACAAGCAGCCACTTTGCCCTCCCCACTCTATCTAAAGACAAACATTAATTTACAAAATAAGAAAAACAAACTTAAACCAGACATCCAACAAAAAACCATATTCGCCTCCGCTATTGCGGCTCGCATTCACAAATATCCGTAGAAAGTTTTCCTCTGGAAACCTCCCCGGATATCCTAGCAATAAGTTTAACGAACCTTCAATCCTAAATTTCCTCTCACCACTTTAATATGACTGATTACCTTCCGCTCTACCGTAAAGAGTCTGTAAAACGTATGCACGGGCTAGGAGCTTATGTACGGAACACCCTCCACCGACTAGAGAACGTAGGTTAGAATCAGATGACAAAGCCTACATGTGCTTTAAATTGACCTTACATAACAGGGTAGTTGCTTATTTGTTTATACCGTTCTGCTTCGACCCAGGACTGTACCCGGCTTGACTCTGTCTCTGAAAGCTTAGATAGAGCATTCTCACTTGAATCGAATGCCCAAATACATGTATTTCTGGATTTTAATGCACACAACCGTGACTGGTTGGGATTCTCCAGCGTTACTTATGCAGCTGTGAATTCTACTTTTAATTTCCCTTTAGCTCACGACCCTTAACTGCCTGTCACTTTTCCGACCTGCCTTCCTGATTGTGCGGACCAGCAAGCCTCACTTCTCGGCCCGTTCTTGACCTCACTACCCGAGCCTTTGTGGTGGATGCCAATAGCCTGCTCGGAAACTCGGATCACGTTGTAGTAATGATACTAATCACCTTAAAAACTTGTCCAAACGCTGATGAGTCGTTGCTCAAAACGACGAGAAACTATGAACCGGTTGATTTTGATTCCTTCAGGGATCACATCAGCGACGCTCCATTGGGAGAAACATTCATTTGATCAGTGCGCAAATGAGCTAAGCGAATGGGTCAAAGCAGGCATTGATTCTTATGTTCTCACGCGAAAATTCTTCAGCAAACCCCACTCTCCTCAATGATAAACTTCAGAATGTTAAGCTGCTATTGCTGAGAGGAAGAAGGCATTCCAAAAATTCGGCCGCCATAAGTCCACTGCGAATAGACAAACATTTATAGAGGCAATAAAGGATTGCAAAGTAGTGATAGATGAAGGAAAGAAAACGTATACAGAGATAACCAAAAAACGCATTCAGTCACAGAAACTAGTTACTCGTGATTTCTGGAAAATCTACAACAGTGTGATGAACAATGTGCAATCGATAATTCCCCCGCTATCAAATCACAATGATGTAGTTTGCACGGTAACTGATGAAGCTGAACTACTTACCCATCGTTTTGCCATAAACTCCAGTTTGTACTCAGCAAACCATCCCTGCCCTAAATTCCCCTTGCAGACTGAAGCCACACTTTAGAACCTGGTCATCACCCCATCTACGGTCAGAGACATCATAAAAAACCTTGGCACATCCAAAGCCTGTGGGTCTGATCTCTGCAAAGAAGGTAGGCTCCCTCTACCGTGCCAGTAAACTTCTCACAACTGACATTATCTTATATCTCTACAAAGCCACCATCCGCCTATACATGGAGTATTGTTGATACATCTGGGCTGGAGCATCATCCACTAGTCTCTCTCTCTCCCTTAGACAAGGTCCAAGAAAGCGTCGCCAACTTAATAGGTACCTCAATATCCACGAAGTTCCAGCCCCTGTCACATCGCTGCAATGTTGCTTCTTTGTTTTACAAGTACTTCACTAGATTGAGCTCTGATGAACTTGCTGCTCTGGTGCACCCACGACGTAAATTCACTAGATTAACCCGACAATCTGTCAACTCCCATTCATTCACTATGGAGGTCCCCAGATGCCGAAGATCTTTCTACTCCAAAAGTATCTTTTGTTGTGCTGCTGGAATCTAGAACTTTATCCGTGCTCCCTGTTTTCCTGACAGTACTGACATTCAGAAATTTAAAATTAATGTAAACAGACATCTCACTGCACAGCTCCCAACTTATGTTGACCCCCCCCCCAAAAAAAAACAAGACTTTCACCCGTTTTCTTAGTAGCCCCTTAAGTCTACAGTGGTTGCCTGCTTTGTTTGAGTTGAACTATGTAAAAAAAAGAAACAAAAAGTGCACTTGCTTCCCATATTGTGTGATAGATTGCATACCTTTTCATATCTTCAAATCCGCTTCTTCTGTCCTCTAAACTTTCCTAGCTCCTACAAACATTTTCTTAGGATAGGACTGGTTGTTCATTCTTACAACGTAACCAGCCTATCTCAAACAATTTTTACAATTAAACCCCCTATACTTGAGCAACCAGACTCTTCCAGGACACCGATTTTGGTTCGACGATCTTTCCAGTTATTTTTTAACATTTTTCGTAAAAGTCTGCGATGTACTTTTTCGAGTGCTACAAGATGTCGATGGTATGTCAATGGTATGTCTCCGATGCATACAAGAGTGTTGGGAGGACAATGACTCGATACACTAGTATTTTGGTATCAAGCGATTAATCTTCATCATCAAATACTCCGAGACGAAGTTTTCCGAAAGCAACACTTACACCCTTAATACGATATTGAATTTCGTCGTCAATGGTGACATTAGAAGCGAGATGGCTACCCAGGTACGCGAAGCGGTTTACATTTCTTAGCAATTCTCCCCTAGTTGGAGATTAGGAAGGCTTTTCTGTTATCTTAAGGTGTAGCTTGAAATAAGACCTCCGTTTTTCGAACGTTGACTTTTAGTGCTAGTTTAGAGTATGCATCAGCAAAATGATTAATCGAGGTGTATAAGTATTCTTCAGTGAGAGCACAAACCTTGTTATAATCTGCATATTGAAATTCAATAAGATAATCAACATTTGTTTTAGTTCTGGCTTTCAGACGTTTCACATTGTAAACTCCACCATCCATTCTGTAGTGTATAGATATACTAGGTGAGGGTTGACCATCGATTAGGTGCAATACAACTGCAATAAAGATTGAAATCAAGATCAGTGCAGCTATAATCCCTGTTTGACCACAGATTTAACTTTTGATGGATCTGTAGAGCTCGAATTTGCGATTACCCTTGCAGTCATTTCGGTTTTTGTATATATAAGGTAGAAGGAGATAGACAGCGTCAGAGGTGCAGGCGTAAAGATACACGTATAGACTGGTTAAACATACAAACGTAATACGCGAAGAGAAAATTAGAAAACATTGAATATCTTTACAATTATTCAACAAGAGAAAATATATAGTTCTTCTCTGTTAGTCTTTTGGGAATGTGGTCATATGATAGTTAGCAAGTTATTTGTATTATCATTAAACTATGCGAGATCTTTCAAGCTGCACTGGTTGTATAGTAGAAAATGAACAAGGCAGTGCTGTATCATATAGACCTCTTATTCTCTTTTGGAACTTTTGGGGTCGTTTTCTTGCCCTGTCTTACTATACCGGCTTTTAATCGCGCCATCCTTGTTTTCAGGCGGTTGAACGTCTTATTCTTACCCCAAAGTTCTTCTAAGCAAGAAGGGAAGACTTCAAATGGCGAGGATTCAATATCCGTACGCAGGGTCAATTCTATAACCCACTTAGCACAACTGCAGTGTCGTATTCTCCGGAGACGTTGTTATAGGTTGGATATCGCTGCGTTAACGTCTTGACCAGTGATTGGCTCGATGGTTCACATTCATAAAAAAAGATCGCATGGATTTATGGTATTATTTTCGATCTCAATACGAAATAAGAATGTGTGTGTATCGAGAAAGAGAGAGAGAAAGAGATAAAGAGCTAGAATAAATATGAGTGTACGTAAGGCGACACACAGGTACATGTTTTAGTACTAATCAGTTACTGCTTATCAAGGGCATAAAGCCACTCGTGGGTGAGGGTCAATTAGTTTGTCAGATATGTCATGAAATAACACGTTGATGATTGGAGACTATCGTGGAAACGAGGCAACATTTGATAATTTAAGAGATTATGTTGTAGTATTCTGGAACACAGCCCCCTGGTATTGTTTTACAGTCGGGTAGTTCTAGAAAATAAACTTTACTCATAATAGTTCTGTTTTGTTTTAAAGATATAGTCGAAGAAATGACATTTATTTACAGCGGGTGTAGATAAACCGGTTTTGCTGTGAATATTTCACATGGGAACCAGATATTAGAGGTGATGCAAGCACATATACTGAAAATAAGGATACAATAAAGAAAGACTAACAAGTACTTGTCTGTGAATAAGAAGCTGTAGAGAAGAGAATAGAAGCAAACATCACCACCAGATACCGATGTCGATTTTGTACTCAGTCAAGGCAGACAAGTGTGCTCCGAGCGGTACCTCCAGAGATCTGACAACATCATTTTATCTTAGAACGTGTGTGACTATTATACAGGTAGAATATTGCGTCATGAATGAGAAACTTTCTGTCACCGCATAAATTATCAAAGCAGCGACTTTAGCAACAGCTTTTATATAATTCTTCCATTTCAAGTCTGGGATAAAAGTTAATCCTAGAAGCTTATAAAAGCAGCGAGCCTCCTACAGGGGAGGGCAATTAATTATAACTAGTACATAGTTAGCATCTGAGCGTTTATGGTGAAAAGAGAAGAAACTTGATTTCAAATTCATTAAATGTAACCGGCAACTTATTCCAAATTGCACCATATGCTTTCAGTCGGAAGAGAGAAAGAGAGAGAGAGAGAGAGAGAGAGAGAGAAAGAGAAAGAGAGAGAATGAGAGAGATAATCAGAAATATCTTCATTATTAATTTTGTTTCGCGGTGCAGCCATAGATTGTGGTGTCATCTGCATAAATGCCAATATATATGCAGATATGTATAAAGAAAGAAATGGAGAAATAAACACATGACATTAACCGTATACAGACTTACAAACATAGATGTTAATAGATGCAAATTATTGAAATAATAAATAAGTATATACTTATATATAAAGAGAGCAACGAACAAATTATCAGAAGAAGATATACCTCTGAAAATCTATAGAGAAGAATAGGCAGAAAACCTAAGCTGGAAAGAGAAAATGAGAAAGAAAGACCATGTTATCTTGAAAATGGTCCGCCATTGAAAAGCGGTAATGCTTTTAATATTTATGTGAACAACATTGCTGCACGCCATTTTGGTTGTTATATTTTAAGCTATTTTTCTTTTTTTTTGTTTAAGAAGAGAACATTATTCTATAATTCTGAGGCTTCCTATTAGTCCGCTCGTAAAACGGGCGTAAACACACGATGGTTATTTTATAAAAAAATTTCAAAGAAGCAAGAAATTTACATTTTAAATCTATTTTGTTGAATAGCGATGTTACCTAGTGCTCTTTTCAATTCATTTCAGGTATTTTCGCCCACGTTGAAATAAAAGGCACTTTTTCATTGTTGTTTCTATCGGTTCTCGACATCCGATATCGAACTAGTAAACCTGATGCATATAATTATGAACGGTAAACTACATTTGTATTAGAAGACCAATTGATACGTGATCGGAATGTTGATGTTAAATCCTCGTTTAAGTTAAAGGCTCACTTTAGCACATCCTATGAATAAAATTACACTTTCTTTTTTTCGTATTGCTAAATTCTGTGAAGATAATATAAACAAACATTTGATTTTTGTCGGCAAACGGAATACATACTAGTAAAGAAACAACGTGTTGCCTGTAAGATAGAAATATAATGTTTGGGGAAATATTAACAAATATATATTTACTCATAATTTTTGTTACTGTCTTAGAGTTCAATTATAATTGCTTTATTTATGTTACTAAGTACAAAAACACACACATCAAATTATTAGCTAAATAAAGACACGGACAAGTACAAACACAAATTAGAATTCTAAGATCAGAAAATAGGTTCCCTGTTAGTGGGACTTTAATAAACGTAATGTGTAAGACACCGAATTAATTTATTGGCTGCTAAATAAATATACACCGGAACATGTATCAATTAAAAAAAACCTTCTCAATACGAAACAGTCGTAAACGATACGAATATACGAATGCTATAAATTGAAATGTTTGTTATCTTAAAAGATAAACGCACCTCATATATATATAGAAAAACAAATGCGAAAGTTTGTTTCATCTCTCATAACTATAATAACATCAAACCGTATTATGCTTATTTAATTATGTCGCACAACATAACCTTTTGAAATAGAAATCTTATAATGCCCCCATTTGCATATTCATGTTATCAAGAGTTTCTAATAAATAAATATTCTATAATATACATTTCTAATTGTAATTGCCAAATGTTCTTAGATATACACAACAGTGTTGTTTATAGTAATATCATAATTACTAAGAAGATGTATTATAGCGTTATTATAAACAAAGGATGGCGTTAGACAACTGACATATAACTTTATTTTTCCAGTGATGTCATTGGGATGCAGTTCTCTGAATTCCAATGACACTAGACGTTTAACTTATAATGTAAGTTTTAATTGAAAGTTTTACATGTAAATAAGGTCACTGGAAAAATAAAGTTATATCACAGTTTTTAAAACGCTCTCTCTAAACTTTGATCTTAACTAAAAAGCCAAGGCACCATAAACAAAAATAATGTTTTTGCGACTAAGCATTTTTAAATAAATTAAAGAAAAACAATAATTTATACAGATAGTTCTTTAATAGGGTTGCGTAGTATTAGTTACATTGTCATATAACCGTCTACTCAGGAAATAATTTCTTTCCGCCATGTATGGCAGAGGGTGTACACTAGTGTACATATATATATATATATATATATATATATATATATATATATATATATATATATATATATATATATATATATATATATGGTGTCAGTTCTGTTTCTATTAGATGGACTATTTTTATGTTCGCGTTATATTTTTACAGTTTTTCTTTGTCCACTTTCTTAAGAAATAATTACTTTGACCTTAGTATTAACATTTCACTAACTTCATAGTCGACCTAGGTCAAATCTAGGTTATCCTTTAATACTCCATATATCCTATCTCATCTGCATAACAAGTTTACATCAAATCCAGCGTCAATATCGGTTTCTATAATGTTTATAGCGGAAGGAGATATAACGCACACGATATTTATATAGAAAATAAAACGCTGATTTTGTCTCTATTTTGAATTTTTATGAGGTAATTTTACTTTAAAAACCATCATCAGTTTTCGTCAGACACGAATTTGAAAGTACGTGATATTGAATTAATAAAGTAATATGCTAAAACATTAACACCTATCCATTGATATTAGACTTATCAGACCTTCTATCGAGTTCTGATGAGTGTCGTATGTTACAGTAATAGGAGACAGAAAGTAGAAATTTTTTTCTTATAAAACTAGTGAAACTTAGTAAAACAAAGCGTTTTACGTGATTCATGTCGTAACGTCATATTGGGCAAGTCAGTTATTGGCAAACTGACGATACAGTCTGAGGAAGAAATCAGGAACACATTATATGACATGTTAGAATATATATATATACAGGGTGTTTCAAAAGTCTTGGGAACATAACGATTTTTAATAACTCAAAAACTATTAGGAGTTGAACAATGAAATTGGTACCGTTGGAAAGGTTAAAGTTTCAAGTGTTGTGGGGAATCTTCAAAGTTGCTCAATATGAGCACCATTCGTCACACGGCAGACATCTAGTCGATAGTCCATTTCCTGCCAAACGCGTTCCAGCATCTTGACGTCAATGGTTCCCACAACTGCCGTTACTCGAGCCTTTAGTTCGTCAATATCTCTTGGAAGGGGCGGCACATAGACTTGTTGCTTGACAAAGCCCCAAAGGAAAAAGTCACACGGGGTAAGATCTGGAGACCTAGGAGGCCAGAGCATGAGAACGTCATCACCTCGCCCAGATCTCCCAATCCATCTACCAGGCAGCCTTGTGTTAAGAAACTGCCTTACTCTAAGACTCCAGTGTGGTGGTGCACCATCTTGTTGAAAAATGAAGTCATCAGATTCTGCTTGTTCCAACTGAGCCATTAACCAGTCTTCCAGCATGTTGAGATAGGATTCACCAGTGATAGTTGCCTCTTCAAAGAAGAACGGTCCATAGACACCTTTCTTGGAAATTGCACAAAACACGTTCACTTTTGGTGACTCTCGCTCGTGCTCAAGAAGTTCATGAAGATTCTCAGTACCCCATATGCGAGTGTTATGCTTGTTAACTTTGCCATTCAGATGGAAGGTCGCCTCATCGCTAAAAACAAGCCGGTCATCAAAGCCGTTATCTTCCAACTTCTCTTGCATTGCAATGCAAAAGTCACGGCGAAGTGGCTTATCAGTGTCCTTCAACTTTTGGACCAACTTGAGCTTGTAACGTACCATTTGCAGTCGTTTCCTTAAGACACGCCAGACAGTTGCTGGAGCAAGCTGAAGTTCCCTGCTGGCTCTTCTCACTGATTTACGGGGGCTCCGCTGAAAGGCTGTTTGAACTTGCTCAACTGCATCTTCTGAAGTTGAAGGGCGACCTGTTCGCTTACTTGGGCACAAACACCCATCTTTCACAAATTTAGCATGCCATCTGACAATGGATTTCCTTTCAGGGGCTTCTTTTTTAAATTTCCTGCGAAATGCACGCTGAACACATGTCCACGATTCAGTCTTTGCAAATTGGAGGACGCAAAATGCCTAGTCTTGTTTAGAGAACGCCATTACTGCACCTGGAAAGATAACACGAAAATCATTAGTATGACCAAAAACTTGATTAAGCAAGCTTTAAAATGGCACCAGTTTCATTTTTCTACCTGGAATAGTTCATGAGATATACGCATTTGTAATGTTCCCAAGACTTTTGAAACACCCTGTATATATATATATATATATATATATACACATATACAGTAGTTTGTGTAGTTTGCTTGAAGCATTGTGTGTAATATATATATATATATATATATATATATATATATATATATATATATATATATATATATATTTATATATGAGAGAGAGAGGGTGAGAGAGAGGCTTGAAAATATAAAATGCGGCAATTTTTCAGGTAGAAACGCGACTGAAAGCAAGTCTAGGCGGGGATAAAAGTGAGGATAAGTTTATTATATGTTTCCTTGGTTTTATTATAAATCGTACTTGATTTCAGTGTAACTTTATAATGGAGTTCTTATCACATCATATCTCGGGAAACCTCTTTCTTCAGATCTTTCTAAACCTCTGATCTTAAAACGTGTAAATTGCGGTCGTTTATATACGGTATAGAAAATTAGGAGGAAAAGAAAAACGAAAAAACGATTTTCACGTTTACTTTCATCTCGTTTAGATTTTAGTCTTGGTTATTATCCGATACAAATTACGTTTCTGCCCTTCCTCTCCTTCTCTCTGTCTGTTAGTCTGGCTGCCCCCTCTTGCTCTCTCTCTCTATCTCTATCTCTCTATCTCTCTCTCTTTCTATATATATATATATATATATATATATATGTATATATATATATATATATATATATATATATATATATATATGTATATATATATGATATTTAAATGTTGAATTAAATCAACGATAATTGAATTATCGTTTAATAATAATCTACCGTAATAATATAAAGCTCAATATATTGAATAGAGCAATCAATTGTAGTGATAAAAGATGAGTATAACAAATTGTAAAGATACACTATTTATTAGAACCTCAAAAGTTCAGAGCAAGGAGCTTCATATCCTTGATCCATGGATTTTCAAAGATAAACTCTTCTCAGAAGAGGATAGGGAGAAGCCGACAATGTTTTGTTTTATTTTATGTAACATTTTCAAAGTTAATTCTTGGCTATAATATTTACAATTACATTGTCGGCTTCTCCCTATCCTCTGATGAAAAAAGTTTATCTTTGAAAATCCATGGATTAAGGATATGAAGCTCCTTGCTCTGAACTTTTGATTTTCTAATAAATAGTGTATCCTTTCAGTTTGTTATACTTATCTTTCATCTCAACAATATATATATATATATATATATATATATATATATATATATATATATATATATATATATATATATATATATATATATTTTATTTTTAAATACAGATTTTAATCAGACATGGACCAGTGGTTTCTGACAAGAAACGGGTTGAATTCCCGATTCCGTCGTCTTCAGTCATTTACTATTTCAGACTATGCTGAAGACGACAGAATCGGGAATTCAACCCGTTTCTTGTCAGAAACCACTGGTCCATGTCTGATTAAAATCTGTATTTAAAAATAAAAATATTACGCTCTTAATTTAATTTAATTGAGCACTCTACTGGTATTTCCCTTTTATTCTTTATTGAGTATATCTTTATTGAGTATACCTTTATACTTTATATATATATATATATATATATATATATATATATATATATATATATATATATATATATACGTATATAATAGATTAATGTAGTTTTGCTTGACGCAATCCTGAAAGATTCTCGGTCTGATGAGGTTGACTTTCTTGGGAAAGTGCAACCGAAACATGTATGCACATATGTAACCAATAATGTTTGTATAAATAAAAATTTATACGTATATTTATATATATATATATATATATATTTATATATATAGGTCGTTCATAGAAAGCAATACAATTTAGAGGTGTAACGGATAGGCACAAACTGAAGCGAATCAAGACATACAACGGAATAACTATTTATGTACTTTCACCTTTTTTATTAATACAATGTACATATGAGGCCTGTCTAAAAGGTATTCGACCTTAGTTCAGAAAAAATATTTCAAATACGTGACGGGGTGGGGTTACTCATCCCCTGCAAATTACGCTCCTTGTGCTTGCGCACACATTTAGCCCACCGATATATCTACTGCCGGAAACACCTCTTGAAGTTTTCTTTTGGAACGGTGTTCATCTCCACCGCATTATTTTTTTTTCTCGCACCCATCTCAACACAGCTGCACCCCGAGCATTTTGAACTTGACAGAATTAAAAGCATGTAATGAATTTTGATCAACATTCCAAAGAGGATTCTCGAGATAAGGTGTAGTATAATTATATTGTGTCTTTTATTTTCGTAAGAGGGCAGAAAATATGTGTAAATTGTACCGTTCGAAGAACTAATTTTACTTGCTCTGAGACTGGTATTCTTGTAGTTTTTATATCAACGAGCGCAATAGATCCGGGTTTATTTTAAGTTGGCTTACTAGATTGCACAGTCGACGTTAGTATTCATTTTATCAGTGCCACATCTTATCTATGTATAATAGGGATTATTCTCTTGACAGTATTCT
>OY744515.1:247164051-247249051 GCA_963556195.1 Sepiola atlantica
TGACAATCGGTGGTTGAAGAGATTTCTTGAAGGAAAGAAGCTTTGTCTTTGCGGCATTAAAAGTTACCAACTATTTATGACCCCAATCCACTATAGCCTGGAGGTCATTTTCTAAGGATTCAGCCATTGCCTCGGATATGTTCGCGTCCGTTTTGCCCACATGTGCACAGTAAAAAAAAGAAATATATTTTTTAGTTAAAAAAAACGAGTTTTAAACTCGAAAATGAGAAAATGTTGTTTCAAAATGTTATTGGAACATTGTTTTAATAGTACGATTTCATGATTATTTCATCATTATCATAAAAGCTTGATTAATAAGTAGTATCATTAAAGCTTTGAATTAAAAATAAAAACATATATCTGTTATATAAGAGGTATAATTAATCACTAATTGCACTAACCATTTAGCACTTTAATCCTAATTAAACATTTTAATTTTTTTCTTTACAAATGATGGAGATGTGAATTTGAATTCAATCTTTCTTAAAATAATATTCTATCTAAAATCACGTTTATTTCTATTGAAAACCAATCAATTCAAGCATTAAGCAACGAATAAATGTTTATTGCAATAGTAGTACTACACTTAGTAGTTGTAGTAATACGGCAGTAGCGTTTGTTATTATTTTTTCTTTTACTAATGAGTCACTGCTAACCAAGGCCGAGTTTGTCAGGTGGATGGTGAGACATCAACGTTATGACTGGTAACGATTATTGAAACTGGGCAGAATTTGATTTAAGAAGACAGTTCAACAAGCTGTGTTTAGATTTATCTACACGGAGGAGAAAAGGAAAATGTTTGACAGTTGTTCTAGCTAAATAAGTTTTTGTGAATGTTTTTCAGAGGGAAATCTTAGTGGTACCTCCCCATATGTGGAAACAGTACTTCATCTAAGGACGTATTTGACTCTTACAGGTTAAGGCGTGAGATTCCCTTTTTAGCAGTAGAAATATCCAACCATTTTTTCAACGACCGTAGCAACGGATTTGATATAAGTGTTCCATTTCAAGTCTGAAATTAAGATCAATCTCAGAAGCTTATCAAAGCAGAAGGCTTCTTTATTTATTTAAATTACTACTGTCGTTTAAGTATTATGTAAATGTAATTTACTGTTTTGTGTTATGTGATAAAATTAATATATTTACTTTAAAAATCTCTCTCTATATATATATATATAACTCAATGTCTGTGGGTGTGTGTGTGAGGTTTGTGTGTTCACTGTAGTAAGAAAGGTTAGAGAATCTACATAAATTATTAAGGCGTATTATTATGTAAAATTTACCGGGGAAGACAATAGAAATGTTCTCAAATCTCAAAATGCATTCAAAGGTAGCAATGAGAGCATAACTAGCTTAAAACTTCAAATATATCCTATTTTGTGAAATTTTAATTATATGTATAACATATTCTGGGAAAGACAATGGAAGTGGTCCAAATCACTAAATGCCCCATAACCTACTAGAGCTATCGGGGCCGAACCGCCTTAAAAACTACAAATATATTCCATAAAATTCTCCGGGGAAAACAATGTATAGAGTCTCGAAAATCTACGTTAGCATCTATGTGTCGAATATCTACGTGCCCACCTCCCCAATCTAAGTGACCCATTTGGACAGAATTCTCGTTAAACTTCCGATTTTTCTGATGAGTGTTATTTTGAAAGTAGAATTAACACATGTTTGAATATATGTTGGGAATATATTAGACTCAAAACACCGTGTGTGCGGTGTTGATTCTACGCCACCGCCCGATTTATCAAGATAACATTATATGAATTTAAAGAATATATTTTTTGTTTTGTAATATAATAATATATAAGTAAATGATGGGTGTATATTTAGTACGTAACGCCTCTCCGTCTGTCTGTTTGCCTCTCTTTCTTCTTTTCTCTCTTTCCCTCTCTCTCTCTCTCTCACTTTATCGATTTATATATACATCACTCTCTATCTCTCTCTATCTATCTCTATTGCTTTCTATATACCTCAATCTCTCTATATATATCTATCTATCTCTCTCTCTCTCTCTCTCTATATATATATATATATACAGGGTGGGCCAAAATAAGGGTCCTATCTTTAAATTTGAATAACTTGAATTTGAATAACTTCCACAAAATAAAAGTTAAACTCACCAAACTTTATGTGTGTGTAGACTGACCCTTCCGAGATTTTTTGAAATAAACAAAACAAATTTTAGCCGAAAAACACTTCTTAAAACTTACAAAAACTAAAGTATTGTTTTTTACACTGTTTTGAGTTTTTTAAGCAAAAATAATGTTTTCTAAATGAGGGTACGCTCCTTAGGGCTAATACGGCTCATGCTTGCTTCGGAAGGGGTCCTTTACTTATTCTAAAAAAAAAAAATCAAAAAAATCAATAAATAAAAAAGTTATGAATTTTTAAAAATAGGACCCTTATTTTTGCCCACCCTGTATATATATATATATAGTCTAAAGAAGCTTTGAGTCAATTTAAACAAAAAAAAAACAACAAAAAAAACAAATAGTAAAATGCAGTTTAAATTCCCAGAGAATCTAACTAACTCCAAGATATTGCAGACTAAACATTCGTTTGAAAATTAATAAATAAATAAATAAGAAAATAGAAAAAATAAAAAAAATAAAAAGGGGGGATTATTTATTTATATTAATATTGTTGCACGGCTAGAGGGACTGCACAAGCCAATTGATCGTTTTGTTTCTTCATCTTCTCTTTTCCACCACCATTGCTGTAAGCGTTCTGTTGATTACGCCTTTTATATGGTCAGGTGCCTCTTAATCCGTAGGAACCGAGGAACTTTGAGTTCAGATGCTAATTATAATTTTAAAAATAATCTCGCGTTGGTAATTCTTGTCAGACTGGAATACAACAAATAAATAAACAGTAGAGAATAATGGAATTCCGAAATTGATTGTTTAGGCTATCCCCAGAGAATATTTCCTGGACCCTATGATGCGAAATATATTAATACAATTATGTTGAAATAATTCAATATAATAATCTTAATACGCTACATGTATTACTTATTATTCTGTATCTGTCTCTTTCTATCTCTTTTGTTCTCTCTATCTATCTATCTATCTATCTATCTATCTATCTATCTATCTATCTATCGTTCTCTCTCTTTCTCTATCAATCTATCTATCCATCTCTCCTTCTAGTTCTTTCTCTCTCTCTCTCTCTCTCTCTCTCTCTCTCTCTCTCTATATATATATATATATATATATATATATATATATATATATATATACTAGTTTCGAATTCTACGACCGGTATGAATAACTATCCCTACGCTGACGATTACCGAAAAACTTAACTATATACGTATGTACATAAACACAAATCTTTATAAGTATTTGTCGCTCCCGATCTAGGTCGGACATGGTAGTGAGTAGTATAAATACACCCGTCATCGTAGCTTTTGCTTCAGTAGTTAAACATTCTTGACAACGGATGCCTATAACAGGTTTACCTCTCGCTGACTTATCAGATTGTTCATAGTGGCTGAGTATATATATATATATATATATATATATATATATATATATATACATACATACATTCATGCATATACATACATATACATTATATATATATATATATGTGTGTGTGCGTGTGTGTGTGTGTGTGTTTACTCTTGCTAACAAACAAATCAAAATTGTTGGAATTATTACCCCCTCTCATCCTATTATATCACTTGTCACATTTGTCAAATGTCTCTAAAACAATAACTTGACAGCCCTTTTGCGTCAGATGGATTCGTCCCTCCCAACATTCACGTAAGTCAAATTAACAGCTGACCTTACGCGAACACATGGGAACTAAAATAATATATCGGTCCTATTTATTTTATTAACCATTGAAATTGTAGGTGTATTATTTGAGCCCGGTGTTTTATTCATTTAGTTTAGTTTTTGCTTATTTATGTTTTATTAATCTATTTACTTTTTAGATATAGTTATTCTGAAATGAAGTTGCTTCTCTGACCACAATTAGTTACTAATTCGCTTCTACAATTTAGTAGTTTGGACACATCTTTCAAATAAAAAATTTCGAGTTTCTTGTTGAAGCATAATATACATAAATAGTTACATGTCTACATATTTACATGTCCTGGCCCTACATTATATTTTCCATTTGATTAATGTATGTGCTACGGGATTATATACTAAGCTCTACCCGTGTATTGACCACTGTAGATGTAAATACTGAAAAATATATACGCAATATATTATATTACCTTATAATATTGTATGTGTATATACATGAAATAATAAATAGAACTGTAAGAATGTATTAAGATCTTGTTTCGAATCTGTTTGAATATCTACCTGCGTTTAGCTACACTGATACACTGAGGAGTCTTCAAAATACTATCCCCGCGCATACACTTTACTATATATTAAATCGAAATGTTTGTATAAGAAATATCAAACAGTGTTAGAAAATGCATCCGTTTCAGCCTATTCAATGGGCAGTACCCTCTGTGTGTGAATACGTTTGAATTTATTTAAAAAGATCAAAAGCTTTCAAAGCATTCAAAATGAGTGTGCAGAACACACGTAGAAGTACGTTTTCATGTATGTGTGCGTGTATAAATAACATACAGATATTTTTCATGAATTCATTATTCATCTACTAAAACTAAACCAATCAAAGTGACACTAATTGATATAAATGATAAAAATACATTCACAAAATCAATACGAATAAAAAATAGCAATTTAATTTGTGGACATCTCTAACAGTAACTATCTGTTTGCATGTATTTGGTCCCAGATCAGTCAACAGGACACGAAATTTTCTCTTTCATAGAAAGCTGCAGTACATTGAAATATATATATATATATATATATATATATATATATATATATATATATATATATATATATATAGTCTAAAGAAGCTTTGAGTTATTTTAAACAAAAAGACAAAAAAAAAAGAAGGAAAATGCAGTTTAAATTCCCAGAGAAACTAACTAAATCCAAAATAGTGTAGACTTAACATTTGTTGGAAAATTCATAAATAAATAATATATAATAGTAAGTAAATAAAATAAAAAAGGGGGATTAAGTATCTAACAGTGAAACAAAAGCAGGAGACCTTAACGTAAGCATCTAATATTAACACGGGGATCTTCAGCTGTTTACCATGTAACTGTTTCGGAGATTGTCGTTAGGCTCGTGATTTTAGTCTGAATCTACGAACTGCGTTTGGTGCCATGCGATCGCCTGCAACCGCCACTCCTGCACTTATGAGGGTAGAAATCCCGAAACGATATCGTCTGTAGGTCAAAAAACACATTAATATTTAAAGATATGTATAGCTAATGCGTCTTTAAGATTTAATAGTCTTAATAGTAGAGCCTCGTTTGGAGTTACGAGATTGTTGTATCTAGCGATTATGCAAAGTTCCGCTCGAGTGTTGAACACTTTCGACTACAAGACGTGTGCCCCCCCCCCCACTTTCCGGGTAAGTGTACGTTAATTAGAATTACGGTATGTGACGATTTCTTTTTGCCGCGTTGGCATAGGCATTAGGCTCGTGATTCTAATCTGAATCTACGAACTGCGTCCAATGCCATGCGACCGCCTGCTACCGCCTGCTACTGTTACTCCTGCACTGATGCGGGTGGAAAACCCGAAACGATATCGTCTGCAGTTATAAAACACTTTGATTTTTATATGTATTTTAATGTAATTATTTTTATTGATGATTGCAGCGTTCGTTGTTTTTTAACTACTACTACTTCGCTTGTCTCACTTTCTTAGTGATTAAGATGCAGAAAATATTGCATTATTAGTCGCCCTTAACTTTATAGGATTAACTTTGGTTCATATATATATATATATATATATATATATATATATATATATATATATTGAACAAAATAAATTATATTTATAATAAAAAGATAAATACATTGGTATAAGAATATTAAGATAAATACGTAAATACGCACATATATCTCTTTCGCGTCCGCACCTTCTGTCTCGCTCTCTATATTACGATAACAGATTATAAAAATGGAAGTTATTTAAATTATTAATTATTGTTACTAATCTCAACGAATTTACAATTTTTTTAATAAATAGTCTATGTAGTTTTCAAAAATCTAAGAGTAATATATGGTAGACAGTTTAGTATTTCAAAGGTTACGTCGTAAATACAATTTTAAAAAATACTTGGGCAATGTTTTCGTTGACACACATACACACACACGCAACTCTACCCACACCAGAAAAAAATCCATCTTTCAAGGTTCTTTCTTAAACTATTTATTTCTACTTTTAGTCATCGAAAACAAAGACATATTTCCACTGCAACGTAAGGGGCTAGTGGGACGTAAATACCAACTTTATAGGGAGTTGTCTAGCGAGATATATGTTCATATTAATATAAAATCTTTGCATGTTATACAGTCGAGGAAACAGGGATCACGAACACAATTCCAAAAGCAAACAGTTTGAAAAAAAAATCATAACAGATAGAAGAACGTTTCCGGCATTTGGGGAACTCTACAGTGAAGAAGTGGGATTTTGCTGATTGTCGGGTTTGTCGGGCTATTTACGTTAAAGGGACATAAGTGCAGCAAGTTTGTCAGAGAAAATGCCATTGAAACACTTGTAAAACAATTACAGTGATGCACTGGGACAGGAGCTGAAGCGTGTTAGACAGTGTGGGACCTATTAGATTAGAGTTTCTTGTTTGTGACTATGTCTGAGAGAGAGAGAGAGAGAGAGAGAGAGAGAGAGAGGGGGAGAGAGAGAGTCTAGTTGTTGTTGAATCAGCCCAGATGTGGCAACAATGCTCCATGCATGGGCGAATGGTGACTTTGTAGATCTCTAGATGATGGCAACCGAGATGAGTTTCTAGCCCGGTAAAGAAAGCGCATTTTCTTTGCAGCACACTAAACAGTATATTCTATGTATTTTTTTAAAGTTTATATTACCTGTGTAGGTTTCTTATAATAGTTTAACATTTTTGTGTGTCTGTCTAGTCAATCTACCAATCATATAACCTACTCGAACACCGTTTTCCCCAAAACATCCCTAGGTATCACCTTGAACTTCATCAGCTGGAGTTTGGGTAGGATGGAAAGATCTCTTAGTTTGAAATGTTGCCAAAGCCATTTTGACTTGTACTATACCATAAATTATTCACAAAATATTTAGTTACGAAACTTCTGGGCTTTTTGGCCAATATCAAAGTGTAGTATCTGTTCTGCTGTTGTCTTGGCTTTCGGGGCTTGATGATGCCGGTTTGTGGGTTTGTCCTGTGCAGTTCTAGGAGGGCCACCCTAACAGGCTTTGCTTACCCTCTTTGGGGAGGAGTAAGTTTATCGCTTACTACCTGAAGCGCCCCTACCGGGGAATGCCGACGGGGCTGCCCAGGCTATTTTTGCTAGGACAGAGTGGTCACCTTCTCGGCCGCTGGCTTCTCTAATCCCACTTTCCCAACCTTGTGTCACATCTTACCTTGTGGAAAGAAGATAAAGAAAATAGTTACGAAATTAATTTCAACAACACAAATTTATTTATAAATATTTGAAGAGGTTTAAAGCATAAAACATTTACACAAATGATTGGATTTTCATTACATGATAAAATGTCTACTGATAGGCCGCAAAACGTGACATCAAACTACTTCTATATTAATTAGAACTCAATATTTGCTTTATCTGCATAATTGTGGATCAATATATGCTCTAAGTACTATGACGAAATTTGAAAACAGGAAATTCATGTTAAGGAAAATGTTCAATCCCTGAAAGGCTTTAATCGCGCACTTTATTTATTATCACGGCTGAACTAGTTTTGTTGTACCAGATATTCTAATATCCTTTCCCATCATGTCAGAGTGCCGTGAACTGTGATCTGGGCATTGAATAGCCGCAGTCTATTCGAGGTAATCTTATGTCGGCACGCTCATTCGGAACATCAAATGAATCTAGGCTGGTCGTTCTTTTTATATCTACTTCTTACTTAATTCTTTTCATAGATTTATTTTTATCGCGGTGCAGATGTTGGAAGACGGCTACCGGCTAACAAGATGTTCACTAGCAGGGACAATGGCGTCCTGATGATGCTACTGTTATTGTCATCCTTTTTGATCAGCTGCGCTCCCAACGACATCTGCTGATATTGCTGCTGATGTTGATGAGGGATGATGCGAGTAAAGGGTGGCATTTTATTTCGATTGAGTTGAAAGACTCAATCATTTAAGCTATTCATCGCGTAGCGCTCGTCTCAGCCAGACTCCTTCATCCCAAATCTTCTCCCGTTTCTAGTCGATCGAAACATGCGGCACACACTTGATTTCACTTGGAGTCTTGCGTTTATTCTATTTGTACGTTCTTATTTTCATCGCAGACCTTATTCTCTCTATATGTGTTATAGATATTACATCTCATTCATCAATCAGATTGTTTTTATTGCACAAGTTACTTTAATATATATCGTATCCATACAGTGTATATATATATATATATATATATATATATATATATATATATATATATATATATATATATATATATATATATATATATATATATATATATATATATATATTACAACTTGATTTGAGAATATGCGGTTCGCCATGAGTGGAGAAAATAAAACTTTCGACGGTTTTTTGACACATTCTGTTGCATGTACACTCCCTTTCCACCTCTTCTGCCTGAATCAACAAACGATTTCATTTTTTCTATCTATCTATCTATCTATCTTTTTATTCTATCCTTTTTATTATATCTCTTTTGACTTTATGTTATATTATTTTATTTTATTTCATTTTATTTTAACTTTACATTTAGGTTTTGATTTTGATTTTAGCATTCTGATTCTTAATGATCTCAACCACGTGACTTCCCAAAGTTTTAAATTTCTTTTTTTCTTCTTCTTCTCCCCCCCCCCCATTTAATTTTTTACAAATATAATCCTATGTTAAGATCGGATTCAACTTTTCTGCCTGATGTGATCTCAGTTTATAATAACTGTTGATCGATAACATCGACATGCCAGTGTCGCAGATTTTGTGCATGTCTATGTAAATAAAAATAATCATATATATATATATATATATATATATATATATATATATATATATATATATATATATATATAAACCCTGAACATCTCATTGAAGAATGAAGCAATATTTTTTCCGTATAGCTTAATATGTTATAAGTAATTTCTAATCATGTTTTAGTCGCTAGAAGTCAAGCCTGAGTTGTAACCATCACACAGACTAGCAAACACACACACACACACACAAATTAAGTAATGTAAGTAAAAATATTTTTATATATATATTTGTGGATATTTATCGTTATAATTCTACACTTTAATATATATATATATATATATATATATATATATCCACCCATATATAAATATATATATATAAATATATATATATATATATATATACCTAAAAAGGCGAACATTTCGCCCAAATGTTATATGAGCTTTGTTAAGAGCGAACGAAAAAATGCAAAAAATGACAAAAGACGAGAAAGTCTATAAATTATGAGAAATATATATAGTGGTAGTGTTCATGTAGAGAGGGAAGATATGTAAATATGTATAGAGTCAAAGATAAATACATAAAAAACAAAAATTAGTAATAGGAAAGAAAAGAAAAGAATAAAAAGTAGAAAGGGGGTCAAATGGAGACTTTTCAGAACTCAGGGAATCAACCGGTGTCTAGATACACTTTGTTTCATGAATACTTGCTTTTGATATGTAAGTAGAGATGAAGTAGAAGCCCGTTCTCTGTTTAATTTTATTTGTGGAAAGGGCTATGAGTGCAGATTCAATTATTCATGAAAACAAGATATATCTAGACACCGTTTTTTTGTCTTCCGATTATCCATTTTAATTTCATACCGTCGGATTATTTTATCATTTCATCTATATATATATATATATATATATATATATATATATATATATATATATATATATATATATATATATATATAATGAAGAAGAATGGAAAGGAATTAGAGAAGCAAAAGTCAAATCATAATTCAATTCAATACCATATCTATTCCTTTAAAAATAGCAACGATAATAGCACAGGCACTTCACTTTCCAATTTAATTAGAAACCTCAATCTTAAAAATACTCCCTATTCACTTCACTGGTCAATACTTAAAAAGTCTAAATCATATACCCCGGGAGCATCCCATTGCCAACATTGTACTTTGGAAACCTTTATGATAGCTACTGCTAATAAATCTAAAAACATTATTAACTCTAAGAATGAACTTATCTCTAGTTGCAGGCATAAACGTAAATTCAAGTATAGCAACCATAGTAATCCCCCAGACACCCCTCCCCCATTTGATTAAATACCCTCCCATCATCTCGGATTTTCTCTCTCTACATCTCGATTTTCTTTTCAGATTGTTCTAATTCCTGTTGCTCTATAATCTCTGCATATATCCCCCTCATCCCTTTAGCCTCCTCTTAACTTAAAAAAATTCCCATAAACTCCGTTAGCTTCACAATTCCCTCAACTTTAATACCTTTCTCCCACTAACCCCTAAATCATTTTACTTAACCTCCTTAACCGTATAATTTTTATATGACTTCCATTTCTTTCCCCTTTAACTTCCTTTAATACATTCTTCCGCTTCCCATCAACACTTCCAAACTTCTATCCTTCCCTCTCACCCTGATAACTAACCCACCATTTTCTTATTATACCCTAGCCCTTGTTTCACTTGTTGATTCGCTTTATCTACTCTTAATCCCCTTTGCACACTCCGATATCGATCTCCTTACTGTTCTCGCTGTGCACTCTAAATTTTTCCCCCTCCTGCTTTTACTTTTAAATAATTCTTCTCACTCTTTTAATAGCCTCGATTATTCCCCCTAGTTTACCTCGCCCTTCGCTCACTTCTCTCAGACCAAGTTGAACCCCTAACCCGCTCTCACTCTACATCTTTTAACCCCCATAATATTTACTTTTAACTGCGATCTCCATTCTCACTCTGGTTTAATCTATTGTCACTACTTTAACTTCGTATGTCTCTTGCTTCTTTCTGCAATCATTAACCTAATTAATAATTTTCTTAATCAACCTCCTTATACCTTTTTTTTGGAAAAATTTGTTTTTCAAAGTTTAATTCTCCCTCTTCCATAAAGCACTAGCGTCTCGTAACTTCTCATTTTATTTCAACCCATACCTTTAACCACCTTGAGGATTCCCATTCCGGATATCCTTTCGAGGTCTAATTTACTCTTCCCTCATTCTAATACTCATTTTCGAGTTCCAATTTTATCGACTTTTTCCCTCATTCTATTATTATTTTCTTATCAGGCAACCCATAATTTTCTTTGCGAGCTTAAAACTAATACTAATTTTATTATCTCTTTTTCATTTTTTATTTTTCTTAGTTTTATTTTTATCTTTAATTTTAATTCTATTCTTATTTTACTTTTTTACTTTTTTAATCTTTCAATTTTTAATTTTTATTCTTACTATTTCTCTAATTCTACCCTTCAATATATTTTGCCTCATTGTTCATAAGTAAGGTCTCCTGATAAAACAACTAAACCCCGAACTCTATTTATAGACGCATTCTGGCATTTGAACTCTCCCTCCCACCACTCGTTGACTTACTCCTACACAATCCTTTCCCTTTTTTAGTTGAACCCAAATTCGCGCTAACATCCAATTTCTACTTTCATGCGACTCACCCCCCACAATCACACTCTTAGTTTTAACCGCATTCACTCCCCACACCCCTTTTCCTTCTTCGCACCCGTTCTTCTCTCCCCCTACACACCCCTCACTCATTCCCTCCCTGCATACTGGTCGCACAGGAGTTTATGCCTTTTCTCATTTTCAAGCCGGCTTTCGCTTCGGGCTAACTTTAAAATATTTTCGCTACATTTTTTCCCATTTTAAAGCATTTTCTCTGACATCTTTGCCTAGGAAGTATTGTTAATGGCGTATATTTTCCACCTCACTCTCTTCTGAGCCTGCCTGCCTGCACTTATTGGACATTTTACCCTTTGGATTTTCTATTTTCGCCGCACCTGAAGTTGTGGCTTCTTGGAATTTAACTTTGATTCCTCTCTCACAACCTTTCGGGCCTTTTAACGAACTACCTATCTACATCTCATTCTCTCCGCTGGACTTTTCGACACCGGACTTTTTAGCAATCGGACATTTGCTTGCATTCGGGCAGAATTTTGCCCTGTGTTTCTTCCCCCTACAACTTTTATTTTATTTTTTCAAATTTTAAATCTTGGCCTTTGCCAACTTATCTATCCCAGCGACTTCCTATGATGATGAGATGTTGATCTTTGAAAAGCCTGGATTAAGGAAAATTTAACTTGAATAAATTGCCTTTTTTTCGGAATATACCTTGCTCTGAGCAATTGAATTGAATTATGATTTGACTTTTGCTTCTCTAATTCCTTTCCATTCTTCTTCATTCTACCTGCTCTATCCTGGATATTGAGCTATATACTCTTCACAATAGGTTTCACTTTTCCTAAAAGTTCGCTTTTAGTACACCACTTTATATATATATATATATATATATATATATATATATATATACATATATATTGGCATATATATATATATATATATATATATATATATACACACATACATATATATGTATATATACAGTGGATGTTTATTCGATTTCGAGTATATACTACATAAGTTACAAGTGTTGTGATGATCTGAAGAGATGCCATAGTTGAAACACCTCATTTCCGTTATTGATTTTGCAGCACATACCGTTGTTGTTATTTCAACAAACCGGCACGTGACATCGTTAGCAAATAGCATATTTGGCATGTTCGCTGTTCCATATTTCCTCCATGTGCTGGAGGTGTCACGTCTCGTCTCTTTCTCACCGCTCTTCAACTACTGGTGTTTTGTTCTATTCTTTTCAAAAATATTGCTGCTTTCTAAGATCACTTTCGTCTATCTCATATATAATAAAAGTGTTATTCATACGAACACACCGTGTGTACACCTCAAGAACATGTTTATATCGCAGCTTTGATAAACCCGATTTCCTAAGCAATGAATAAAGGACTATCTAATATAATTTCATTTGGAAGTGTCTCTCTCTCTCTCTCTTTCTCTCTTTCTATCTATCTATCTATCTATCTATCTATCTATCTATCTATCTATCTATCTCTCTCTCTCTCTCTCTCTCGCTCTCTCTCTCTCTCTCTCTCTCTCTCTCTCTCTCTCTCTCTATATATATATATATATATATATATATATATATATATATATATATATATATATACGGAATGAAATACAACTGATTTTTACTTAAAGAATTACATTTCATTTGTTGTCAAAAAATAGGAATACATACAGGATTATAATACTATTATAGGGAACAATAATTCGGAATCTAAATTGCCTTATAATACTATCTCTTGTACTGTGTAGACTAATTTTTTCTAAATAACCTTAAAGCCTTCACACTCTACTGGTGTCGTGTATGATTATATTCGACACTATGATTCACGTGTATATTTTGTAATAGACATACTCCCCGATACTTAGCAATACTCTTATATAATCAGGGGTTTTCTCCGTCCGCAGCCTGCAGTTGGCCAGTCATAATTTTTTAAACGTAATAAATGCATGGCGAAATCATGGATAATACTGCATTTAGCTAATATAATGTTACAATCTAATCTAATATAAAGATGATTAAATGCGAATCTTTCCGAAGAATAATGACATCAATACCTTTAAGTCTTACTTGGTATTTCTCTACCTCCCACAGCGGTAAGATGTGACACAAGGTCGGGAAAGTTGGATTTAAAAGACAGCGCTTCAGAAGAAGAGCACTATGGCCTACAAAAATGCCTAATCAGCCCCGTCGGCATTTCTCGGTAAGGGGCGCCTCAGACAATTAGCTTTTACCAAACCCTTTTCTCAAAATGTGAAAGGCAAAGCCTGGGAGGGTGGGCATCCTAGAACTACACAGGACAGTTCCTCAGACCGGCGTAATCAAGGCCCAAACGGTACCGGTCTACCGAGTACAGCATTCATCGGAACATATACTACACTTTGATCTTAGCCAAAAAGCCAACGAGGATTTTTAAAAAAACCTGTTAATCTTAATGTGTATTTATCCACCTCCCACAGCGGAAAGATGTGACACAAGTTCGGGAAAGTGGCAATGAAAAACCCTAGATTAAGAGCACTCAGGCCTACAAAAATGCCTGCGCAGCACTGTCGAAATTCCCATGTAGCGCGCCTCAGGCGATTAGCAATAAACTAACCCCTTCTGAAAGGGTGAGAAGGAAAGCCTGGGAGGTGAATCTGCTGGAATTTCACAAGAAACTACCTCATACCGACAGAAGCACGGCCCGAAGGCTAAGGCGGTACCGGTCTAGAGAGCACATTATCCATTGAAACTGATACTACAATCTGACCTTAACCAACAAGCCAAGGAGCAATAATAAAAAAAATTTTTTTACTAGACATTCTTAAATTAATACAATATAAACACGATTACCTTATCCGTTTAAAATGGTCTGTGGCGGTATCCTCCCATCCATTTCATCCTCCTTCTTATTTAAAACTAAAAAAAAATACAATTACAAAACAGTTTAAATTAAAAACTGAAGGGACGAAATGAACATTTACGTTCGGCGTTCAATTGCACTATAGCGATTATTTTTTGATTTTCACACACATTTTAAATTAAATTTGTTAATTAGTCGAAAATTGTATTTTTGTATCCTGAAATCAAATTCTAATTTATTTTTTAAAGACTTGAAAATCGAACTTTAATGGAATGCTTTAATCGCTTGCGGCCATGTTGTAATTTACTATATATATATATAGATACATACATACATAAATATATATATATATATATATATATATATATATATATACATACATACATATATATGTATAAGAGGTTTATGTAGTTTGCTTGAAGCATTGTTTATTAGTATATAGAAATGTGATACTTAGAAGGCAATACAATGCAGAGGTGTGACGGATAAACACAAGTTGGAGCAAATAACACATATAATGGTGCAACAAATTAAATAGTTTCACTCTTAATACAATGTATACATACACATATAAATATATATATATATATATATTTATTTATTATTTTCACAAACACACATATATCTGTCTATCTACACAATGTTACAATGTTATGTAATACTTGTATCAAGATGGGCTGGTGGAAACTTCGTATGATATAATATTTCGGTAACTCTTCACTTCTTCAGAACCGTGCTCAACTCAAGTCTAAGCGTGCATATGAAGGAAGCCGTGGGATGCATGTGGGATGTATATACATATATATATATATATATATATATATATATATATATATATATATATATGTATATATAGGAAATAAAAAAGGAAAAACCAAAAGATGTTTTTGTTTTATTTATTCATCAAAGTTTCGTCTTTATTTGTAAGACTTCCTCAGAATAATAATTTTAAGAAAAATGTCATGCAAGTACATAGAAATATTGGGTTGACATGACAATATTTCTATGTACTTGCATGACATTTTTCTTTAAAATTATTATTCTGAGTGAGAGAGTGAGAGAAAGGGAGAGAGAGAGAGTCGATTTTGAGTATGACAACTGTTTGCATATCGAAGAGATATTAGAGTACAATCTTTCAGTGAGCGGCGCGGATATAGCTCCTCAGGCCCGCTAGATTGTTATAGACCATACCACAGAATTTCAAGTGTTGTGATGATCTGAAGGGATGCCATAGTTTAAGCCACATCATTTCTGTTATTGATTTTGCAGTTCATTTTCAACAAACCGGCGCTTGACATTTATGAAAAAGAAAATACATTTGACTTAATTTCATTTTTTAAATGTGGTGTATGCGTTTATTTTCACATCTATAATAGGTTTTATTTTATATTATTTATAAAAGCTTATGGGTCTGCGTTCGCGTTAGACATCCATAAATACTGCACTTTACTTTTATTTTATTTATAACATAATATTTCAATATTTATTTTGTTTCAACTACGTATTGTATGTAGTTCTGTCACAATTATATAATAATCCGAGCCCTAGAGGGAGCATATTTTTGCTTGCTTATTAAATTTCAAAATATTTTATAGAAAAGAAACAAAATATTGGAAGACCGAAACGATCTGAAAACTCTGGTTAGATATGGCTTAGATAGGGTTCACTATTGGGATTTAAGATGCATTTTAATTTTCTTAAAATTATTTTAATTTATTCACATTTATTTTCAACAAAAGTAGAGGTGTTTTACTATTTCTAGATAACATCATTTTCGTTCTAAATATGAGAATAGGTACACATATACAGTATATGAAATTATTCGATCGTCGGGGAAGTCATCGGGCTATTACTGCATACATTCAAGCAATATATGAGTTAAATACGCAGGCATTAATAAAAACAAGTACATTGTAGAATTTGGATGTGTAAACATTGGTTTCTCACTTCTCATAGTGTATTGTTGATGCCATATTGCTTATTAACTGAAAACGACATAACTATATTATGATATAACTAGTTTATTTGTGAAGTTACATATACTAAATAGATGTTATAGTTGCATATGAAAAGTGCGTTGCCAAAACTATACCCAACTATTTCGGCGTAATAACGAAATAGGTTAAGTACACAGATGTAACATGTTTGTTATTTTTATGAGAATTTAAGAAAAAGCAAATAAAATTCTAATTACAATACATGACAGCATATTCGCTTTGCATTTACAAACCTAAGGCGATAGAACAATACAGAAGAAAAAGAGAATGGAAATATTAAATATGACAGCATATTCGATAATAGTGGGTGAGATAGAATGAGAAAGTCAATATGGCCAGAGTCATCTGTCTTATCTGTCAACTAAGCTGCACTCAAGTAGATTTAATTGATTCTAACGCCATTAATCTCGTAGTTTTCTTTCTCAAATACAAATTAGCGTCATTTTCTGCAATTTCACATTTACTGATCAGACCAAAGTGTCTACTTAGATTGCTTTGTTTTCCGATGAGGCAAATTAAAATTAAACCCAGAAAAACAAACAATAAATTGAGTAGCTGCTTTTATGCCAATTCAGACACTTTCTCTGACAATTGATTATTCCTTATTTCAATAAAACCATCATGAATATTAAAATCGATGACTTCAAATAATACGTGTGATAATTCTAACCAATGAAAATGATTTTATATAAACAAAAAAGTAATGTATTATTTACCATATATGTTTAGGCATTGTGATACTGGATCTCCATATAGTTTACGAATATTTATTAAACTTACAATATTTAGCATATATATCTAGACATATACATCTATACTCATTAATTGACTTACTCAAGATGTCTTACTCAAGAAGACAAAATCAATCAAGGGAAGAAACGCATAAGAGATTATCTTGATCGATAATCCGATTTTAACTGCTGATGCGAACAATTATTATATAGGCACGCACAAATATACACGCACACACACACACGAACACACACATCTCTTTCTCTCTCTCTCTCTTTCTATATATATATATATATATATATGTGTGTGTCTGCATATATATAGATCGATAGATAGATATTTAGATAGATAGATAGATAGAAAGAAAGAAAGAAAGAAAGAAGGAAAAATAGCTGCATTGAAATACAAATAAATCTACAAGAAGAATACCCGCCACAAGACGGCTAAAATTAATTCATTAAATAGAACATGTTTGCACTACACATATATCGTCTCGGGAAAATTATGATATTATTATGCAACATTTTCTGTCTAAATCCGTATTCTAATTTTCATCCAAATCCATTACAGGATTTTCATTCTAGAAACTGTCGTAAATGTAAGTATTCAGAAAAAATAATTTCAGGGAATAGTACTTCATTGTTAGCTAAGGACTTTGGATTATGAGACACTGCAATACGGGCATAGTTCAACTTCTTTCATTATGATAGCCTACTTTCTATACACAGAAAGCGAACAACTATCTCTCGCTGCCTTACATGCCAGCTGACTACCACACAAAGCTCCATCCACCAACATTGTATAGCACACATAAACATCAATATGCTAACTCAAAACACTTCCACCCTTTCTGTTTCAAAATATAGTCCTCGCCTTACCATCATCGAATCATTATTCATCCGAGCGCATACATTACCACAAACGAGGCTCGGTACGAGGGTGGGGAGGGAACATTAAAATGTATTTAAGACGTTTTTTTAATAAAAAATTAATAATAAATTCACGATTTTTTATTCGTACCAAAAGTATCGCGTGCTCGAGGACAACTATTTCGATTCGAAAGTACTTGCAAGTATGGAAAGTTCATGTACATATTAGAACATAGAATCTGATCACTGGTCTGCAAGTAGGAAAGAACAGATCAGAAATATGTAAGACAGAGACTTTCACTTCTATACAAGCAAACTTACATTTATGAACGAATTCTGCAAAAATATACACATATATATATATGTGTGTGTGTGTATACATTATGTGTGTATGCCTATGTGTATATATATATATACACATACACACATAATGTATACTTCTCATGTGTTAAACTGCATACATATTTGTTACCTAAAAAGCAAATTTTTAAATCGACATTTGAATAAAGAATCGTCTTTTATTTCAAATTATATTGTACTTATGTATATCTACAGCCTTGTGATTAATTTTATAAAAATATATAAAACATGAAGTTAACAAACATTTTAATTTTAATTATGAATATCCAATCAGGACCTTTAGATACTTACATCTAGAGAAAGCTTATAATTGCTAGGAGAGCTAATGTTTATTTGAAATTGATCAGGTAACGAGAAGTTTTTACGTTGCTACTTAAAGATTGAAAAAACAACCACATGAAAAATCATTCAAATTGAGCTATTTTGTGAGTAGTGGAGGATTTAGTATATATTTGCAATAATATATATAAAAAATGTCTAGCAAAGATGATACATGACCTTTAGGTAAATCATGTGACAAGGAGGGTACCGATTGGAATTAAAATGTCAGATGGAAATTCACGAAATATTTTATATTTTTGTGTATTTTTAGTTGAATTCTGAAAATAACAGCAACAGGAAATTTATATTTTTATAGACATTTTCAAGTATGAAACTCTTGGGTTACTTGTATATTTACATTGTTTTTTTACCTTATTTTTATCGCATATCCTTTTTTTATCTTTCAGAAACTGTAAATGATGCACACACAAATATCTCAACGGTTGTTTCTTATGCCCGGCAGCACACAACGGGTTAGTAAAAATATTTTTTTTTCTATTTGCTTTATGATATTTAAGAAAATATGATGAAAACTTTATACCGAATTTATTATTATGTATTTTAACTGACAGTCACTCAGTGCGATTTTAATACTCGCTTTTTTCTTAAATTGCGATACAGTTTCTGCGTAATCTCGCGTGATTCTCGTGTACACAGTAGAACTTTAAAACAAGTCTAAAAATCACATACACACGTGTACGATGTACACATGTTTTGTATCAGAGATTATACCATTTTCCTTTTCAAGCCGTTCATAATATTGATGACCTTAAATGTAAGCGTACGATTGTTTTCTTAAAAAAATAAACGGTAATTTATTTTAATTTCCTAGTTACATAATTTCAAGTGAGATGTATTTAATCATTATACTTAAGTTAAGACACACCTTACGTCATATGTTACGTTCCGTATCGGAGCTGATTGCTCTAGAGTGGGAAGCCCCTCGCATTTAGACTTTGCTAAAAGTACCACCGAAATAGGTGAGAGACTTATGACCTCCTTATAAGAGGCTGACAACGTAAATGGGCAACATCTCTAGGGGTAAACTGATATGACGAATAATAGGCATGGAGTCTAATCTGGAGAATCAGTCAAAGATCTACCAACTCTAATGCAACGGCAATGAACTATCACTGCCAACCAAGTTGCACATAAGTTGTTATTAAATGGGGAATGCACTACCAAACAGCAAAGACCAAACATAGCCTGACTTCAATATTCACAGAGCACTGGAATGATTGAGCTATTCTCACTTAAAGAGCTCGATATCGACATTAATTACCTTAAGGCTAGTCACGCCATCGGTCTAGATTATATTTTCACAGGGGTTATCAAGGACTTTGGACCTTTGAGACGAAAATGGGCCCTTGGGTTGATGAAAAACTGTATGTTAACAAGAAACACACCGAAGATCTAGAAGAACCCCGAAATCACATCTCTCTTCTCACCTTGCGCATGCAAAGAGTTTCCGCTTGATCTCCCTGCTATGCCACCTGTTTAAGCTGTTTGAGCGTCTGACCTAAGTTGCTGAACCAGCAACCACCCCCCACCTAGAAGGATTCCCGTCTGGAAAATCCACAGCTAGCCAGCTCCTGATTCACACTCAGCACATCGAAGATGGGTTTAAAGCTGACAAAAGACCTGCCACTCACAGACCTAATCGGAGCCATCTTAAAAGACAGGCGCTTTTATGTTAACCCACACCATAAACAAAGCCGCTGGCACCGACAAAAGAATAGCTTGCATCAAAGTAATATGCTGGCTCCATTACTTTAAAACATCTACACTAACGACCAACCAATGAACCGAAACACTTAGCGGTTCATCTATGCTGACGATCTTTGCGTAACATCCCAAGAGAGTACGTTGGAGTCAGTTGAAACACCCCCCAAGTCACCGTTAGATGAGTTACTCCTATACTACGAAAGTAACCACCTGTATGCTAACCCTGCTAAAAATCAAGTTTTGTCATTACATCTAAAGAATAGAGATCCCCTAAACATCACGTGGTCTGGAATACAGATTGAGAATCGCACTAATCGTGTCTATTTTTGTGAAAGCCTGAACCGCACCCTTTCTTTCAAGGAACATGTAAAGAAGAAAAACATGAAAGTCAACTCACGTAATAACATCCTACGGAAACTGATCAATTCCAAGGAGCCACATCACACACACTAAGATGAACTGCTTTAGCACTGTGCTATTCCCCTGCACAGTATGCTTGCCCTGTTAGGGAGAGATCAATGCATTTCAAAATGCCGCTTGCTCACTGGCTGTCTGAAGCCTACTAACCTGAATAACCTGCATCTCCTCACTGGCATTGCCCTTTCAGATGTGATACGGGAAGTTTACCAGCAGAGTAGAGATCTCAAAAGCTATCAGTGATAAACGCCATCCCATTCATGGATGTGAACCAACGGTCTAATGGCTGAAGTCAATAAGCGCGTCAGCCATGTCAAACCCTAACAATATCTCCGGAGAAGACGAGACTACATCTGTGGACTGGAAAGCTTGAGAATGGTCCCCTCCTACTGACATGGGAATCCCCATTCTGAGAAACTCCTTCCCGGTTCAGAGTCACCCTGGGTCTAGTGGTAAACATTAAACCATCTGATAATAAGAATAGGGCTATCAAAAGTTGGCATGAGTAGATAGGGACTACAAAACGTCCTCAACCAACTGTGAATGTAGAGAGGAGGACTATACGATGCACCATTACCTTGTCTGCCTCCTATAGCCCAACCGGTGCAGCTTGAAAGATCATGCAGAGTACACAACTAATGCAAACGAGTGCATAAAAAGTGTGAACCTGTCGTAAGAGCACATGCTTAAAAACACGCGAAGAAGAAGAAGTACTTAGATTAGTAGGTGTATGTTCTTACTGAACTGTTGTAGAACTGAATGATGAATTCAGATAAAATGTATATTTTCGACAGGAAAAGCTGATATCTTAATATATTAAGTATTTTAAGATATTTAGAGCATAATGCATTAGAAAAAAATCAATATATCAAAGTGTATTACAAAATAATAATACTTAATATTAGATTGAAACAATGTTATATCAAAGTGTATTTCACAATAATAATAGTTTATAATGAATTGAAAAAATGTCATATCAAAGTATATTTCACAATAATAATAGTTAATAATAAATTGAAAAAATCGATGTATCAAAGTGTATTACTTAATAACAAATGTAGATAATATATTGAAAAAATCGTTATATCAAAGTGTATAACACAATAATAATAGTTAATAATGGATTTAAAAAATCGATATATCGACTGGTATTATAAAAAAATAATACGTAATAATAGATTGAAAATATCGATATATCAAATTGTATTAAAAAATAATAATACTTAATTATGAATTGAAAAAATCGATACATCAAAGTATATTGCAAAATAATAATACTTTGAAATAAATTTATATTATTTGCATTATTCAGACTAGTATTCTCATCTGAACGTTATGATTGATTTTAATTCTGATCTTCCGCGTGTAGGTCTGGTGTAATACTAGTGTTTGTATGGAATTTTGAACGTAACCTTTTATTTTATCTAGGGTCGTAGCTTGCTCACCTTCCGTCAGCTATTTCCGGGTATAAGTCTTAACTGATTAATTATTGCATTCTTAGTATCGGTCGTACTGAGAATTAAAGCTTCAACCCAGAGAAAATGTTCACGTAAAACCGATAACCTAGCACGTTTATCCGTTGCGCCACGGGGCTATGCGCACCTGAAGAGGGTCGGATATTTCATCAGCCGAAACATTGGTTTAATAGGATTCAAGATGAAAACAGTAATTCGAATAATACAAATAATACAAATTCCTTATCTTAATCTCAATTATTTCGAAGCATAATGTATAACAAATGTTTTAAATTCCGTAGCTTCATTGAAAATCGCACTGAAACAAACAACACCATATACAATTATTTTATCAAAGAAAAACATTTTTCGGTGATGTTAATTTTACAACGCTTTCAACGCAGTGTCATTTTTTAGGTAAATGTGTAACTTCTAATGTTTTCCCTTCGTTGACTATTGAAACAGTTACATGTTTTTAAAAAATTCAAGAACGCTCTACCAGAACTGCCTTACGAATATTAAGCCGCATGTCCTCTTCTGGAATAACAGCAATGAACTCTTCGGAGACATCAGTTGCACTAATGTTGGATACACCTCTGGTCGAGATATTTAGTTTCACTGTCCATATACCTAGTTTATATAGAGTTGTTATTTGCTTCTTAAAATCTTTTGTCTGACATTTTTCTGTTTTAACACGAAAATGACTGACAATAATATTAAGGAGTTCGGCTTACCTAAAGTAATTGGGTGTTAGAGTAAAAGTTAAGCTGGTTAGAGAATATTGATTGACAGTGTAGTAACAATTCACTCCGAATACTTAAGATGTTTAACATGTCATTTGGTGTACATAAATTTAAGATACATTCACAAATACTTGTCTCATTCAAGACTAGTTGCGTCTCAGATTTAAATATACGTTAACGAAGATATAAGTTGTTTTATTTATTGTTACTTTTCTATTGCTTTCTTATTACTTTTCAGTTATTTAATGTTGTTAAAACTATATTTGTAGAAGAACAGAAGTAGTAATTAATACTTTGGGGAATAGTGTCATATAAATAATATATATAATATTATATATATATATATATATATATATATATATATATATATATATATATATATATATATATATATATATGTGTGTGTGTGTGTGTGTGTGTGTGTGTGTGTGTGTGTGTGTGTGAGTGTGTGTATGTATTCTCTTGAGAAATCCCGAAAATGAATCGCATGATAGTTGACTGGCGCTCTTACTAGGTTACCGCCCGCTACCAGTACCACGCCTGTGTTATTACTCCCTATCAAGAAAGCCATTCATTAACGGCGAATGTAAATATTATTTCCCTTTCACCATAATTAAAAATTGAAAATAAATTATTTTCATCCTGAACTGCATAGGACTGTACGGAATAAAAGATTATGTGGTTTTATGTTCGGCATGAATAAAGAATGTCGACAATAAACGTGTACCATAGTTATTCTTAACGCAAAACTGGGAAATCACAATCATTTTCATAGCATATTCACAAATAATATTTCAATTTGTAACAAAATAAAATGAAATAATATATATTTTATTTAGCGGGAAATAAAAGAACTTTTAATACCTGTATAAAATTGCGTTGAAACGAAACGCATTTTATCTTTCTTTTTCAAATAATAAAATATATTCATAAAAATTTAAAGAAAACACATTTATATTTACTCCTTTTGCACGAAACAAAATTAAACTTAATATAGCTCGCATGTGAACGGATAAGATATGTGTTCGACAAATAATAATAATAATAATAATAATAATAATATAGCTCGCATGTGAACGGATAAGATATGTGTTCGACAAATAATAATAATAATCCTTTAATTAGTTTTAGAGCAAATCTTGTACATACGAATATAAAAATGTATATGCATGCGACACTAAAAATAAAAATCTTCTCAAGCAAAAACACTCTGAATTATATAATAATGTTTGCCTAAATGAAAATATGCTGCCTAAATACACTCAAAATATATATATATATATATATATATATATATATATATATATATATATACATATATATATATATATATTATTTATACAGATATGTACAAACGCGACACTGATATGACGATGTTTCAATCTGTAGTCATTAAAACTAATACATCCTCAGCCGAAAAGTCTGTTCTTTCTTTAGTTGTCTATGTTGAAGGAGAAAGAAGGAAAAACTTTAGCTTCAAAACATAATAGTCACATGATCAAACTGATAATAATATGTAAATAAACCGTTTGCATGTCTTCAGTTATGAGGTTAATAAAAATACCTATTTTTAACATTGACTTCGTATCGTCTGATTTAGAAATGTTCAGGTCATCACATAGTATGTTACAAAGTGGTGTGGAGTAACAATCTATGCGAGTTGTGTTAGGAGTTGTAGATAGCATATACTAAACTATATATATATATATATATAGCATCATGGTAAAATTGAATTAAGACAAATGCACGAATTGATTTTAAAAAAAGGACCTTCAAAAATGATCATGTACTTAATAATAATAATATAAAAACTTTATTGATCATGATTACAAAATCATACAAAATGAATAATATATATTTAAAATGTATATCATTAAACAGCATGTCTACTATAAACTACACATTTCTGTAAACGGATCTCAAATGATTGCATTATATTTACTAAAATAATGAGGTGTTATTCCCAAACTCTTTTCTTTAATAAAATATTTTAATTAGCAGGTCATTCTTGATGAAAATGCGTTAGCAACATATTTTTTTAATTAAGTACGTGAGACATGTGTATGTTTAGCATAATATGGGCAAGCCTATACATATATATATATATGTATATATATATGATATATATATATGATATGATATGATGTGTATGATATATATGATATATATATATATATATATATATATATATATAGAAATAAGGGTAGTGCAGTATTAGTGCAGTTCCAACGAGAGAAAAGTATATATGTAAAGGAGTAAGGCTACCAACATTTGTAGAATGTTTTTTTCAACATTTATTTATTATTTTGTTGTTTTTTTCAACATTTATTTATTATTTTGTTGTTTTACCATTTTATGATTTTATATATATAACGCGTTTCAAGCGGTAGCCCGCTTTCATCAGATATGAAAATCCATTTGAAGAAATGTCTTTCGATTCGAGCAAATGTTGTTTCCTTTGAGGAATTTGTTATTGTTTTTGCGCATGCGTGGGTTTGAGGGTGTGTGGGTATCTTTGATTTTTATTTTTATTTTTTATTTGTCATTTTTCCTGCTTCTCTTGGTCAAGTGCGTGTTACCCATCGGTCATCCCAGCCTCCTAGGGTGTGGAGAATTACTTTTGAAATTTAATACTTTTTATTGCTTTTTGTCGTCTCCATAAATGAAGTGGTGTCTGTGTCCGTATGCGTGTGGTCTAATCTTGAGTCTTGTGAATAGGTGAGAATCTGATGAAAGCGGGCTACCGCTTGAAACGCGTTATATATATAAAATCATAAAAAGGTAAAACAACAAAATAATAAATAAATGTTGAAAAAAACAACAAAATAATAAATAAATGTTGAAAAAATCATTCTACATATGTTGGTAGCCTTACTCCTTTACATATATATATATATATATATATATATATATATATATATATATATATATATATATGAAAACTCATGAGTTAAGGACTTTGAGTTACTTTGCCTGAATTTTGGATTATAATAAAATTAGATTCACACCTTATTTTATTATTTCATTTTATATTATGCTATATATATATATATATATATATATATATATATATATATATATATATATATATATATATAACCAAATGAGTCTTAACTTTGTTTTATTTGATGTAAATAACTAGGTCTTAAACTTAGCAATGGTAAAAATATATGACATGAAACACCATTAAATATACAAAATACATATAAAACATGTTTCATGATTATTATTTGAAACAAAGAAACATTGAATCTCACTGAGTAACGAATTTTGTTTCATATTATGTGTTCGGTGTTGAGGACATGATGTTTAGACACGGGAATAATAGGTAAGGATGGGGATGGTACAACACCTAACATAGAAACGTTTGAAACCGTTGAAATAATACAAATATATATATTGAGAAAATAGATGAATTAACAGAAAAAGAAGAGTCAAGACAAAGCGAAGACGAATGAAGAGAAAGAGAAAAAGAGAAATGACAGATGAGAAAATGAAAAAGAAAAAAGAAGACAAAGAACATGACGAATCTACAACTATCAACTCCCCTACCACTTTGCAGTTATACATTATATTTATTTATATTCTCCATTTAAACGGCAAGCTATTTCGGCGTCAGGAAATCTGAAAGAGTAAAACTGGCTGGAGACATAGTGGCAACCCTTAAACTGAGAGTGAGCTTTACCTGCGTAAATGTAAAATTGGTGGTTAAACTTCAAAATGTCTAACACTTTGCTCGTTTCAATCCGCTATTTTTCATAAGGATTTTCTTTACCTTGAAATGAGCGAAGTGAACTTGTAGGTAAACATCATAATTGCGATCAATTTGAAGAAAGCTTTCATGAAATGATCATTTAATGCATGTAAAATGCTCAATAACGTAAACTAGAATTGCCAAATAGTGAAATATATTTAAATAGTGTTCAAATACTGGCAGAGTTGCTAGAATATGTAGAAAGAACTCAAGACCAACTGGCAGAATTAGGTTTCGTAACCTGCTCCCTGTAAAGCATATATATATTTCGCACAGCAACAATTACCACGTATCTAAATGATAAACTTCAGCGCAATAACAAAAAAAAATGATTAAGTTAATATAGTTGCAGGGGTTGCACAAGGTGCAAGATCATCTATACTGAAGTTGGCACTTAATTAGAAATTGAAATGGGACAGCCGAAATCTAATACAATTCAGTATAATTGGAAAGAAAATTGGGACCTATTGCAATGTATTGTTCAGAAAAACGAGTGACGAGCATCTTTTGCGTCAGTACCTACCCTTACAATAAATTAAGTGCGCAGTACAAATCTCACCAATAATAGAAGTCTCAGTGTACGTTTTGATAACGACAGTACTCGCTGATTCTGGGTGCACACCTGCTTTATTTCTCGCCGATTCTAGATATACACCTATTTTATTTGCTCCGAAATTTTCCAGATGGAGTGAGAGTGGTTCAGTGACAGCTATTAACGGGGGAGAAGGGATGTAAAATGTAAAGGGACAGTAGTGGTATACATATAAAATAAAGCTAAAACCGAGGGGTTTATTAATCGCATTATTGACGTGATAATATATTATCAGAATTACTTAAAAGAAGAAAAAAGAGGTGAATTTTAAATGGATATATAAATGCTAGCACGGTGAGGACTGTGGTGTAGAAGTATACGAGGTGCCGACAACTTGGTTTATCTTTCGGAGGAATCGACGGTTGCGTCGGTTTACCAACACTTCCACATTTATATAGGTTAACTTACTTGAGTCTGTCTCTAGATCGATACACCAATCATTTGTACTCCTAAGATGGCTACTGCTCTGCACTACGAGTCTTTAATTCCTCGTATCTCATATTATGGTCCCCATTTCCGTATATCGGTTAATCTTCTCCCCTACAAATTATGAACTTTTATTTGTCATGGAAAGCTCAGAGATCATTCTATATGGCAAAAGCATAGAGCCGCATCACCGAACCTGTCCAAGATATGGTTGGAGGTAGTAAGATGGATTAATAAGGATTTCGCCTTACAGTCAGTGAATAGGCGTGTATTGCTGTCAGTGTCGTACACCAATATCCGCTTAATCGTTTCGACAGCCAGTTCTGTCAGCCCATTGGGTTTGTGATTGTACGCAGACGATATGCACTCTTTTATTTCCAAGTAATATTCCTCGGGGCCGACAAAACATTTTCTATGGGACTATATTTCTTTTGAGGTACGGAATCTACCAGAGAGCCCAGTGTTGTCCTGAACTTTTTGAATTACACAATGGCAACTTCTTTTCATTTTGTGAATCTATCATCATCATCATCATCATCATCATCATCATCATCATCATCATCATCATCATCATCATGCATTCATTCATTCATCTATTCATTCATTTATTAATTCATTCATTTATTTATTTATTTATATGTTATTTCACCGTGGTTCGAAGAAATCCATCATTGTCTTTTTATAAGGAAATTCGGGATTCCACACTCTCATCAGGAGTTACCTTGCTCATCAATGGACTATTACGTTGCATGTTGTCCATTGAATATTTTTGAATCCTCATGTATAACCTTGGCCTATTTAGGTGTTATCTGGTATTTGCCAAGATACCGTTAATTTCCTGATATGCGGATTGGAATTACTCGAGCAAATATCCATACACATTATTTTCGATATAAGTATCTGATTGCCTATTATTGGCATTTCTTCTAGTCACTATCACGTTTCTTTGATGGCACCAGTCCATTTATTTCTTTTGAGTACTGTTTGTAGGTGGAATTTAACGATTCCTATATAGTAATATTGACCGGTTCTGCTGCACATGCACTTGTTTTCTAATTTGTTTTCGTGCCGCAGAGGTAATTTGCGGCCAATCAAAGTGCGACTAAATGTTTGTTTAAAAAGTGCTTCATACGGAACGTGTACAGAAAGTCGCGCTCTTTATCGGCTAGATAGTCTTCAGTGTGTTATCTCCTCCAGATTCTTCTGCCAACATCTATTATCAGGGATTTATGATCCCGTGTTACTAATAATTGCGATCATCAAGACAAGAATATTCTGCACGTCTAGTCCATTCACTAGCACCGGTGGCAATCCATCATGCAGAGCTGAGTACGGTGTCACTCCTGAATCGGGATTTAACTAAAGAATTTGCATCTAGGGTTTTTACCGCCAATCGCTTTAGCGTTATCAACACAGTTCAACTGCGACTGAAACAGAAAGTAGCTTACATCAGTTATGCTAAAATCTAATTATAGACATGTGAATAGACTGACTGATATACCTTCTCACAGTTCGATTTATTGTGCATCCATTTCATACTACAAATTTAGTAGTTGAACTGTTTAGTAGAATTTCGGATCAGTTTAGCATAGCAATTCGCAATAAATGGTTCTTAAACCGGCTATGGAAAGTTCGCATAAAACTTCGCTTCACACGTCCGAATAAGTTACTGACGTTAGTATTGCTCCTTCGTGTAGCGAATTGCTTTTACATTCTACATAAATAAAAGTTAATGTAAAAACAAAATTATATTTAACAGGGAAACATAGCATATGTCGCATACGGCTCAGTTTTATTTGTCATTGAATTACAAAAAACGTTTGTCGGTAACTTTAATTTATTTAGTGATAACATATTCTAAATATATGTTATTCCACTAAATTGTTTATTCATAAAAATATAATTTCTAATCAATTTTATTCAATTCTAAAATAAGAAAAAAAATGTATGAAAAAACATTTTCGAAACCGGACGAAACGGGTACTTTGCATGTTTTCAATATATTAGGAAAAATCGGTGTTATTTTTATAAAAACAAGAAATAGGCAAAAATGTGTCATGTCTGATTAATAAACTCCGAAACGCCACACTCCATTCGATGTTAATAAAGCAATGTTACTGATGTCGTAATATTCTTTATTCTCACCCAATTCTAATAAGTAGATAGCATAGATACATATTGATTATATAAGACAGATACGAATTGACTTTTGTTTTAGTGTGTTGTGCGAGGTCAACTGTAATCGGCTCATTTCAATCAATTTGCCAATTTAAAAACCAAGACATCCAAACAAATAAGATTCATTATTCTATTGAAAGCGAATCGAACACATGCTATACTGTCTGCAAAATATTCATTATGTTTAAGTGTCTATTAAAATATTAGAAAACTGTAAAAAGGTCATTACGATATTGAGATAAAATTAGAAAATAAAAATTGTTTCACTAGAAATGCAATTGGGTGAAAGAAATTCGTGTCAGTATAAATTATATTTGTTGTTAAAACTTCAATTCGAAAAGCATCTTTTTTTCATTATTCTTCCGTGCAAAATAATGACAACGCACTTTTCATATGAAAGCTGTCACGTATTGTGCTTTTAGTAAATGCGTCTCTTATCTGACAATTAACGGTATTAAATAATTTCAATCGTTCTGATGTAATTGTGTTTGCATTTTCTCTGGATCTTTTTTTGCATTAAAAATTTACACATTTCACACAAACTTCGATACATAAACAATTGCAGGTACATGTTTTAAATATTACATACCAGTAATATATATATATATATATATATATATATATATATATATATATATATATATATATATTTTACATTTTAGGATTTAAAATGTAAAATAATAAATTAAATACAGTATAATAACTCAAAAGTGTGACGCAAGAACTCTGGTAGAAGAATATTTTAATTTAATGTAAACAACATTACATGTACAGAAGTACGGATTATCACCATTTCACTAAAATTCTGCTTTGTTATTACTAGCAAACAATTGTTTAGGCTTACAGCTTATAAAGTGTTTCTGTATCCAATGCATTTGTGTCATGGAGTTGATATATTCAGTGTTGGTATAGAAGGCGAACGTTAGGAAATTTTCTAGACAGGTAAAACCCTGGATAAAAACCTATGTATTTAGTTTCAATATATATATATATATATATATATATATATATATATATATATATATATATATATATATATATATATATATATATAATGGTAATAATCCAGGTAAAAAATATCCACAGGGTGGTAATCCAGAGAATTTTAACCGTGTTTATAAAAAGTGCTCAATATCAAAATAGAGCTTTATATATGATAACTTTTATTTACACAGACATGTACTAAATCTGCGACACTGGCATGTACATGTTATCGATCAACAGTTACTATAAACTGAGATCTCATTAGGCAGAGTTAGAATCCGATCTTAACCTCAGATCATATTTGATCAAATATGATCTGAGTTTAAGATCGGATTCTAACTCTGCCTGATGAGATCTCAGTTTATAGTAACTGTTGATCGATAACATGTACATGCCAGTGTCGCAGATTTTGTACATGTCTGTGTAAATAAAATTATCATATATATATATATATATATATATATATATATATATATATATATATACAGGGTGTTTCAAAAGTCTTGGGAACATAACGATTTTTAATAACTCAAAAACTATTAGGAGTTGAAAAATGAAATTGGTACCGTTGGAAAGGTTAAAGTTTCAAGTTTTGTGGGGAATCTTGAAAGTTGCTCAATATGAGCACCATTCGTCACACGGCAGACATCTAGTCGATAGTCCATTTCCTGCCAAACGCGTTCCAGCATCTTGACGTCAATTGTTCCCACAACTGCCGTTACTCGAGCCCTTAGTTCGTCAATATCTCTTGGAAGGGGCGGCACATAGACTTGTTGCTTGACAAAGCTCCAAAGGAAAAAGTCACACGGGGTAAGATCTGGAGACTTAGGAGGCCAGGGCATGAGAACGTCATCACCTCGCCCAGATCTCCCAATCCATCTACCAGGCAGCCTTGTGTTAAGAAACTGCCTTACTCTAAGACTCCAGTGTGGTGGTGCACCATCTTTTTGAAAAATGAAGTCATCAGATTCTGCTTGTTCCAACTGAGCCATTAACCAGTCTTCCAGCATGTTGAGATAGGATTCACCAGTGATAGTTGCCTCTTCAAAGAAGAACGGTCCATAGACACCTTTCTTGGAAATTGCACAAAACACGTTCATTTTTGGTTAATCTCGCTCGTGCTCAAGAAGTTCATGAGGATTCTCAGTACCCCATATGCGAGTGTTATGCTTGTTAACTTTGCCATTCAGATGGAAGGTCGCCTCATCGCTAAAAACAAGCCGGTCATCAAAGACGTTATCTTCCAACTTCTCTTGCATTGCAATGCAAAAGTCACGGCGAAGTGGCTTATCAGTGTCCTTCAACTTTTGGACCAACTTGAGCTTGTAAGGTACCATTTGCAGTCGTTTCCTTAAAACACGCCAGACAGTTGCTGGAGCAAGCTGAAGTTCTCTGCTGGCTCTTCTCACTGATTTACGGGGGCTCCGCTGAAAGGCTGTCCGAACTTGCTCAACTGAATCTTCTGAAGTTGAAGGGCGACCTGTTCGCTTACTTGGGCACAAACACCCATCTTTCACAAATTTAGCATGCCATCTGACAATGGATTTCCTTTCAGGGGCTTCTTTTTTAAATTTCCTGCGAAATGCACGCTGAACACATGTCCACGATTCAGTCTGTGCAAATTGAAAATGGAGGACGCAAAATGCCTTGTTTTGTTTAGAGAACGCCATTACTGCACCTGGAAAGATAACACGAAAATCATTAGTATGACCAAAAACTTGATTAAGCAAGCTTTAAAATGGCACCAGTTTCATTTTTCTACCTGGAATAGTTCATGAGATATACGCATTTGTAATGTTCTCAAGACTTTTGAAACATTGTAGCGTTTGTTGTTATTTTTGCTTACTATTATTTCGATTGTCTCACTTCCTAAGCGATTACGATGAAGAAAATTGCATTATTAGTCGCCCTAATCTTCATAGGACGTATTACACATTTCTAGACAGAGCGTCTTGATCAAGTGGTAGAACGCTGAACTATAGCCATCAATATCGAAGGTTCAATCTCTGTCTAAGTTAGCCATGCTGATGACGGCTGTGTGCCAGAAATACGTGTTCATGGATTACTTTAATGTACGTATAAATTAATATATATATATATATATATATATATATATATATATATATATATATATATATATATATATAGTCTTGGAAGTATCTCAACCATTAAAACTATATAAGGAAAAAAACCTTCAGTCCGAAGTTGTTCAGTGTAAAATCACTCATGTAAGTCAATTTAATGTTTACAGTTATTATATTAGTTTGCTTCTAACATTATATATATATATATATATATATATATATATATATATATATATATATATATATATATATATATATATATATATATATAGGTAGAGTGAAATAAGATCTGGAAAGAAATCATAGTATGAGAACTCAGTGTAATAAACAGAGCAAGAATAAAGTGAAGTAATACGGATTAGGAAATATAAAAACAATTACATCAACACGATTGAAATTATTTAATACCGTTAATTGTCAGATAAAAGACTCACTTACTAAAAACACAATAATTGACAGATTTTATATGAAAAGTATGTTGTAATCATTTTGCATAGAAGAAACGTGCAATAAAATGCTTTTCGAATTGAAATTCCTACAACAAATATAATTTATACTGAAATTATCGTACCGGTGATTATGTTATACCGTGTTACATTACTTTATATATATATATATATATATATATATATATATATATATAGTTTTAAAAAATAATGTTCCACGTGCAACGGAATATTACTTGTGTTTTGTGGCTGGGGAACTTTGTTGTCAACTATTGTCTCAAATGAAGATTGTTTACTTATTTGTTAGCTTGATTAGAGGTCAAGATCAAGGTCAAATTTTAGATTCTCGGTGGTCTGTATTTTAGTTTTGTAATATGTAATAAACTATCCTTATATACATAGGCGCTTAGTCTTCGATACTTATTGTATAACCAGAAATATGTTTAAGCTAAGGATAATTGAATATATAGTAGTCAATAAATGAAATATATTTTGAGATGAAATTATCGTAATCACTTTTTAATGAGTATTAATACATTTGATCGTAGACTTTAAAAATGAGGTTGTTCAACGTACATTAACGAACTGAAACCTTCCTCACTTATAATAAGCGATTGTAACAATTATTTGACAAATGTTCCGCACCTATACTTACATAAGCTATGTGTTCGTATGTCTTGTAAATATGTAATAAGTATTTGACCCACATGAGTGTAATTTAGTATTAATTCAATGGATTATGCTCCGATGAACTGGCTACTCTGGTGCCCCCTCGACGTAAATTCACTAGGCACACTCTACAATCAGCTAAATCCCATCCATTCACTGTGGAAGTCCCCAGATGCCAGAGAGCAATAGCTTCTTTCCTCGTGATGCTGGCCTCTTGAACTCCCTCCTTGTCCCCTGTTTCCCTGACAGTACCGGCATGCAGAAGTTTAAAACTAATGTAAAAAGACATCTTGCTGCACAGCTCCCAACTTAAAATGACACCCTAACCGTACTCCCTAATTCTCAGTTGCCCCTTACGTCTACAGTGGCGTCCTGCTTTGTTTGGGGGTAAATATCATAAAAAGATTTTTTTTTTAAATGATAGTCACATTAAAGGAAGAATATCATATTCATATCTTTCAGAATGGGGTCCGATAAATTAAGAAATAACTTGACAGATATATAAAGGAGATAGTGTTAACTTTTATTTTAGTCATTACAAAAATAATGTGAGGTGCGTTTACGCTTGACATTCATAAATTGAAATACGTTTAACTTGATTTGAGTGTTAACAATAATTTTGTGATGTCTGCGTCGCGCTTTACATTTATAAAAAGGAATGATGTGTAACTTTATTTTATTTAGTAACTTTTAGAAATTGAAAATCTTGCATGAATAGTAAATAATAAATTTCCAACAAATAAAGCGGGTGCCTTGACCGGAAATCGAGACCGTACCCTTTAGATGCTCGGTGTGAAACTCTACCAACTGCTCACTTTAAACTTATAAACAAAGCTTTAAATACTACCTTAACCAAATAATTAAAGCTTTAGCGCTACGTCATTGATTTATGATTTACATCATATTTCACAGCATGTATTCAAACATAATCGATAATAAGATGACTGACGGAATGGGTAAACATCATCAAGAGTCGTGGAAATTATTGTCAAAGCCAATTTAGTTAGCTTTAACTACGTAGTTTATGTGGTTCTTTAACAATTATATAATACTGCCAGCCTACCAAAAAATGCGCCACGAGAGAGCATACATATGCTAGTTATTTATAAATCCCGTAATGATGCCATTACCCCACGAAACTATCATAGATCAAAACCCATAACTTCAGTTGTACAAGCTTTATTTTCATAAATCTCATATGACAGTGTATGTGTCTATTTAGTTTAAACTATGTTAAGTTATTAACTTTTGCATACAGTTACGAGTTAAACAATTGTCTCGGTAAAAGAAATCCGTATTAAAACGGGTATTCCACCGGGTATTAAACATATATTTCATTTAAGCTTGTACACTCTTCATATTGTGTGTTTCTAAATTTTCTATATATTTATTTTAAAAAAACGAAATATACGTAATCTTAATTATTTTCTTCAGAAATTATAATTTGTTATCAACATTTTTGTTACTTAATTTCACAAGATTATATGTTACACCAGGTGATTTGTTAGTCAAACCTTGATTAAGATCTAATATGTCATATGAGCTGAAGCAGCAGTTCAGGCCGGCTTTCTTAATGTGTGTCACTTAAACGTCAACTCACTGGAAATATATTGTTTTAAATTTAATTACAAAAAAACAATTATACATTACTCTTTTTAATCAGAACAGTTGTTATTAAGATAAAAATAATAAATATTTTTTACAATTAAATGAATAGTGTTTATCAGTCATTGAACTTAGTGTTTAATGAGAAATTTAATTACAACACAAAAACGTAATGTTGCGCCTATCAGAAAAAGAGGTGTTCATTTTATCTTATCATATTTAATATTTTTGATCATTAAACGTGAATTAAATGAGTGATTACCATATCTTTTTATAAGCGCCTAGCGTGTCTGCTTACGATATGAATACATTTAATAGCCTAAATAGATACAGCGGACCAACATAGTGGTGAATCCAGAAAAAGAAATGAATATAGATTTTAAATGTTCATACATATTAACAGAAACGAATTATAATCATTGCTCGTTAATATAAACATTTTAACGTATATTTTTCAGAACCAGCAAATGATGCATACACGAAGAATTCCACCGTGATTTCGTACCCACAACGACCAACTACAGGTAAGAGGGAAAACGTGTGTCTCTCTCTGTATATATGATGTATGTGTCTGTCTCTTTGTCTCTGTAAATACCTCTTTCTCCTTCTTTCCCTCTGTATCTTTCAATCTCTCTCTCTCTCTCACTATATATATTGTATGTATTTAGGCAGCATGTTTAATTCAAGCAATGAGGTTGATTTAACGAATCAAATCGAAAGCAGTCGAGATAAACAGAAAGACAAATGGAACAAGAAAGCCACGGTACTTACATACACTAATTTGACCGAAATACTAAATAGGCTATACGGAAAATTGAAAAAAGTATTATCAATCAAAAATCATTTAGTAATGTTTACTTATATATATATATATATATATATATATATATATATATGTATTATATTATATATATATTATATATATATGTTTATATATATATAGATAGATAGATATAGATATATAGATATATATATATATATCATATCATATATATATTATATATATATGTTTATATATATATATATAGATAGATATCGATATATAGATAGATATATATATCATATCATATATATATTATATATATATGTTTATATATATATATATAGATAGATATCGATATATAGATATATATATATATCATATCATATATATATTATATATATATGTTTATATATATATATAGATAGATAGATATCGATATATATATATATATATATGTATATATATATATTTATAAATATTTATTCATTTATATATATATATACATACTCATATATATTTATACATTTATATATATATATATATATATATATATATATATATATATATATATATATAAAGATAGATGGACGAAAAGTGATAAACATGCACGAATGTTCAAATTTATTTCAAACCTCAAATGTTCAATGCAAGGTATATTCTGTAATAATAGTATGTTTATTGTTCTTTCCTTACGCCAAGGCTTTTCAAAGATCGAGATCTTATCATCAGAGGAATTATCCAGATAGATAAGTTGGCAATAGAAAAGCCAAAGTTCAACATTTGAAAAAAATGTGTGTCTGTGTGTGTGTGTGTGTGTGTGTGTGTGTGTGTGTTTGTGCTGATAGCTACGATAATCGTCTATTTAATCGGTTCGGCGTGTGTATTTGCTCTTGTATACTGTGTATTGATGCCTTTTTAGAGAGAGATTACTATTACATACACAGGTAAGTTGTGTTTTAGACAACTACATGATAACAGATAGTTAATTTAATCTCAACCCAGAGGTTTAAGAAATACAGTAATGGTATAAAAAAATAACGTTTTATTTAGTATATGAATGTATATTTATATGCATACATATGTAAATAACGAAACTATCTTATCTAAACACTCTGACTTTATTAGTATGTATTATTGTGACAAAGTTGTGTCTACGAGAAACCGAGGTGATTCAATTACTAAATCACCTAACTCTTCAATTGACAGTTAGCTATCCGTGTGTGTATGTTCTTATTGTTTATATTTAAGTCTAAGCCCGGGAGTGCCAATCAGATTGCTGAATCCATGAATGTTTGACTGGTGTCTGAATCCGTGAATTATGGACGATATCCTTTTTTATTTGCATCAATTAGATTGGAATTTTATATTGAACTAGAAAGCACCGCATTTGTTCAGCAAGTTCAAATCGCGATGATTGTCAGAGCATTTTCAGTTTGTCTTGCTGACGTAGATGAGAACTGTCACATGCTCTTTTCGATTCAATCATTTGATTTTTATCTGGGGTCTCTGTTTGCATAAATACACGGGTCTTCTACAGAATTTGAACTAAATTAAACCGACTTCTCCCGAATTAGTTTACATAAACAGCGGAAAAAGCCGAGTCAACTCAGACGGTCATCAAACAGTGAAAAAAACACTCACCTTAATGTATTTCTCTTAGTGAAGAAGGATTCATTAAACGATAAAACAACTTTTTCAACTTTTTTCTAAATAATTATTTTAATCATTAAAAAAGTCGTCAGTTTAAAATGAAAGCTAATGATGTGGCTGAATTTGTAATTTGAGTCACCGACTTAAGTATGACTGATGTAATTCCTCGCGTATTCATAGCAATGCATACATTTTAAAGGAAACATTATTTTGTAAGTTGTTTGACTGCTAGAGTTGGTTTAATTTATCTGTTCACGTTCACGATTTCGGATGTGTTACTACCGAAACACAGTTTCTAATGTTGACGATTCAATTCGTACAATTAACTGAACAAAAGTTGTTATGTTATCAATAAATGCGAAAATGGTGTGTTCATCAGTTTCGTAACAACAATTACTCTTAATCTTCAAAAGAGAACCGATTTTTTTAAACATGAAATTAGCTGATTTCATTATTCGGTTACGTATGCATACCCGTTTAAAGTTGCCCCTATTTACTTGCCTCCGCACAACTACAGAGTTAGGCACAAGTCGGATTTTAATGTAGGGAAAATTCTGCTTTCCTAATTGAGACAAATAATAAATTGGCTGAGTCAAGAAATAGTGTTCCTTCACTGAACAAGGAATGAAATAAAGTACAGTTACAGAATATATATAATCATGAAATATTCAATGATTTTAATGTGTACTGTTTTTTAAGATGGCTTTATGTGGGCGATTTCTACAACTATATTAGTAAACGCATTAAATACAAGTCGGAATGTTGGTACATCTGATCTCTCGATATGACTTGCAACATGATAACCCACAGATTACCTCATACACCAATAGTCTCTACTTATCTTACTTTTCCAAGAACTTGTCAGGGGCAACAATAGATGATAAAAAGTTACATTTTAGGTAGTAATATTTTCATCTTAAAAAAAGGTCACGATACGAAAATGATCTAACTCACTGACTTTATGTGCATGAACAAGTGATTGTAGTACACTCTAAGTTTTTAAAATTATTTTAAAAGGTCAAATACGGGGATTTACATTAAAAAGATAGAAATCCTTCTAATAGATCTTGAGAATTTGACGAGGTGTTGCATAGCCATCTGGTCATGGGTCGTGGCAGTTCTCGCTTACCTGGTGTATCAGTTTCGTCCTGGCTGGCCGCACGCCGTTCATCGTAATGGTCGCACGTTGCAGTCATCTTAAAGCACAACACAACCAAAGGCCGATTTTGAGTTTCCAACTATTTATTTAACACAACACAAGTCTTGAGTTGGCTGGAACGGAGAGAGTGAGAGAGAATCACCGAAATACGTACATTGACTTCTTCTTTAATTCATGCCTAACGCCCCCACTGGCGTCCCAGCCGGAGGTCGCTAACATGCGTCTACACGCACCAAATTCTGGAAAACAAGAGGACGGATATCGTCACAACGGAAGTGAAAACGAGACTTCCGCTGTTCCTGCTAACATCATCATCATCATAACCATCAGCATCATTATTTAACATACCTCCCTTTCTGACATCTCAAAAATACCTTGCTGGGAGGTATTTTTCTACGTTCCCCTTTGTCCACACATTCCATTCGATCTTTAACAGAATGCAGGGCAAAACAGAAGACCCCCATTTTTTAATTCTTATATTCCCTTTCTGTTCAGCTATCTAATTTCTCTGTAAGATATGTCTTATTATACCATTCGACCGCGTCCGCTTTTCAAAACCGACCCCAGAGCGACCCCTTAGCTCAATACCTAAGATGATTCGTCCAATTTCGTTTGAGCCGGCTACACAGCACTTTGTCTATCCCTTCCAAGGGGGCTCACAATAACATCAGGGCCGGCGACTCGCCTTTCTCATATCCTTCTTCTCAGGAGCCCAATATATTCCACATTGATCCCACCCACTTTTCCTAACTAATTCCGACATGTTAATCGCTTTGGCGCCATGTTAATCCGCCACGCACCCAAAACAAGTTTAATCACACCAACCTAATTTCACAATCATCCAGATCCGTTACGCCATTGCGGTGCTCTCGTGGGCCCCACTGACCCACTAAACAACAATGACAACTCTGTCATCACTATTCCCATCAGCCTTTCCGTATGTGAAGGGATCTCCATCAACCTTCCAATTCGCTCCCACAAACAAGCTCTGCTTCATACTGGCTGGACATAATACACCTCGTTAGCTGCATAGAGCTGCTCCATACTATGGAACATCACGAGAATTAACCTAGGTGACTCACCGTCTTGGTCGCAGCAATCAACCTCTGACCACCCCCCTCTTCTTCGAGAGAGGAAAAAAACTAAGCACACCCAGCATAGGATCTATGATCCATCTTTTACTTTCTTTTTTTCTGATTTGAATAACCTGGCCGACCATCGCATAATTTTAATTAGTTACTGTTTTTTTTCTTTATATACTACTATTTTCAACAAGGAGGGGAAAAAAATGTTTCCGGCTAAACCGAAAAACAGTGGAAATTAATCAAATGAGTCTCTCTCCTCCCCCGCCAAATTGCAACCCGTCAGGTTACATACCGTCACACAGAGTATATCAAACTGATTTCGGAAAAGTCTTTCCTTTTTCCTTACAATTCAACAATCACAAAGTTTACAACTGAAACACTGAAAAAAATAAACATAAAACAAAACTTGTACAATCTGTTTTCCGATCTCTTTTCTTGAAAAACAAAAAAAAAATACAATAAAAAGGAAACAAACAAACAAACAAACAAAGGAAACAAAACACCAACATTTACTTATCGCGCCCGGGCGACACCAGATAACCCTTGCGATTTCAAAACTACACGTAGAAGACATTAAACCAAAACAAGTTTCTACGTATTAAAACTTTCAAAGTTACGTACAATAATTGTTTCACACCGACAGACAATGTAACAACAAAAAAATGAAAAATAACAAAGTAGCAAAAAAAGAAAACATGGCAGCATTAAACAACAATGTCTGTGTGTGTGCGTATGTGTCTGTTACACTAGAATATTCAGTTTTGTTTCTAACTAATTTCGTTTGTTTTATTTCCGCTCTCCTCACAATACGTTCAGAATTGTTTTATTCGTTTCCCTCTGTTTCTACTTTCATGGCACATCAACGTTTTTTTATAGTCTAATCTTAAAGTCTATCTTTCCTTTTTTTCGTACTTTTTTTCTTACAACAGCTAACGATGATTTAACTCTCGCTTTTTTGTTAGTCTTAATTAAAAGTCACTTTGTCTGTTTCTCCTTTTTTTATAATTTATTTTCTACTAAGTTAGTTCAACAGTTCTCTTTTTTTTCTTTGAACTTAATTATTAAACGCAGTCTCTCAAAACACAAACGGCATATTACTTACTATTGTTATGTTCTCTCCTTTTTCATCATTTCTTTTCATTTGTCTTCGGCGAAGCCACGTGCTGTCTGTTTTATTATTATTATTGGACCCCATACGTTCTGTGATAACCCAAGTTCAACGCTTTCTTGTAAGTCACAGCAACAAGATTGAAGATGTTGCATAGCCGTCCCGTCATGGGTCGTGGATGTTCTCTCTTTCCTGGTGTATCAGCTTCGTCCTGGCTGACCGCACGCCGTTCATCGTAATGGTCGCACGCTGCAGTCATCTTAAAGCACAACACAACCAAAGGCCGATTTTGAGTTTCCAAATATTTATTTAACACAACACAAGTCTTGAGTTGGCTGGCACGGAGGAGGGAGTGAAAGAGAATCACCGCAATACGTACATTAACTTCTTCTTTAATTCATGCCTAACGCCCCCACTGGCGCCCCAGCCGGAGATCGCTAACATGCGTCTACACGCACCAAATTCTGGAAAACAAGAGGACGGATATCGTCACAACGGAAGTGACAACGAGACTTCCGCTGCTCCTGCTAACTTCATCATCATCATGATCATCATAACCATCAGCATCATTATTTAACAGAGGACCCTTTGAAGTTAGAATTGAAGCTAACCTACAGATAAAGAGTAGAAGCCATGATTATATATATCGATTTTCAAAACGTATTTTCCTCAAATTCTTAGTAACACTATTGTAATGATGATAAAATTATTTATTAAACGCTCAAAAGTTTTTCGGCAATCCTATATATGCTGCCGATCGATTGTATTTTACTTCAGACATTTGGAAATCAATAAGTTAGTACTAAGATTTCCTCAAGAAACCAGTAGAGTTCTCAGTTTTAATTCGAGACAAAAATCGACAAAAATCGATATCTATTTTTTAGTTGCATAAGTGTAGAAATTCTTATATCAATACTTAGCGAACCAAAAGTCCGAATTTGAGGAGATATATAAAAAATTAGAATAACAGAAATCAAATGTAATTTTAAATTGTATTACTTCACTAGCGGGGCCCGTCGCCCGGCGCTGCCCCGAAGTAATATAAAATAATTACTACAACAGCCGACAGAACGCAAATAGGTCACATATGAAACAAAAATAGAAATTGCCCTAATTTACTTGAGATGTCTACTATATGTGTGTGTTCGAGTTTTAATTTCGTTGTTTTGTATAACCCTAACCGTAAACTAAGCATAACCTGTGGATTAGTTCGGCCACAGTCGGTTATTTTACTGTGCTGGTTCAAACTCTATAGAACCACTTGTTGTTTTGTTTTTATCTGTTTTGTGTTTTTTCCGGTTCTTAAAATGTAGAAGCTCTGTAATTCTTGAGTTGTATTCGATAAGCACACATTTTTAGCCACTGCATTTTAGAGAAAATTTAAATAAAAATGTATTTCTGCCTAATCTTAAAGAAACCTATTGTGCTGGACGCTTCATTTATTCTGTCGATGTAGACTGATGCAATTTTAATTTCTGTGTAAATCCAGTGACCGTATTTATTGAGCAGGGTGGACCCACATTTGTAATCGACCTTGTGTCTAACTCTACCCTTTTGGAGCAGAAAGTAAATAGGGACAGTAAAAATATAACTGTAAAAAAACAAAAAAGACCCCAAAAACACAAATCTCATTTGTCTCTTTTCGTAGACAGGATTAAGAGAGGAGTATTATACCTGCTTCAGGCACATTGTAGCTTGCTTTGTGGCAAGTAAGACAATTAATAATCTAGTTTTATCAGGTCATTTCTCGAAAACCTAATCATATAAATAAACATAACATCAAAAATAGAAATATGTCTTTACGGGGGTTTTCTCTTAAAAATGTACAATGTAATTTATTTACGGGACGTAAAAAAAATTAAAACAGTAATATTTAATGATATGCAAAGATCGATAAGGATTGTAAAAAGAAAAGAATACTAACCTGTTGAATGTCTAATAAATTGTTCGTTTATCGAAGCATTATTTTGGCGTAAATCATTCATGTACGGTTTCAGCGTCCTCAAAGTAAATTTAAATTGTTTATTTTGGCGATGGATATGATTCGAACGCCCGTAATGTATTTAATGTTGTGAAGTGTGTATTGAATGTAAATAATGCAACAATTTATTTACGGGAGAAGTTTGTTTAAGGAATGTCTGTAAATGACTAACCTCGGGCTAAGCACGACGCGGTCGGGATGAAATTTTTCTCATTTTCTTATGTAAGCTGATCGCTGATTGGATGTTTTACAAATTCTAAATCTTTGAAAGAGCACAGCATTTTCATGTGAATTAATCGCAAAGTGGTGTCTGAGGAGTGTAAGTTATGAGTAACAAGCTGCTAAAACGGTCGATGTAAGGCTGTATAGGTAGTGTTGATTTTCGATGTGTTTGATGCATTAGTTTTCGTGCCTACTCTAACTTAGTTTATATATACATATATATATATATATGTAACTTTGCAGTAAATAAACATCATCCGCAATGTTAACCACAACAACACAAAGTGTAACGAAAGAACATGATTTTACTGGGGTTAGATGCTGCTAGTAACGAATTTGTTTAATATAATAGATAATTCAATTTAACTGTCTGTGAGATAATCGATAATTAGTTCATCATTCTGTAACCTTCATGCGTTTGTTTCATGCCATTTAATAAACCATATCTTAATCGATCTCTCTCCTCCTTTACCATGGATCGGCGTTGATGCGTATTTAGTTATATTTGGTGAAAACATAACTCACTGAAAACAAAAATATCGTTAGAAATATTCATATAAAAACCAATCAATTCGGCAAAAGTCTATACTGAAAACCATTTGGTTTATTGAGTCGCATCTTTCTTTCGGGTTACAATAAATGTGTACATTAGTTGGTTAAATAGTGTGGTTGCCGCATAGTGACAGTAGTTGTCCTCAATGACAAAAACAAATATACACTATTAAGTTCAACACTTTTTGATTACATGTTAATCAGCTTGGCATTCCCGATCGCTTTTTAAAGACTAAGGAGGTTTTTTCTGCCAACAGGTCCATCAGAAGCTCGCATCTAACGGCATATCTAGCTATTCGTATCAAACTTTCGTTCTCACAATTCTGGCTTTAACGCGACCGTACACATTTTCTGACAACTTGTCTAGTTAAGTATCTGTCTCATGTACCACGCGTCAATATATGCAATCGAATATCCGACAATATACATATGAATCACGTATATTCCATAAATAGTTTAATCACAGTTGTAAGATGACTCTTATTTTTCTACTGACGTTCTTAGGTTTTAACTCATTTTATTTTGAGATTATTCGATAGTTGTCAGTGAGAGACTTTTTTGGCATCAATGCGTGCGTTATTGCAATCATCATAGCTTAATGTTGTTCTTTTAGGGAACATACGATTTTTAACTGTTTCTGGTTAAAAAGTAGGAGAAGGACTGCAAGAGCATGAACGAAAGGTAAACGCTTATGCATACAATAAGGAACAAAATTAATATTCCATGGAAATGCAAATCGACAGTTAAAGTGTCCTCCAGGGATTCCTGTAGCACGCAATTGCCTCAGAGACCGTCACTTTTCAACTGGAGTTTCAAGCAAGGGCGTGACTTAAAATTACAATACCCCTAAGAGACAGACAATCACACCCACACCTGGATAGATAATCTGGAGAAACGACAATAGAATACGATACCTGAAATTACAATCCTACAATATCAAATTACAAGTAGCAGGCGTAATTTTTTATTAATCAAACAAGGAATTACTGTGGGGATGCAGAGGAGGGGGAAAAAAGTTACTGACCAGCCGACAAAGTAAACCAAGGAAAATAATTCGAAAATTTAACAACAATTAATAAAAATTTATTATGAAAAACGTTAAATAAGTTTATGTTTCAGAAGCAAAAGAAGGTGAAATGAAAGAAAATAAAAATGACGATTAGTTATGACAAATACGAGAAGAGTTCATAAAATTGCAGGATGTATATTCTTGTGTTATTTCAAAGGAAAAAGGATCCATCTCTCTTACTTGTTCCAAATGACACAAGAGAAATAAGGACGAATGTAGTGCGAAAATAGGCGGCCACTACTGCGAAGTTAGATTGCCTCATATTAAAAACCGACCTTGTGACTAACTTTTCCCTCGGGTGGGAGAAAAGGTAATAGAGACATTTATGTTATTTGCATAAAAGAATAACATCTACTGACTTCGAAATAACTACTTTGTTCGAACAAGCCAGGTAATTTATAATACTACGTGTTGTTGAGGTATTCGCGTGGTTAAAGGTAAAGCCTACTGGTTGATGCGGTGAACATACCAGCGAGTAACTCTTGTTCTTCCCTTTTCTCTCTCCTTCTTTTATATATATTTATTGTTTCCCCCTTCTTTTTTCATGAATGTTTTTTCTCACTCCATATATATATATATATATATATATATATATATACATATATATATATATATATATATATATATATATATATATATATATATATATATCATGTTTATTGCAACGAAAGAGGGGCATTGGGTGGCTATCCGACTCGAGATTTTGATGTTTTCCGGAAGCCGTAATGAATAAATACATTCTATATTTTATATAAAATAGTATGTTCATTTTCTCTACAAAGGGTTCACATTTCAGGGGTGATAATTCTGTTCACAAGGCCAGGTAATTATCTAGAGACGAATAATGACGCCGTACAACGACCCGGTTCACCCTTTTATTCAGGGAATGCGAGTAGAGCTGGTTGAGATGTAGCAGGAGAAATTTCTTTCAGACATATCGGCACAAAACATGCATACGAAGATATACTCCACAGGCCTCGATAAAATCGTCTATGTAGCTGCTTCTCTTTCTATTTTTATTTTCTCTCATGGCTGTTTACCTGTTTCGTTATTTTTTGTATGTTTACCTAAGCGGTGCATTTAGTGAAGGAAATTATCCTCTCCACATGCTATTTAATGCATTTTCCGAATCTTTGAATTTCAACGTACACACAATCTTCCATACTTACCAGTTAACTTACCACGTATTTTTTTTACATAGAGTCGGTCAGTAACATGTTTTGGGTACAGTGTGTTGTACATTGTATATGTTTCTTGGTTTATTCATGCATGTGTGTGAGCTCTTCTCTGGTCCAGTTTTTAAAGGGTCCAGATATACAGCTTTAGTATATATTCGGTTAATTAGGTTCCGGCTATATAATTATGTTTACAGAGTTCTTGTTATTTTCAAGTGAGAGCGGATTTAGAATAGTATACATCGTGTTGTTTTTGAAGAGACAAAGTTGGTTTAGGAGAGATCGGAACCGATATCCTTATTTATACAGTCATTTTTAAATATTCGGAACTAGACCCGTTTTCAGCTCACTTACAGTATTTATTATAGGATTCTTATTTTTCTTTTAATTTTTTTTTTATAGAAGAGCTCAGGTATTCAATATGTCACCCACGTGTCTATTGTATCGTGCTTGTTTTCTCTTCACGGCTCTATATTTAGCTGACAATAAATTTATTCTCTTGCCAGGAACATAAAACCCATCAATGCTGTCTATATTTAACATTATTGCCATATAATTAACCCACAAGTGTTTATGTCTTACTTCCCTGTCCATTTTCTATTACTTTAATGTAGGCAACGTAACCGTTTTCTGTTCATAGTACGATATAAAAAAGTTTCTGTAAAACTGGGTTTCGCTAAAAACTAATTTAAAACATGATTACATGAAAACCTATTATTATGTGTGGCCAGTAGTTAAATGAAGATTCCCTATATCTCTGAATAGTTGAAATTACCTCTTTTTGACTTCCCATTTAGGTAGATTTTATAAAATAAAGGGGATGGTGGATGATGTGGCATCAACGCTGGTCATTGAAGCTTGATGCAAAATGTATTTGTCAAGTGTGTCTCTCCTGAGGTATTTTTACAATTTGCCTCAGTGTTTGTTGCTGGAAGCGCTTTAGGTTTTTTTTTTATATCGCTTCTGTATAAAGCCACGTTTAGTACGCGTATAGAAGTGTAGATAGAACTACTGCCAAGAGGTCCATGATTTTTGTGGCGATCGTCACGTGTTTTAAGCATGATTTCATGATACCCTATTATTGTGGAAGTAAGTGGATATCAACACGGACTGAATACCTGGGTGTTCCAAGTTAGAATCCAGTCGGTTCAACAGTAATACTTTAATTTGGGGATGTCGGCAACCTTCTCGTGGTCCTTCCTGTAAGTACAAGAAAGATTTCTAACTAAAAAAAAACATCGGGGAAAGTAATACCAACACAAGAATTATCTGATTCGCACGAAAGAAGAAAAAGAAGTAATAAAATGAAGATGTCTTTGATCTCTAACACGTGGAGAAAAACAACACGTCAAGACATCGCGAACTTTGAAGACAGAAGGAGTGAAAATGAAAAGGCAAAACGAAGGATAAGAAGAGAGCGTCATTAACAACCTCGTCCGCCTCTAACCTTCTCTGTAAACCCTGTCTGCGACTCTGCCGTCATAGACTAGGCCTTCAAAGCAACCTTACTCATAACCATTAATAAAGAGGATACCAGACAGATGACAGAACCTGAGAGTCGGACACAAATGGGAGCCGACAACGATGAAATAAACAAAGTACTTTCAATTTGTAAGGAATTCATAGCCCAAATACTTTAACTGTTACGGCTGAACCTCGATTGTCAAGAACTTGATAGTTGCGGTTATCGAAATCGTATGTCACAAACAAATTCAGGATCTATCAATTTATGTCATCTGATAAAACACAATGAGCGATCGATTATATTTTGATATATATTAAACAATTTTTCTAAATATTACATCCATATTATTTGAAGTCAGCATATTCTTATTTGAAATGAAAATCCTTTAATTAATTGTTTCAGCTAAGCAACGTTCCAGGACGTGAATATGTCGTAATATCAATTATATACTATTGTCTAGGCATGGTTATGTCAGATTTGTAATCAAGCAAACACAGATAACAACTCTAAAATACAAACAACTGACTTAAACTGCATGTAACTATGTTGTATACAAAAATACCTATACGTTTTTATATGGTTGCAGATGCCGATATTAGATCGAATGATTTAGACGTGTAGTGCATTAGGAAAAACAATACTTTATATCCATTTGTTCTTCTAGTGAAGCTTTCGATTTATTTCGGTAAAGTAACAAAGTTCCTATGAACAACGCGCAACCCTTTGTCGTGTGGATTTCTTTTGGCAGCACCTGTCCGAAATGACAGGCCAACGCTCGCTCGATTTGATATAAAATGCTTTACTTGAAAATGTTCTTTCAATCGCGAAAAGGTCGTTTTCCTTCTCCTTTGCTTCGAGTGCAATGTATGTATCGAGATACGCGTGTTCGTTATACGAATAACAGCGCCAATCCAAACAAACACACATACACACATATCTATCTTTTATGTATTGATTTTGTTGTGTTACTATATCTTTCTTTTACGAATGGATTGACGTATAATTATATACGTAACAATAATATGGGTATTACAAAAACAAAATGTTGCTAATTTCAAAAGGATAATTGAATTCACGTACTAACAATCCGCGCATGTGTGGTCCCCCTCTGTATGTGACTCGATGTGGCGATTGTAAAATGCAATAAATTTGGGCAATTTGAGGCATTGTTGACCCCCATTGTACCCCCTGGGGCGCGAACCAGAATTTGCTGAGATCAAGGATGCTCATTTTATATGCAGAACAATTGCCTCTACATTTTGGCCAAGTTTCAGAAAAAATGAATGGATGGATTAAACATTATGGAGAAATCTTTACTTTTAGCACTTGTAAATTATCTTAAGATACTGGGGAATGCAATAATGGCAAAAAACATTAAATGTCTGACTGAAATGCAAAATTAGTTGTTATTGTTTACAGTTACAATAAAATGTATACGAAAACGTATTACATCATTAGATGTCATATATCAAACAGTATACTATTAAATAAATGCAAAAGTAGTACTGGCATATAATCTGTAGACGCACTTCATATATATATACATATATATATATATATATATATATATATATATATGTATGTATATATATACATGTACATATACATATATGTATGTATATATATATATTATATATATATATATACATATATATATATATATATATATATATATATGTGTGTGTGTGTAGGACGTGTATTATTTTCGTTTCCTATATCTTTATCCAATAAAACTCCAGTTCTATCAAGTAGATCTTTTTTTATGAAAATATTTATTTATACAAAAATTATTAGTTATATATGTACATACATGTTTCAGCTGCGATATCTTAAAAGAACCAGAAAAAATAAAATGAGAAATAGAAAACTTCTTTATAATGTGTATAGTTCCGGTTGGAGAGGGATGGGTGTGTAACTAAAAAAACAATGATTAATATCTAATTACACATTCACGCTACATCTTTGCGTTTTATCATTTAATTTTATTGAGAATGTTTGACCGCTTCCAAATTCTTTCATACATATTATTACCCAACTTGAGAACATATTCAACTTCGCCTAAGTATAATCATTGCGTGTGTGCGCTCGTAAAAGTACTGATTTGAGCCATAACATGGTTAGCGGACATGCTCTTTTTAAGCTGGCCTATATATATATATATATATATATATATATATATATATATATATATATATATATATATATATATAAACTGTATGTATATGTGCAAAAGTTGTTTCTTTCAAATAATCGGAGCTGAAACATGTATGCCATATGTTACTAATAATGTTTTGATGAATAAAATTCTATACTATTATATATATATATATATATATATATATATATATATATATATATATATATATAGAGAGAGAGAGAGAGAGAGAGATGGCGAGAGGGGGATATATGTGTGTATTTGTATATATAGAATATCCCAAAATAATGTCTAACCCCTTTGAATCGTTATAATTCGTTCAATTCAATAAATGTTACTTGTTAGATAGATTTATAGAATAGTAATGATATAAATAGATTTATAGAATAGTAATGATTCACCTAAAAAATAATGATAGTAAAATAAACAAAAACATAGAAAATTAACATTTGATAAATGTACAGACTACTTGAGGTTATTTCAGAATGTGTATGAGATGAACGCTTACACTTATTCTAACCTTTTTCCTGTTAATACACTTTTCCTATTGTGGAGACATCAAGAAATGAACTATCAAACGCACTGCAACATTAACTCAGGTACTTGAGCACATTTTGCTTGAATTGAAAGTTTCATTTTCTGCAATTGTTTCAGGTTGCCTGCTTCAAACAGTGTAACCTTTACCTTTATTAAAAGCTGATTTTCTATGTTTTCGTGAAATTTACCGTCAGTAATTTTAAATGTGTACACTTAAATTATTTCTTTTCTATCAATTTTGTTTGCAAGTCAAAAAGTAAATTGGGCGACTTATAATGATTCAAAGGATGTATACATGATTTAGGATGAAGATTAAGCTTTACAGAAACCTACAGGTTTCTTCCCGAAGGAAATCTTCAGGCTACATACTGAAAATATATATACGAAATATGAAATATATCATGGTATTTGTTTAATATTTTATGTACATACATAAATGGTAATATATACATATAGGTGTGCCAAAATGTATTTATTACATTGTCTTGTACTATTGGTCTCATTAATGGACTGGTCATTCTTGCTTACTTTAAATATATTATTATTTCTTAAACTACTTTTATCCATAAATAATTTAAACTTGCTTTCTTTTAAACACATTCATAGCGTACTACTTTTTTCAAACTGAATTGATATTCGTTTACACATTAAAATAACACTTAGATTTGATTAAGATGGGACTTAAGGATTATTAGATTTAACACACATTCTTGAAACACATTGATAAATAACGATGTCGAGAGAGGAAGAATGAGACAGAGTGAGAGGGACAGGACGCCGTCTTCTTTTGTCTGCGTGTTTTTAGTGTCTCTTCCCTCACTTAATAGATCGAGTACTCGTTGTATAGCTTAGGATGAATACTATAGTATCAGATATAGTGTATGTATACTGACGGTAAATTCGGTTAGAATCGCTTTCATTCTACATAGAAACTACACATTGTTCCTCTGTTGATTCGAATCTCAGTGCAATATGTTTTCTGTACACAGTCAGCCGAGGAAGAATTTTTTAATGTTTTATTATTTAATGTATTAGTTTCTGATATCATATTTAGAATAATTTTTTCAAAATTATTTGAATGATAAAATTAATTCCAATAAAATGGATTCCGGTTCCTTCAATAATAATTGAATGGCTCTATGAAATTCTATTTATATTAAGAACTGGAATATGTATGCACATAACGTTTCTGATAAAAATAATCCTCTAGAATGCATTACGGTGTCTTACAAATACGTAATATATTTAACTAAATTAGTCTCTAAACAAAATTCCAACAAATAATCTATTCACAAACATACAAGTCAGATATTTTACTGAATTATTTCTGGCTTTTAAATTTCATCGCTATTCATCATGTATTAGTGAAACGAAATTTACGTTATTCCCGGGCTACGCCTGATAAGATCAGATAGTATTTACTGTTGTAAAATGGTAGTTAATCCACTGAAAATTGAAACCGAATCAATTTTCGAGTTGCAAATATACGGAATATGAAAAATAACCCACAATATCTGCAGAAAGACATAGTAATTAGAATGAATAAGATGATAATGTATAGAAGCATCGGGACTTGATTATTAAAAAGGCTTGACCAAATTTTCAAAAGTGATTACAAGCGGATTGTGCTCTACAAATAAAAGTTTGAAGTCCTATAAAAATGTATTACTTGTTGGTGGCACAAAAACGGTTTAAGTCAGCGAAAACGCTGATCAATAATTGCTTAGTCTGACGAATGGTTTTGCGAAGTCATGCCGACGCGTGGAGCTTATTAACGCGCTTAAGCGCACATTGCACCATCGGTCGCTATTTTGTCTATCGGACAACGGCAATAGGAATTTAAAACTGGCGTTACGTTCGAGGAGCTGAATTGGTGTTTAATTAAACACATTCAGCTCGGCCATGTTCAGCTCTTCAATTATCAGCCGGCATTCAGACAATCAAATCTTGTGCGGGAAAAAGGTGGAAATGCAAGTGGTACACAAATCTTATCAATTTTACTCAACTGTGCTTAATCTCAGCGCCGACATTGTTGTAGCGATAACGCGTAGCCGAGACAATTGTTGCAAATATCTCTTCGGGTAGAATGGCACAAGGCAACGTTTGAATAAACATGCTCTCACGTCATCTCTCACCTGCATAGGGTATCGATTTAATATTCACCTTCAGACATGCCAATATAGAACATTAGGGTGTATATATAATTAAGATTGCGTATTTCGTCAAATTATCTCTGGTAAGATCCAGACAATATTACATAACAAATTTAGAGTTTGCAAATAAATAAGAACATTTTTATAAAATCTTATACGTAGTTATTTATTAGCTGCATTTTCACATTATTTTGAAATTACGTCTTTTGTATATATTTTCCGATTGCATAATCGGACATCCTCACAGTAAAATGGCGTAGGTTATGTAACTCACAAAGGCCGGGCAGACTAGATGCATGCTATCGCTTTTACCGACATGGCGTTTTCTGTTTGTACCCCTGTAACCTACATTCATATTTACGTGGCATGTCATGTACGGCTTCATTAACGGTTGTCGCCCGTCATTTTACGAATCCGAATTATTTTTATGTCCTCCGAATACTGATATTTTAAGGATTCTTTTATTATTATTCTCAACACACTTGACGTTTAGAGCGTCATTCTGGCTGATCTCGATGATTTATGCATGAGGAGTCATCATATGTCACCTGAATATACTTAATCTTAGAATCAGTTGCTTTTCCTAAACGTACTTGATTTCTTCTAAAAACATCCGATATTTTGATCAGCCTACGCAAGGGCTGTTACATATGATTACACTTTCTACAACGCTGCAGATATTTTAATCTAATTTAATCCACAGTAAAATGAAATAATTGGTTCATTTGTTCTTATTCTTTACCCTAAATTAATTTTGTATGCAGTTAGTCTGACTATCCCAATACGACTAAACTTATTTGACTTTAAATCGCGTTATGGGGTAAAAATAATTAGTTGTATAACTTTAGTAATATGGTATTAAAAAAATAACACGATCTGTTAGATGAGTTATTTGCTATTATAGTCGTATAATAATTATATCTAGAAGACACACGTGCTACCGCCTCCTTAGTATTAATCCTTGTAGCTTAATTATGACGTGTATGGGATAGATAGATAGATGCAGGCATGCCGAATATTTACAAATAAATATTAACCTCTTATACATGTTATTGGTCACAAAATATAATATGCATGTCTTCCAATGTTATAAACGCATGACGAAGTCTAGCGTTCACTTATCTTATATAGTGGTAAGGATAAAGGTCCATGAGGAGGTCTCTATACACATATATTGATTGATACGAACTACTACTTGACGCTAAGTATTTAAGACATGACCATATATTCTACGATTGACATTGGTAAACACATCAGAGTCTCCAACCGATATTTAATTTACATATTACATTTACATATAGTGATATTCCAGAAGATCCAAGATATATATAAATTTTACACGACTTACGACACCTTCATTATTGTTTTGAACTGATGTCTAATCACATTTAATTCTTGAATTAATTCTATTTTCTCGCCGCTGATTTCCCCCAGATAATCTTGAACTTGAACTTAGCCGGAATTGAATAGAACATATCATTGAACACATTATGTTCGCTCGGGTTAATCCTCCTCAAATATTTTCAAAAGTGTGGCATCAACGCTGAGATTTTCACAATTGTTTAAAAAGTAATATTGACATGGGATAAACATAATCAGAAAATATGAGCGATAATGGTTTTTAAATGGTATACTTTTTGTTGACTATATTTGAATTAATGTATGTCAAAACACAATATCTATTTGAAACGATTGATTTGAAACTATACAATAATGGCAAAACTGCTGTTCTTTACACATAATTGAGAAAGACGGTGAATATGTTTACTGACGTTGTATTACATAACTGGAACATACATCTCGGTTTCAGTTGAGCTCGAAGTTGTGTCATCTTCGATATTTGAATACTTATCAGTAGGTCTCTTATAAGTAGTAATATAGTCTTTTCATGGACTCATCAATGTTCCCATGCACTCTTCTTCATGCTTAATATAATGAAAGTATGAGGGTGGTTCTTTTAACTTATTAGCATAAACTTTAGTATATAAGGGTATTATTATTATTATTAGTAGTAGTAGTAGTAGTAGTAGTAATATTGAAGAAGAGCAGGAATAGTAGTAGTAGAAGTTAAATTATTAGTAGTAAGGTTTTCTATCTCCCTAGGACTTATTTGGTATGTCAAATGTGTTTCATCCTAAATTTGGAGCATTGTGAAACATAGAATTGGACCTTCTAAGTACTTTTCTAACATTATTAGTATTATCTTTTCTTTTATACACTTTTTAAATTATTTCTTTTATTATAAAAAAATGTGTTTTGTGTATTAGTAGTCCTAGTAGTAGTAGCAACACCTTAATTATTAAGACATATAGAATCTTAAGTATGCTCTTTCCAAAATGTGTCAATAAGTTATCAACAGCGAGTCATACAGGCAGCAGGCAATACATACATAATCTGAATTATAACATCGATATAACAATAACATTCGTCTTGTAGATGTTGATTCCTATTTTGACACCAGTAATGAATAACTATTTTGAAAGAAATTTCCATATGCATGTACCTTTAAATCGCTAGATATAATTCGATTAGAGAATACACATTGAAGTTTATCGATTTTTGATCAGGTTTTAGACCATGAGACGTGCAATCATTCACATCATCACAATAAAAAGAAGAGTAAAACTATTGACACATTTAGAAATATTTATAACCATTCAACGCCATACGTGCAACACGCTAATTAACATCTATATCTGCGCATATCCAAGACGAACCCGCGTGTGAAGATAGAATTTATCGATTAGCTAATGTTTTAAATCTCAAAAGGAAATTCGTTATTTTACGCGATGAGATAAATTGAAAAAAATAAGAATTTTTATACGCGAATTCAAAATACATATTCGTGGATAAAAATGACGTATTTGCCAATTGAACAATGTAAATACAAATCTGAAACGAAGTAGTTGTTTAGAGAAAATATGTATTCACTGGGTATAAAGACTAGCAAAACAGCCGCACTAGGGGCGCATATTTTGCTCGTGGCAACGTCTCTTACATCACATGATCTGGCCTCGTAAAGTGCAGGAACACGTTTCCTAATCTATACTGTTGCCTTCGTGTTCTGTTTTCTTTTTGTATAGTGACTCGTATTTTTCATATAGATTCTTGCCTCAAGAGTAGATTTCTCGAAACATCTTATCTGTTCTCATGTCATTTGTACTAAAGGTTAATTCCTATCATTCCGTTTATTGGAAATATATACTAATTACTGAACCCCCTCTTAGTTTTCTTAGATAGATTCCATAGGAAGTCGCAACCTAGTGTATACACATTTTTTCCGAAGTTTATTTTGGTGATCCTCTACCAACACTTTAAAAAATCCATGCCTTGTGATCACTACCCTTTTCACTAGTTGTGTATATCTTTTTCATGGGGTTTATTGTGACCTCTTTTTTTCTGGAGCATTGTATCCCTACCTGTCAGTCTTTATTTATTTTTTACATATTTCTTTCGACATAGAATATCGTATCGGCAGGAAAGAGAGAATCGCATCGGGAAGCTATATTGCAAACATCACTAAAAATAGTAATTAAAACCTATTATTAACCGGAAGTGCTGAAACATTTGCGTGAACACACGATTTAATCGTTTGAAGTACAAAACACGTTTCCAAGACTTAATGCATATTAACTGTGAGAAAAATTTCTTTTATATGAGATGTATCTTACTTCAGTTGTTCTATGCTATTTGGTAAAGAAATTAAACCTTACTGAACAAATATTTCCATCTCGCCATGAAACTACATGATACTAGTATTAAATGAACATTGGAAATGCATGAATAAATAACCTAATAAATACGTGTGCTAATTCTGCTTCCAGGCTTCGGCCTATTCAGAAGTTTTAACCGGTTATGTAGACACATATATATAAAATAAGAACATCGTTGTTCTTATACAATAAATCAGTATTGAAATATAAAACAGTTTTAATAGGTAACATTAAAACATGTGTTCAATTGGTTAAGTAATAAAGAGCACATAATTTATATTAATCAATACTATTTACCGAGTATAACGTATATGTTGTGTAATCATAATAGAGGGGGTTGTAAATAAACACCATTTTAGATAAGTATACGTTAAAGTTAATTCCATATTCAAAGACTAGTAAAAAAAAAGCCATTCCGGATTGGAAATGTCTAGTACATGAATTAAGCAAATTATGATATTTTAAACCTCGTATTATCCGAACTGAAACGGATCGGAAACGAATGTAGTCATTTCCACTTATTTTGAACAACTTTAATCAGTATATGTATTATTTTGATTATTCGAACTACTCTTATCAATTTAGAAGTTACTTTCCAACGTTTCAGCCGATGCGACCTCCGACCTTCTTTCAGGTGCCACGTGTCAAACTCGAGAATCTTTATACCAAACTTGGGAATGTGCACGGAATTTCGAACTTAACACTTCATTTGATCCTTCAGGTTGGCTGGTCTCGTTTACTAAGCCATGAACGGGTAGAAGTATTAATTTGTAATTATAATATTAATATCGCCCATACTGATGATTGAAGCTTAAACTTCTAGAAGGCTGCCACTTAGAACCGATTTTTACTTATAACTTAATCCGATGCGCAACTGGTCCACCAGGACATGACATCCAATATGAGAAGTGTAGTCCGGATAATCCAATGAATACAAATCATAAATCCTCATGTAAAAATTTCCGAAATGTAATTCACTCGTGCGCCAAACTAACCATCGGACCATCCAAAGATTTGCGTCGGTCACACGAACATATAAATACCAGTAAACATCAAACCATCATTATAGTAAGAAGATTGAAGGAAAATGCGAAATGAAGAGAAATTCCTGAATTTTAAATGTTTATCTGTAAATTAAGTAGAATACGTAAAAAAGATGGCAAACTGAATAGACAGATATATTATAAGAAAGCATGTTGTCGAATTAAATGTAGAGGTAGAAAAATATCAAGATAACAACATGTGAAACAAAGACGATATATTAATACAGTTATATTTCAACAGATATGTTGTAATACTACGCTAATAAGCAACCGTGGAAATTAGCGACTCGTTATATTGCGTAAGGTCTTTTGAGGCCCCCATTTTGTGTGGCCACTAAAATAGATCGCTGTTGCTCTAAACTAGTTGGTGACTTCTAGTGGTAAACATAAAAGAATACTAATGAGTCACTACTTATCAAAACCAAAAAGTCACTCGAGGATAAGTATTAATGAGATTGTTAGTGTGATGTAGAACAATAATATGAGAGGATTGGTTGAACATAACTTAAAAGGACGGCTCAGTAAGTATTTGTTGACATTGGATTTGCAACCGACGATGTTTTAGTCAGCAAGGAAGCAATCTCGTGGTATTATGTTCCACATATGAATTGTACTTGAAAATAAGCTCTGTCCATGGCAATTCTGTTTAGTTTTAGGTACATAGAGGAGGAAAAGCAAGTTCTATGCAGATGTACCTCGCAGTGACATGGCAGCTAACGTTTCTCTCTCCTCCTTATTTTTGTATGTGGAATAACGTATGGAAATTAAAGAAAACTTCAACGCATTTTTTTTCAATGTCGTCATAATTGTTTGCTGTTTGAGTCTGTTACACACTATGTGAGCATTTCTTTGTCTGCTTTCTGAATAGCTCAATCTAGAGAAAGCTTCGAAAAACAACGTCCGAACGCAATCAACTGATAAGCCGTTCTCTCTTCCCCTCGCCAACTTCTGATTTCCAACTTACATTGTCAGTGACGTAATATTTGACACGTACACTAAACCTCTATACTACTGACCTCTATCTTGTTTTTTTTTAATTTGATTTTCTATTCTCTGCGAAACTGTTACCATATGTTTCAAATATCTGATCAAATATTACTTTTACACACCCGCATCTAAATATAACAACATTCGTCATTATGTTGCTAATAAGAATTCCAACAACAATGTTGGTGCATTAGTAATATTTAACATTATATATATATTTTTAAACATGGCAGTTTGGAAAATATTAAATCAGTCAAACTGGAATGTTTGATTTGAAACAAAACGGTAACACTATTTTGAAAGCATAAAGTGTTGCATAACTTGGACAAGAATATTTCATACGAAAGGGAATATTTTATTTCAACCAGAAAATAAACACTACTAAAATTCAAACAGAAAATATAATTCTATGTTGAAAATAACGATAATATGTAGATATAGCTGTTACCTATACGTTCCCACTGCGAGGAATATTTATTTAAAATGTAAGTATCTATATGTTATAATACGTTAAGCCACTATTTGTTCGTACATATGTACTCACGTTTCACACACATTACAAAAACTAAGATCGTCTGATGACCAATCAAGTGTTTAGTGATTAATCTTTTATCGTTCAGCTAAATAATTACGACTCTACCTATTTTTAAATGAAGTGTTCCAAAATCAAATAATGTCTTCCTATCGACTAAAACAGTACAATTGTAAGTAAATACATGTAAAATAGTAACATTATTTTCATGAATTTGAAGAATATTTAGCTGAGTATTATTTTTTTACAGTAAGAGACATATAATTATGTTTTAATTAAACAATATTTAGCTGAGTATTATTTTTTTATGGTAAGAGACATATAATTATGTTTTAATTAAACAATATTTAGCTGGTAATATCGATTACTTTTCTGGAAATAAATAAAATAAAACTGACCCCACCATGCATTTATTATTTCAAAAGTTAAATTATTATTAATAGTATATTATGAAGATTGGTGTAGAAGGCACTGTCGAATTTCTACTATATCGCGTATAACTATACTAACTATAATATATTACCAAAATAAAAAGAATGTTTAATTTACATGATGCGCTTTGTAGTATGAAGTTAATTACTTGATGTCGTATAGATTTCTAATATTATTGCTTTATTTTATTCTATAAAAAGATATAGATGTGTGAATAAAATATCACGATGAAAGCTTAATTAAGATTCGCTGTTCATATGTATTAACAAACTATTAAAATATTTTGCCCGGATCAGGAATAAGCTTGCTATTTGAAATAATGAACAGTATTCAATTTCTAAAGTATCTCAGGCGATCTAATTGAAATCTAAGGTACAGTCTAGACAGTTTTATAATCCGTTTGACATTTTAAGAATGATATTAATTTATAATGAACTAATGGATTCAAATAAGTGTACATCATTTTATGTGACTATATATATATATATATATATTATAATATAAAATGAAGTAATAAAATAAGGTGTCAATCAAATTTTATTAGAATTCAAAGTTCATGCAAAGATTGATTTATTTATCATTAACATTGAATATGAACACATTTCGCGACTGGATAACTTTGCCGGCCCCTTCAATTTCACGTATTTGGACTGCTGTTTGTATCTTGGAGTAATGTCCTTCCTGATTATGCTTCTCAACTTGTATGACCTGGATGGACTGTATGGATTCAACAAAAGTATGTTTTTGGATTGATATGTTTGATGTTATGTATTTTTATGTATTTGTGTATATAATTTTATATATTTTCAAAGCGTAATTTTATTGCCTGTAGTAGTATAACTGCGGTAATGGTCCTCTGAAGAGAATAATTATCTTTGAAAACTCATGAGCTAAGAACTTAAGGATGCTTTGCATGAACTTTGAATTCTAATAAAATTTGATTGACACCTTATTTTATTACTTCATTTTATATTATAATATTAATGCTCTATCCAGTATATTGAGCTTCAGTTTTTTATCCGGATGTTTCACTAATTATAAGATATTAGTTGACGCTTATATCTTTTGTTGGATTGCTTCATATATATATATATATATATATATATATATATATATATATATATATTAACTAATAAACTGACTGAATGAACCATAATTTATCTGAGTGGATCCGCTACATAATTTCAAATAGAACTTCTGGAGTGGATGTGTCGTTAGGTCAACACAAGCGTTGATTACTATGTTAAACTAAAGTACTTAATATAGGCATCTTCGGGGCTGTATTATTTCGGGGAAAAGAGTTTGTTTTTGCCGTACTCCTACACACACCGCCTAGTATTTTTAAATAGTCACCCACATTGATCTGGTCAGGTTCACCTATACTGAACATGTTAATCAAAATTATTATACCGTATTAAATATATATATATTGTGTTATTTTAGTTCAATTGAATTACTGAGGAATAAAGGGGGGCCTTCTTCTGGCAAACACTTTATTTCTTTATGACATACGTAGATATTCGAATATGCATTGAAGTTCCCTTTACGTCTCTAACGTTGAGTTAGTAAATAAGTTTATATTCATTTGTCTCTCCACAATTGTACCAGTAAACTATGTTATAGTCTATATTTCTTGTTGTCTTTTGGTCTCACCTGATTCCAGGACATGAATTCATCTAGTTTGGTGGAGTATCCAGCTTTGTGCAGTTAGTATAGGCAACATCACTTAGAGAAGATATACAATGTATCATATAAGCCCGTGTGGGGTAACCACACTAAAGTGATCTTATTTGTGCTGCAAATACTATGTTATTTATTTCTATTAACAAGGTGGTATCGCTGGTTCGAGTGTAAGTAACTTCTATTAACTTACGAATAATTCTGACCGTAATTGCAAAAGTAATTTGTGAGAGACATATTGTAAAACTCCTGTACAGAACCGATGAAAAAATAAACATAAATTAAAGTTTCAATAACGACTAACCGGGTAACAAGTGTAGCATTGTATATGAATATCTTAACTGATATGAACAGATTACTATGTCCTAAACATTAGAAAGCTTTGTAACGACACTATTAAATAATTTATGTTCCACAAATAATTAATTAATTCAGGATACTATTTTTGCAATTTGATTTGATTACTATCTAAATATCGACACTTAATCTCTCTCTCTCTCTATCTCTCCCTCTCCCTCTCCGTCTCTCTTTCTTTCTCCACAATAGTAATACCGTATTGCGCCCCAAAAGCTCTTGTATCGGCAGTGCACCTCATAAAATTGTACGTGTCATTACAAAAATACTAACCCCATTACTAAGTACAATTAGCTTTCATCACTTATAAAACTCCGGAGATCTACTTAATAAAATATAAAATCTTAACCTAAGTAATAAAACCAGGAACAGCCTGAACATAGAATCATTATATGCCAATATCCCCACCAATAAATGCCTTAATTTACTGTAAAAACATATCAACAAAATAAATATCAGCTTACCCTTCGTCGTTAATAACATAATTAATATTATAAATGTATGCACTAACATGACTTATTTCATTTTCAATATTTTTTTTATAAGCAGAAATTTGGCCTTTCGATGGGTATTCCCTTCAGTGCTGTCTTATCCTGGGTATTTTTAGAATATCTTGAAAGTGGGCCCTTCAAATATAGACAACCATAAAAATGTGTCATAATATAAATACATAGATGACATCTAAATTTTTCTCCCCCAAACCAATAAAATTGAAAACATTACTGATAAACTAAATAAATTATAACTTATCATTAAATTTCCTTTCGGAAAAAAAGACGATATCTCTATACCATTTATTATTATATTTTATTATTTATAAACAACAATAATAAAGTATATCATATGGTCTACTGTAAACTAACCAATAAACTTCGAGTTGTACGTGATCTTCAACGGCTCGGCGTGGATTTATGTTGTTTGCAGGAGACCCACTTTATTCCCAATGATTATCAGGGTGTGCTGGCTAGAGACTTTCAGCTCTATTCAGCATACTTTGATTCTAACTCAAAGGGGTATTTCCTGGCTAGTTAAGCGCACACTGAATGCGTCGTGTGACTGTATCTATGCGGATTCTGAGGGAAGGCTGTACGTTCTTGATATTACCGTAAAGGATGTGGCTTTTCGGCTTATTGGGGTTTATGCGCCCGACGGCGGATCGAGCACAGTATAGATACGTCTCGTCGGATAATTCTAGCGAGAGACTGGAACGCGTTCCTGGATCCCGATTTAGATCGCTTGGAAAATCCTAAGGGAACTAACAATAACGGGGCTGCTAAAGCGTTTCGTGACTTTGTCGATCAGTTCGATCTTGTCGATGAATTTCGAAATGAAAACCGCCGTGAAGTAGTATGGACTTGGACTGCTAGTCGCAGCTCCGATTTAGCGCAACTTTCGAGTTACCTTGATCGGTTCTTAATTAGGAGAGTCGATTTAGGGCTTTAAGTTTTTATAACATAGTTTACTCGGATCATAGGTTTGTTCGTGTTCGGGTAAACTTAGATGGTCCTAAGCTTAGAATGGCTGTGTATGGAAGTTCAACACATCGTTGTTTGATTCGAAGGACTTCCAGGAACAGCTCTTACTAACAATACATAGGGAATTGACGGGTGCTATCATTGGGAATAAGTGGTGGGGCCATCTTAAGAATGTTATTAGGTCCTTCGTTGCGGATTATAGTCGCCGACTCAACCTTAGATTATGGGTAACGAAAGTGGCACTAGAAGCTAGATTAGATCTGGCGGTAGAGGCGGGGGATAGCGTTTCCTTTACTGTAGTTAAGACGGAACTGAACTCCTTGGACGGCAAGACGGATCAGGGATTGGTAGTTAGGTCTAGGTTAAAAAAAGCGCCCCATGAAGCGACTATTATGACCGCGTCACTGCGTGCGGGTAGCGTCGACGATCTACTGATCGACACATCGCCAGTGTCACATTATCGGATGAGCGTCTCGTGACTACAGACGACGGGATTTTGGAGGGTTTTCGCTCTCATTTTCAGGAACTTTATACCAGGGAGCCCAGTCGGACAATAGCTCAGTTTGACGCCTATTTAGCTGACTTTTCTCGTCTCGAGGCGATCGAAGCAGCTGAGTGCGACCGGTGTATAACAGAGGATGAAATTATGGAGACCCTGAAGCAGGTGTGGCTTAATAAGTCTCCGGGGATCGATGGTCTGCCTTACGAACTGTATTTGAGGTTGTCGCCCATTTTTGTCCCCCTTGCTGGCTGTGTTGTTTAACTCCTGGTTTAGGAACGGGTCTAAACCCAACTACTTTACCAGGGGTATCATCAAATTGCTTCGCAAGGACAAAAGTGGTTGGGATGATATAGGTAATTTCTGGTCCTTAACAATGTTAAGTACAGAGTTAAAGATTTTGGCCAAGCTCTTAGCTAATCGTTTGCAGGTTGTCTTGCATCGTTTAATAAGTCCCGAACGGACTTGTACTGTTAAGGGCCGGACAATACAAGATAATTGGAACATGATACGCTTGATCATAGAGAAAGTCGACACTGAAGCCGCGCTTATCAATTTAGATCAGTCCAAAGCATTCGATAGGGTCGATCATCGTGACGGATGCTGTCTTGTCGTCGGCTGGTTTGGGGCACCAGTTTCGCTCCTGGATTCCCCTTTTTATGCAAACACCGGTGCGTTAGTTGAACTGAATTGTATTACGTCGATGCCATTCGATTTGTCCAGATCTATTTGTCAGGGATGTCCGCTTTCACCGATAATTTATGTGCTTGCGTTAGAGCATTTCCTTCGCAGGCTTACGGTGAATCCGGTCCTTCGTGGGATTACTTTGTCTGGTGCTTGCTCCATGATTAAGTACTCCGCCTATGCCGACGACGTCACTGTGCTTGTAACAAGCAGTGCTGATATTAGGGTCGGGGACATGGAAATAAGACTGTATGAACAATTGACAGGGGCGAAAATCAACTGCGACAAGTCTGTTGGCTTACGCATTGGTGCCTGGAGGGGTGTCCCCCTTCAGGGACCTTTTGGCTGGGTGAATGGGCCTTGCAAGATACTCGGCGTCTGGTTTGGTCCTTATCTCCAGTTGGAGAAGAAGTGGTGGTAAGTGTTGAAAGCGGTAATGGCTGCAGCCTGTCTGTAGTCTTTGACAAATCTTAATTTAAAAAGAAGAGCGGAGGTGTTTAATTCTCACATTTATCCTCTCATCCTCTACCGTCTTTCAGTGCTTCCTCTGCTGGCAGCCACACTAATTGGTTTAGTGAATGCTCTTTTCGAGTTTTTGTGGCGTGAAAATCACCCCATTGTTCGCTGGTAGGTCTGCTACTTGCATCCGTCTGAAGGCGGTCTGTGTATTCCAAGCGTTGAGATTCGTCAACATACGTTTCGCGAAAACTACCATGACCGAATGTGTACACCTTGTGAGGGAAACGGTGAATTCGGGAAGGAGGACACTAAGAAAGCTTTGCCGGCTTTCAAAAGTGTGCACTTGCATGGGTGTGATGCATTTCGATTATCTCAACGCGAGTGCTCCTTTTATCGCAAGTGTCGACAGTCCTTGAAGTTAATTCTACGGGTGTCAGAAAGCCTCTCTGACATCAAAGTGTTGTCTCGTAAGACATTATATCGGGTAATGGTGAGGGGATCTGTTCGAGACAGTGTTCCTGAGGATTTCGGTCTTACGAAGGGAGAACTTCGCTTGATCTGGCCTTGGGCGCCCGGGTTGAAATGTTTCGATAATTTTGAGGTATCACTCACCTGGCTGATTATAAGAAATGCACTCAGAATCTGCAAAAAGCTTTACGCTGCGGGCTTACATGAGACACCGAGTTGTGTCCGATGCGGTTACTGGGAGGAAACGACCAGTCATGTTTTCTTTTATTGCTCCATGGTTCGCCCGCTGTGTGAGTTAGTTGAAGACTACACGGTTCGCATGTTGAACGGACAGTCCTTCGTTCTGGAGTGTTTTTCGACTTGCTGCAATTGGGCAGCGACCATGAAATGTGAGGAACGTTATGTGTTTCTTTGTTTACTAGCTTATGAGAGGAATGATTTGGTCGACACAACAGAAGGAAGTGTACGGGGAAGAGACCTTTACTACTCCCCAGCCTGTCCTCATTTTCCAAGCTCGCCTTAAAATGCGTATCAAACTGGAGAAGGTGAAACTCCCTCCGGCAAATTTCAACGAAAGGTGGGTGAAAGTTGCGCGTTTGTGTCGAGTGACTGGAGCTAATATTAGGGGGTACTTGGACTGCCATAGACTGAATATTTGACAGTTGAAACGAACACTGACCCTTTTTTTTGACATGGTTAGGCAAGAGTAGGTTATGTTTTGTTTTCATCCCATATTTTTAACTTAGCTTGATGTATGTAAAATCTCATAGCCCCCTTTTTATTTTTTGTACTCTCCCAGACCCGTTTTTTCCGCCGACGTCCATTTTTATAATTCTTATTCCCGACCCCAATTAGGTGACTGATTTGTTGTTTTGTCAGAGATTCAGATCTGCTTTCGTAATTTCGAAAGAGGTGTTAGAAGTAAAGCTTCCATGACCTGCATCGTCTTTTTTCGACTGGCAAACCTACTTATCGGCCACATTCTTTAATGGGAGGTTCTTGTACCAACCCTTATTAATGTTTTGATTGTATGCACATATCATTTAATTGTATATAACATTTTTATTCCCCAACTTCCCAGTTTATGTATATTATGCCATTTTTTGATTTTAAGTAGGTAAATGATGGAGTAAATTTGTTTTGGTGATTGTGATTGTTAAGTTAATAATATTAGTTAGGTCAATATTTTCCCCATCTACTTTTTGGCCTCGTGCGACATTTTGAATTTTTACAAATAAATATTCATCCGTCTCATTTCAACAATGTAGACGTTCGATTTTGCGTTCACGGCTTGCCGTAGTATTTTTAAAAACTTCCATTCTTTCACCCGGTTTTAGTCATTTTTTACTATTTTATACCATCAAACACCTGATTATGATTCCAGAAGGAGCCGAAAACGTTCGTGTAACATACGGTTCATTTATTAATTCATTCGATGTCAACATAAAAAAAATCATTCGACGAATTGAAAAAATAAAAAAGGACTAACAAAATAGAAGAGTTCAGTTGTTTTGACAAAACTTTTATATATATATATATATATATATATATATATATATATATATATATATATATATATATTCAGGTTAGTGGTAGAGAACTCGTAAAAAGTGTACGCTGCTTTACCCTAGCTAGAGTTAAACTAATCGAATACAATACATGAATTTTTGATCAGAGATGGCCATTTATTTTACAGTATGAGCAACCCATCAGATAAATTCAATACATTTTGATAATCAACACATTCTTTTAAATCAATCCCATATGAAACAAATAATATTCATTATTTTATTTTGTATATTAACGAATATATAGTTTAGCAATTGTTCAATGTATGAAACTGTAATATTTGCACACATATTCTTTGAGGAAACTAGAACAAAGGACTATTACTATTTACTTGCCCCGGGGAGAGAAATGTATTTTAGCTGCCAACCAATAGTTCTCTTAGTTCAAACACCTCATAAGCATTGGCTATAGTCCAAAGTAAATGTTGTTTACAACGGAAGAAATGAACAGAAATCAGTTTCGTGTTCATAAGTTGGGAATCTCTTGCCTAAATAAAATGCACTTGTCTGTATATATGTGAGTTCAACTAAAAGTCAAATACAAACTGAATATATATATATATATAAATATATATATATATATATATATATATATATATATAGAGAGAGAGAGAGAGAGAGAGAGAGAGAGAGATATGTATCGATAGTTAAATATGGATGTATTGTTGATTTACGTATGTGCACATCCGTATGCATATGTGGATGTGTGGGGTATCTCTTAACGGATGATCTGTGTGCATAGATTATGTAAAATGTATTTTCTCCCACTATTTCTTTCTTACTCTTTATATAAGTTATAAATACATTTCTATCTCAAAATATATCTATATGCTTGTATGTATCTCTGTCGCCTAATGTATTTTATTTTCTCGATCCCTAAATATATAGATATAGATAGGTAGTCGCCCATTGTCTAGCTGTGTGATAGCTCTTCAGTGTACTTAGACATTCTAAGTTTGTTCACGCTGACGTTCGTAAACTTAATGCCAAATGACTTCTAGCTGAGATTAGTAGTGGATAAAACAGAAAGAACGGAGGTTTATGGGAAATTTATAATTGGTTTAGGGTTCCTAATTCTATTATGTACATCAGTCGGTTCGTGTTTAAGAACAGTGTACCCATCTTATAACAGACCATTCCTTCTCAATACACCGGTTCGAAATTATACGACTGCCCACTGCTGTAATGTTTTACATCATTTGCATAAACAGTATACTTAACATGAAGAAAATAGCGAATATCATAATCTTTAAATAATTAGCTTTATTACAATTACACAGATAAAAAATAACATATTATATACGATGAACAGATAAGAACATCACGACCATTCTTACGCTCACATGCATCAGGATACCTCCCTCGTTTATTAAGCTCCAACAACTATTAGACTGCACTGTGTTATCCAATTGAACAAGATCTACGTATTTATTAATTAAAAACTTAAGTGAGTGCACAAATATTTATTTATTCTAAAGTAAACAATATATATCTCCTTGCAAGATAGAAGATTGATTGAATTTTTCTGCATCTAATAACGCCCATAGAGATGATGTAATGCCTCGGAGGAAGACCTCCTTGGGTTGAAGAAAAATAACCACTCTATTTTAAATTTATTATACAGTGTATATGAAATCTACACGTTGATAATAACAATTTAAATATATTTTTGTTCCCATAAACCTCACAGAGAAAAAATAATATATGTTCACCCTCTTACTTATTCCCCTTACACATCTGTCTTTGCAGTTCAAGATAAATAGCGAAATATCTCCGTACGATTCCACTTCACACCCAGTCAGTTCTACGAATGACTATGCTTAAATGTAAACCATGTATGCTAGTGTTACTATATATCGACAACTGATGTATTAACTATTATAACTTTTTTTTTATTGCTTTCGCATTCTTAGAAAATATCTAACTATATATAACTATAGAAATACCTATTTCTTCTGACTTTTAAAAATCGCGAATGCCAATACATTCTCCATTAGCAGAATAGAAAATTAACAGTTTTACTCATTCTCATTGCAATAAAGAAAAAAGGAGTTGAGTTTAAGTTAAGTATTTTGTTATTTGCTGTATAGGAAGTCTATACATTTATAATAAATATTTAATTGAATTTATTTTTCATCATGAACTTCGCAAAAAAATGTGGTCTTCCTACCTTTATTTTTTTGTACAACACATCTATCTTCAACTCTGTATTTTTGTGATCGAAAGCACGCGCACCCTTCTCTCATCACTTTCTAACGTGAATGTAAGATACAATCACTACACAACCCACACCGAACCCGACTAATACCGCTTATTTTTTTCATGATGATCCGTCTTTTTCCCCTTTTGTCCTATAAACGCTTTTAAACTCTTCCTCACGTATATTTCCCAAACCGCCACTATGGGCTAGCATCTCGTTTTGTTTTTGTATGTTTTGCTTCTGAAAAAAATTCGAATCATTATTTTTTCTGAAGAAGGATCGTACATCTGAATTTGACCGGTATTTGTTTTGTCTTCATCATTTTCATGTGTTTTAATTTATTTTCATTTTGTCTTTCAGTACATTTTTTCAACACGACACTTCACTTCATGACATATCGTGTATTTTAATCATCATACATATAGCCCGGACCCACACGACTAGCCGCAACACCTTATCTCTTTCACTGTAGAGGTCAAATGACCTTTTTTTAATCAAATAGCTACTTCCTCGGACTCCATGTATTTGAACTTCCTTTCCTGCTCCCTGTTTCTCCAATCGTAACAATAAGCATAACATTAAATGTAATGTAAGCAAATATCTTGCCACCTATGTTGCTCCTATATAAATACGGTTCCTATCTTAGTAGCCGCCTATGGTTCGGTGACAATATACCTAGTCTGAGGTAAGCTAAAGTATTTATATATATATATATATATATATATATATATATATATATATATATATAACTGTCAAATGAAAAGCACAATAAATCCACTTCCTTTAAATTGAATTATAAGACTAAATAAAGACAACTATTTACAAATCGTTTATTAGATATCATGCATTATTTCATATAAATTGAGAGAATTAGGTAGATATCACGTTAGTAAAATATGAATTGGGAGTGCGGTAGATTAGGTGAAATAAAAGACGTTTCGTGGTTGTAAGTTTACGATTTTGTAGTCTTCAATATGTCTTGTTGAACGTTTCCTTAGAAATAATACACACACACACACACACATACACACACAAACACACACACACATATATATATATATATATATATATATATATATATATATATATATATATATATATATATATATATATAGCATTTAGCCTGACGATTCCCCCCGGAGATGAAACACGGGAGCCTCTCTATGTAGCTCGATTGCCATATATATTTTCACTGCTTACTATATATATATATATATATTTGCGTCTGTACATGTGCGTATGTTTATTGAAAAAAAACATCTACATATAATTCTATGATAAATGCCAGTATACTGAAATCATAAAGCCTTAATAGGGTTAACATGAATTTTCTTGCTTTTGTACATTTAGTGTATATGAGTGTTCATCTTAACCCTATTAAGGGCATATAATTTTAGTATACTGGCATTTATCATTGAATGTCACTACTTTTGTAAAGGCTATGCCTCAATACAATGGTCATTTTACATTTTTTTTGGAATTTTATGGAAAACTTAGGTATATGGTAAACTGAAATTAAAATGCCATCAACTAGACCCTAGAACCTCTACCTCTGCCAAAAATCAGGTTAATCCATCGAATAGTTGATGAGATACAGGTTGGCACATACGGACGTACGTACGTACATACGGATAACACACAATCATGCCTGACCTTTCTGGATCTCTGGGTTGCCGCGACTAATGATGCTGAAATTCTACACACTTATAGAACATATCAAATAGAAATGTTGTGCAAAGTTTGAGTCTATTAAGGGATAGGGCGCTCTCGCGCCTCCCTTGATTATGTACTCTTAGAAAACTGGTCGCTATGTACTTGACAATATGCTGATATCAAATTTAAATTCTTCTGAAAATCGATAGATTTAGGAAATATTTTTATATTGTAATCCGACAGTATCGAGGGAGATTTTGAATGTATACTACATGAGATCGATTTATTTAAGTGTCCTACATAAACGAGTATTAGCTTTCGGAAAACATGCGTTTAATTGGGTGAATAAGCTTCGATTTTAATGATATAATAGTCATCGATCCAAATTGTGGAATCCGATACAAATGTTAACCTCCATTCACGTTTGCATTCATAACAAAAGAACAATTTTGAATCTTTATCTCTCTAGATGTATGATAGATACATAGCAAATAAAGTCATTTTAAATAAGGAAAATATTTAAAAAACTCATCCTATGTTCAGGAAAGAATGGATTTATTGTATACTACTACAGGCTCCCTTTTTCGGGAGAAGATAATGATCGAACCATACAGCTGTTTTATTTACAAGCTGAGTGAGCAATGTTTAAGAGGTAGATTTCCAACAGATTAAAATGAAACTTTGCATCTAAATGTGCCCTCATAAGAAGTAAATAGCGTGACTATCTAGCATTACCCCATCCTTAATCAACGGTGATGGATTTAGTAGGCCATCCTATTCGTGAGTGAGTGTTGTTCGAACAATACATTCTTTGTTGTTTTATTGCAAATTTAATTTTTTAGGAGAGCTAGCTTTTTCCTCGCATTAACACCTAGCACATGCAAGGAAATCAGGGAACGTCCTTTAATAGAAATGCTATATAATATTGCCTCAACAAATTGCTTATCGGGATTTTTTGTGAATCGGTATTTACTTTTGATAACTATACACTGTGAATTTTTAAAATACTTCTCATTGGAAAAGTCAATTTAAACTAAATAGGTGCAGATCGGACATTTTGTATTGTGTCGTAATGGAAGAGTGATTTTACATCACATATCGGTTGAAAGAATAAAAAGAAAATACACACTACTTTATTTATGTTAGGTTAAACGACAAATTGGCTGAAATTCTTTCATTCATTATATTATTTAAGTACATTATTTAGATATTTCAAGATTCATCAAGTATTTGTTTATTTTTTTGTATTCGTTGATGGTTTTGTTTATTACTTGTAAATGGTTATGAATGTGTTTATTATGATAAATTAATTTTCTCAATCGTTATTTTCATTTGTTTTATTTATATTTGATTTTTTATTTATATTAGGCTTTCAGATCCGTGGTAACTTAGTATGAATGCATGTCCATGTCTACATTAAGATCTTATTTACGAAGTTTTTAGTGTTATGGATTACCGTCGTTTTGTCTCAATGCTTTCTTATGGGAATTTACAGTGTATTGACTTAGTGTTATAAGCCTTCTTTTTTATCTTATTTTTTGTTGTGTTTACGTTTAAGTCGCAAATCATAAAGTCTTGTGTTGTTTCCTTCCTTTTTATTATTAAATAAGATTTTGTCTATGTATCTTTTTTATTCCAAATGCTCACAAAACTAATTCAAATAGCGAGATTTGCTTTGCTATAACCCTCCATTGTGCAAGCGCTATTGTCGACAATACGCAATGTCAACGAAGGCTGACGAATAGCATTCATGCACTTAGAATGAATAGCAATAAGTAATACACAGTTTTTTTTTTACTTATTATTATTATAAATGCCAACAGTTTTCTTCCCCAATCTTGACATTTAGTGCCACTTTTACGGTCCTGGTTATCTTTAAATACTATTACGTATCGGTTGCCTAACATCTCACTCGTGTAACGCACATTACAAAATTATTATTTATAATGTTTTTGCATTCTGTAGATGAGAGTATATAATATGTATTATTTGAATTATTCGGACTAATATTCTCATCTTGGATGATATTCTCACAATGTTTCAGTCAACGTAACTTCGTAATTCTTTGTGTGCGTCTTTTCAAAATCTGCAATCGTTAACCACAATATCGAGGTAAAGCTTCCGATTGTCGACATAACGTTTCTCAAGTTCGACAAGACGCACCGGAATAAGGTTGGTTGTTCCATTGGCCGAAACGTTGTAAAAATAACACCCAAGCTATAAACATTAGACTAAATTATCAAATCATTACATATCGTTTATAGTTCTAAAATATGTGCATCCTACACACGGTAACTAAATGACATCGTTCATGGGTTTCATAGTCTATATTATTCCACAAAGCTTACAATAAACTGTACATTCTACAAAAAATGTATCATCATAAAGAAATCACTATTATTTTCACGTAAATTAAAATGTTCAATATAATATATTTCATAATAAGCTGCACCGTGTATACCTTTATACATCTATATTTGGTTTATATCCTATTAATTAAAACACACGAATACATTTTAAACTTTTTTGTTGCGAAAGTAAATCGTACGACTATGGAATTCATGAGTTTTTGGATGAGTTACACAAGAAAATGATTATCTAAATTTAATAATTGTTTTTAATCGTTTGAACTGTGTGTACAGATATCTGTTAAAAGCCCGTTTTAATGATGTTTTCAAGTTATTAATTAAATTAAATTGAATGATTTCGTTACTTATGTGTAAATAAATTCTAAATGTATGTTATGTTTTCTTAATTGAAATATCTTTTTAAATTTTTAATAATGGTTACGAATTTTAATATAATAAATTTACTTATTGGAATTAATAAAAAAATTATGTTTACTTGAATTCCGTACAGTTGCTATTTACATTTACTCTCGGAAATTAAGAAGGAATGAGGCTCCGATACGGATATACAAATGGTGGTGAATGGGTCCCGTTAATATTTACACTTAAAGCTTAATAGTTACATTTAAATCGGATTACAATGAATTATTAATACGACAATAAAGATGATCAAATTATGAAAACTAAATTCATTTTAAGAAATGACCCGTGAACTTTCAGAAGCTTTTCAGGGTATGCTAACAAAAGTCACTTGCCAGTTTTTCATTGTATTCTTTACAAAATGACAAAGCACACTTTTACTCTCTCAATACTCATTGAAATTTAATATGGCAGCTGCTGTATGCGTTTATGACAATGTAGTCTTCAGGGTGTTTCTTTTAAATCATATGGTAAATTACGACAGATTGCAAACAATGGGGCGAGGTTCGAACATGTAAAGTTCATCTTTACGAATTATTTAATTAAATTATTATAAGAAAAATGTATTTAATGTTTATGTACATTTTTATTTTATTTTATTTCAATTAATATTTCACATTTCTTTGTTTATTTGCCATATACAGTTTCCAAAAGTATTTGACACAATTGAACCGGATTTAACATAATGCATCGGTTATATACACGGTGGGTAATAGAGGTAAATAGTTCAATACAATTACATCTAATGAATTAATAAAAAAATGAATATAGGATTAGAAACTACTCGATATGATTTTATCAAATTTAAAATGAAACACCCTTGGCATGTTGCACATTTATATGACTACTTTATTCTATTTGAACTAATAAACACTTATAGCCTCTACATTTGCTTATGCGAATTTAACCCAGTATAATATCATTATCAAAACTAAGTATGACGGTTGAATAAAAGTTGTCTGTTCTTTTCACAGTAACTTGACTAAATATAAGAAGTTAGTCGGTCTTTTGCTTGTTATTTTTTTAATTGTAATCTTTATTTTGTATATTTGGTATTATCGGATGTATACTATCTACAGTGTGCCATTCTGATTGAAATGCATACATTTTCTAAAGATATCCCAAAATCAATCGATTAGAATTTTCTAAATATAAATTTTAACTGTTGTTAAGTCTTAAAGACACTGAGAATAACAAGAATATATAAATATACATTTTGTATATTCTGCATGAAAAATGAATCCAGACGTTGTAAAATAGACACAAAGAAGGATACCTTCTTTGTGTCTATTTTATCATCTTTTTTGTTCAAAAACAAAATTATTGTTATCAAGACACACAAAATATTAAATTCCCGGGGAAACGTATTTTCTAATAGACATAAATACAGACACACACATACACACGCTCATATATATATATATATATATATATATATATATATATATATATATATATATATATATATATATATATATATATATATATAAACATGTTAAAAAGTCAAATGTGTTTTCTTTAGTTATATCTTTAAAAAGGCAAGAACACATCCTACCCTTATTTTTAATGCTAAAATTGAAGCAGTCAAAACAACTTAAATACTAGTGAATACTACATGTGTATATATTTATATTTCAATATATAGTGTGATTAACTGTTTTATTGATTGTTTCCTGTGTGACCCTTAGTCGGGCATTCAGTACATTATATTAATATATATTGCTCTTTTCCTTTGGGGTGACAATTGTCGATGATAATGTCAATAAGTAAATAAATGCGATGGGTATGGTAGCAAGCTCTTATCCATATAAGTGTTTTTCTTGTTTGGACTTTTGACAAAAGCGCGCACGTCAAAATTACAAGCAACATACATTTTGTATTATTTGAAGTTATATTATATGAATTCTTTGGGACTTATAGAAAAAAGCAGTAGACGAAGAATAACAAGTCGGTGCAGAATAATAACACGTACATGAACTTCATAATATCACAACAGATCCATATAAAACAGCATACCTTTACAACACAAAGAATAGTAGTCATATATTCGGATATAGTCACATCACCCACATATCTATATACGCTCTCATACTATGATATTGCAATACCATACTGATATGTTGTGCTGCAGTTTGACTCTTTTTAAATTATTGAACTAATACATGAACTATTAGGGCAACACTAGTTGAATAAAATTGTCCATTTAAAATAACAATAACACTAAAATGTGATCAGCCAATAACAAGACGTGGAAGAATAGGACCAGCATTATCCAATTACTGATAGGAAATTATGTCACTTTGTAGCACCATTTTATTTCTTTCAGTAAGGTATTCTATTTATGTGCGTTTTTATCCAAATAGATTTCAGATATGACATGTTCTAATGTACACAAATGCTTATGCTTGCTGTTGATTCTTATCGCTATCTTTAACGTAGCCATTGTATTCGTGGGGCTTATTCGCGTGGAATTCATTGAGATGCTCTGTATAAAAAAGACTCAAAATCTGGACTTACTTAGTATCCATCGGTATTTGGTTGTCTTGTCATTTCGGCCAGCATTTTATCTAGTAGATTTTAAGAATCTAACTAGAAAAATGTTATGTTGATTATCTTTTATTGTATCACATATATTTGCCTATATATATTGCTCCCTCCATAGCAGGAGCGGGACGGGGAGAACAAAGAACATACACCCTCGCTAATTTCAAGTAAGTGTAATCTCGTTCATTGTCCGATCAGCTTACTGTAATAGTCAAAACCTGTTTTGGTACATTTACACATAATTATCTGAACCGCCAAACACAAATGTTTATTTTAATAAATACCTAAATGTAAAAAAGTGTGTATCTTGAAATTCAGATGAGATCATCACGATTCAATTTGACAACCTTAATTTGTATAACCTACTTTTTTTACTAAAAAACAACTATTATGATCGCGATATACATCATTAGTTTCCATAGTAGACTCATTAATCTGACTATCGCTATTATTATTTTCTTTGACGCACATATATTATTTTACAATAGAAGCACTTGCTAATTCTCGACTTTGGTTTCTGCAGCCAAGGCGAGAAACACGGTTTCCATGAGTAATATAAAATCATATGTTCGTGTCTATCACCCAAAGCTATATCAGATCGAAATAAGCGTCCTTTGTATATATTTCCCTCTCCTGAATCCATAGAAATAATTTACTTCGATGGCATTTTGAAACAAAAATGCAATGTGATCGGATTAAATAAGTTTAATGTTAAAAAAATATTTTCTCAGCATTCAGAGAACTGCATCATAGTTTTATTTTTGTTTACTTTAATCCACGTATTTAAATCAAGATGGCGTGAATCGAATCGAAAGTCGGTCAGGTTACAAGATATCAACAACTGAATAAGCAACGTCGAAGCTATGTAATTAAGTTTATTTGTCGAACTTTTTTTTCTTTCCTGTTCTTATTAATGTATTTATTTTAATTTTATTTTGTTCTCCTCTTTTTACTTCTTAATTTTAAGTTTCAACTATCTTCTCTAGCGATTAATCTACAAATAGCAAACTAGTTCCCCTTAACTGGCTGTAAATCTCGATGTCCCCCCTGTTTCAAAAGCTACCTTAACCATTCCTAAGATGTACTCGAAATGATTTCGTTGTGAGTAACATTTGCAAAGTAGCCCGTCTTCATTTAATTCCATCCACATGGCAGATTGAAAGACTTCTCAAAGTTCAGTTGAGTTTTTCCTGTTTTACCATCTTAAATGTATTTGGCATTTTTACTAATTTAAAACAATGCTTCCAAACGTACTAGTATTTACCCTGTGTTTTCTTAATTTGTTTTCCTTTCCTCATATATACTGCCCTATTGTCTGTCTATTGAGTGCCCACTGAAGAAGTTTTTGAAATCTCATGCTAGCCTTAAGTTTTGCCTTTCTTATTTCTCTTATTTGTACTTACTTGCGAGAGGGAAACCTATCTTTAACTGTCTGTTCCCTTTTAAGTATACAATGAACCTATTCTATCTACATATATATATATATATATATATATATATATATATAAATATATATATATATATATATATATATATATATATATATATATATATATACGTTATATTGGAAGTCTTTTTTTAACTTGCGGGATAGGAAATATCCGACTAGTACACGGGCACAGGCTAATTTACCCCTCTCGGAGTGTTGGACCCGTAATACCTTTTAAGGCTATCCATCTAAGAGAAGGAAATCTCTGACAAAAACACCTTGCTACCAGCTACTTACGCGGTGGCAGTAAACCGTTGGTGAGGGAGGCCTCCTTAGTCCTGATCGACAACCTTCCTAGAGTTGGAATCTCGAACAAAATATCTGCTTTGCAAACCTACAATTGCTTAAGGAGTAGATTGTTTATTAGTCAGGCGCAGAGGTAACAGCGGTGGGACGCCTCTAAATACTCAGTGCCTAGCCTTGTTTCCTTACTAGGACAATGAACGCCGTTCTCTTTCTCTCTATTTAGGCAACTCGGGGAAAATGTTTTCGTCACTAAGTCTTACATGACCAGTATGGGTCTCTCTTGTTCCGACAACTTGACGGTACAGGTTAGACAGCTGATCTGGCTGTTGTTTCCAACTGAAAGCAAGGAGCCCAAACTCTTGGGTAGCGCCAAGAACGGCTGCTCCATCATCAGTTGCATAATACCGTGAGTAGTTGTATGTTCCATGTCGCGCATGGAAATGGAATCTGCAATTATCTCCGGTGGGCCTTCACGAGGCCACAACCCCCATGGACCAGATCGTGACTAATGGACTGGTTGTGTGAGCTTATTGGCACCAAACAAGTACCAACCTTGACCAACCCACTCCATAATCAAAACAAACATGTCATTACAAAAAATAAAAGCAAACCTAAACCAGACACCCAACAAAAAACACTTTCGCCTCCGCCCTTGAGGCTCGCATTCACAAATATCGGAAGAATTAGAACCAACATAAACGACGTAGAAACCTTTCTCCTGACAAACTCCCCGGATATCCTAGTTGTCAGTGAAACTAACCTTCAATCCTCAATCTCCTCTTACCACTTTGACATGACTGACTACCTGCCAATCTACCGTAAAGACCCTGACAAACATATGCACGGCCTAGGAGTTGATGTTCGGACCCCCTCCCTGACTAGAGAACATATGTTAGATGACCACAACTACATGTGCTTTAGATTGACTTCACATTACAGCATCAGTTACTTATATTTCTAATACTGATCCCCGTCGACCCAGGACGGTGCTCTGCTAAACTCTGTCTCTGAAAGCATAGATAGAGCACTCTTAATTGACTCGAATGGCCAGATAAATGTATTTGGGGATTTTAATGCTCACCACCGTGACTGGTCGGGATTATCCAGCCTTACTGACGCAGCCGGAAACTCTAGGTATAATTTCTCCTTAGCTCACAACCTCTCTCAGACTGTCGATTTTTCGACCCACATCCCCGATCGAGTAGACCAACAAGCCTCACTTCTAGACCTTTTTCTGACCTCAATGCCTGAGGCTTGTGTGACGAAAACTCATAGTCCACTCCCAAATGCTGATCACATTGTGGTAATAATACATATCACCCTAAAAAGTCGTCCAAAAGCTGATGAACCGTTGCTCAAAACAACAAGATATTACGAGCAAGCTGATTTTGAGTCAATCAGAGATCACATCAGTGAGGCCCCATCGAGGGAAACCTTCTCACTCCCTGCCAACCAGTGTGCACACGAATTAAATGAATGGGGCAAAGCAGGCATTGAAGCCTATGTCCCCGTGCGAAAATTCTTTAGCAAGCCTCACTCTCCTCAATGGTTCACCTCGGAATATGCAGCTGCCATTTATGAGAGGCAACAAGCATTCAGTAAATTCGGCCGCCATAAGTCAGCTGATAATAGACATAAATTTATAGAGTAAAAAAATAATTGCAAGGCCGTGATAAGTGAAGCGCAGAGAAGGTATAATGAGTTAACAAAAAACGCATCCAGTAACAGAAACTAGGTACTCGTGATTTCTGGAAAATCTACAATAGTGTAGTGAATAATGGTCAATCTACGATTACCCCACTATCAAACCACAATGATGTCGTTTGGATGGCCACTGATAAGGCTGAACTACTTGCCCAGCGCTTCGCTTCTAACTCTACTTTGGACTTAGATAAATTACCTTTGCAGATATAAGCCACACTTGATAACCTGGTCATCACCCCATCCCAGGTCAGAATTCCCCTTGCGCACCGAAGCCACACTTGATAACCTGGTCATCACCCCATCCCAGGTCAGAGACATCATAAAAAACCTTGACACCCCCAAAGCTTGTGGGCCTGATCTTATACCTGTAATAGTAATAAAGAAATGATCTGCTGAACTGGCCCCTGTCCTCTCCAAACTCTACAATAAATGTCTAGCTGAATCTTGTTTCCCCGATAGCTGAAAAATTGCCTCTGTGGTACCAGTCTACAAGAGTTCTGGGAATAGAACCGATCCCCAGAACTATCGCCCAATCAGTCTGCTGCCGATCTTTGCTAACATCTTTGAATCCTTAATCAATCTAGCGATAGTACGGCACTTAGTTAATGGTAAACTTCTTTCTGCACGCCAGTATGGATTTAGACAAGCACGATCTACTGCAGACATACTAACGGTCATCCCTGAACGCATGTACCATACACTCGACAAGGCAGGAGAAGCTAGGGCAGTAGCGCTTGATATATCCAAGGCCTTTGACAAGGTATGGCATAAAGGGCTTCTCCTTAAAATACACTCATACGGTATTACTGGGCAATTACTTCATACAATTAGATCCTTCCTAGACAAAAGAAAAATCCAGGTTGTCCTCTATGGCCGTTCATCCAAGAAACATGACATAAATGCTGGTGTACCCTAGGGATATCTCCTTGGACTCTTGCTGTTCCTGATCCATATAAACGATCACACTGATGACATTGAGTCTGAGATTGGTTTATTTGCTGACGACACAAGCCTTTACTCTCGCCATGTTGGCAAAATCGACGCGATCATATCCGAGGCAATTGCTGAATCTTTAGAAAATGACCTTCAGGCTGTAGTGGATTGGGGTCATAAATGGTTGGTAACTTTTAATGCCGCTAAGACAAAGCTCTTTTCCTTCAATAACAACAAGAAACCTTTCCAACCACCGATTGTCATGGCAAATAACACCCTACCTGAGAGTTACTCATTCAAACTCCTCGGCCTAACATTCACAGGTAACATGAATTGGAACAAATACATTGAATACATTGCCAAGGCTGCCGCAAAGAAGGTTGGCTCCCTCTACCGTGCTAGTAAACTCTTCACACCTGACATTATCCTGTATCCTTACAAAACCACCATCAGCCCATGAATGGAGTATTGTTGTCACATCTGGGTGGTGCATCATCTACTAGTCACTCCCTCATTGACAAGGTCCAAATAAGAATCGGCAACTTAATAGGTCCCTCACTGTCAACCAAGCTCCATTCCCTGTCCCATCGCCGCAATGTAGCATCCTTGTGCTTGTTTTACAAATACTTCAATGGATTATGCTCCGATGAATTGGCTACTCTGGTCCCTCCTCGACGTAAATTCACTAGACTAACTCGACAATCAACTAAATCTCATTCATTAACTGTGGAGGTCCCCAGATGTCGGAGAGCCTTCTACTCAAATATCTTCTTTCCTCGTGCTGCTGGCCTCTGGAACTCTCTCCCTGCCCCCTGTTTCCCCGACAGTACAGACATGCAGAAATTTAAAACTAATGTAAACAGACATCTCGCTGCGCAGATCTCAATTTAGGTTTACTCCCCCTACCTTGTCCCGTTTACTTTCTATCAGTAGCCCCTAACGTCTACAGTGGCGGCCTACTTTGTTTGTGGTGAACTATGTTACAAACAAATTTTTATTTTAAATCATTGACGACATTTATTTATGTCTGTTGATGTGTTACATTATACATTCTTAACTTCCACAAGATTTTCAGGTGAATTCATTTCATTAGATTTAAGATTCTACTGATACAATTTTGGTTGATGTTAATTATTGCATCTTATTATTTCTCATTGCATCATATTGACGGATCTACTGAAGTATTGCTGTAGGCAATATATTTTGAACATACGCTTTAGAATCAGATGATTTTTCCCTTTTGCACTGTCAGTTGTTGCGCTAATAGATATTTTGTGAACAACATAATGGATTATGCATAGTGGAGGTTCTAGCTTATCTATTGTAGCAATTCACGCTAATAAGTTTGGAGAACGTCAGATTTACGTATATAAGAACTTAATAAAATAAATCGCTTATAATATGTTTACCTTTATGGATTGAATAACACAGAAAATCGTGCACCCCAAATATGGTAAAGTTCGAAATTATTTTAGTAATGCATGGTTTACAAGGAACGTGTATAAACATGTACCATTTCCTTAATATCAGCGACACCATCTAGTATTGATTTCTACTGAAACCGACATTAAACACCGTAAAATGTGATTAATAAAATGTAAGAAACATAAAAGCAAGATTTTTCTAGAGTAAGTGAAATCCCAATCTGGGAAAAAGATATTTCGTTTTTACAAAAAATCTTCGATCCTCTTAACGTGATCCCGTTTACAATTGGATAATATATATCAATACATAGTAATACATGTACACCTCAAATGCTCAAACATTAATTGATTCATTTAATTAACTATGCTATTAGTTTCCTGTATCTAATGGAATGTAAACATTTTTGGCATAAGATGTAAGAATATTTTCTTTATAGTACATTATTTATTTGGAATCATAAATGACAAGAGCTAATAGATAACGGGAAACTAAATAAGTCGAATCATAACAGTCTACTTTGGCTAAGATCAAAGTGTAGTATCTGTTCCGATGGATACTGCACCCCATACTGGTATTGTCTTGTCCTTCGGGGCTTGACTTACGCCGGTCAATGGGTCTGTCCTGTGCAGTTCTAGGAGGTCCACCCTCCCAGGCTTAGCCTCCCCTCTTTGGGGAGGAGTAAGTTTATTGCTTACTGTCTGAGGCGCCCCTACGGGGGAATGCCGACGGGGCTGCTCAGGCAATTTTTAAATGGCCAGAGTGCTCACCTCTCGGGAACTGGCTTTTCAAACCCCACTTTCCCGACCCGACCTTGGGTCACATCTTACTTGTGGGAGTAGGATAAAAACTGGTCTTGTGCCTAACTCCTGGAGAGGAGTAAATCAATACTCTTATGGAACCAATAAACCATTCAGTTTTGTTCTTGTGAAAGTTTAAAAACTCCACAAAAAATGTGACAAAAGTCCGATTATCGATTTTCATTAGCAATTCACCAAGGCACACGAATCTAAGCTACACACAAACGACGCCATCTGTCTGACTTTCAAACCGCCTCTTCTCTTCAAATCACAATGTCGCACGCTTTTAGCGCACCTTTTCTATTGCCGAAAATGGTGCCAAATTTGCATAGTCAAACGCCTTCGAGCATTGTTTTTGACATCTAAGTGTTCATGATTCTCCTCTGCGTGCGGTCAGTCTCGTTTTGCATCGGGAACACGCCAAGCTTGGCCGCTCATTTCGCGGACCTCCGCACCGTAACCACAAGTTGAAGATTTCATCTTCAACAAATGGCTTTTTAAAAGACTGGAGAATACAGAGACAATACCATTGCGCACAATATATTCACTATTACGACGAACGTTCGAAACATAAAAATATTGTAAATATTAGCAACTTGCGAGCTTGGAAAAATAAACAGTATCATTGTTATACTTTAATAATATTTTTTGTGTGTTTTCATCCTAAACATTATTCTCTGCTTCGAGATGAATAATATTTTCTATTTTCATTGAAATAATATATGTGGCTTTGTCTACAACAACAGTTTTTCATTTTAAAAATATAATTTTGTTTTCTTTAGTAAAAATAATACCGGTTTTTAACAGAACATATCGCTATTATACGTGTTTACTAGGCGAAACTACTGAAGAGATTTAAGATGAAATTTACAAAAGGTTACAAGTATAATACATTAAATGCACAAAACGTCACATATATACGAAAGACAAACACTAGAAGATATATTGTGGAATCCTACCAAACCTTAGAAATTATTAAGTTAAAATTATGGACATTAAACGTTAACTACATGAAGTAAATAAGCCAGCTGATTCGTAAACGCTGAAAGCATAAGGGTTAGCAGGTGCGAGTGAATAACAGTATATCCAAGCAAAACAATTACTTGTAACTACACGCTGTTGACCCATACCTTATAGATTAGATTAACTTAAGCTATATCATTGGTTTTAAGCAACGTTCTTTATGAATATTGCAGGTAATGTGTAATGTTAAAAATGTATAAATATATATATATATATATATATATATATATATTTATATATATATATATATGTAAAGGACGAAGGCTACCAAGATTTGTAAAACTAAATTTCAACATTTATTTATTATTTTGTTATTCTATCATTTTATACTTTTATATAACGCGTTTCAAGCAGTGGTCCGCTCTCATCAGATATGTTAATCCATTTGTAGAAATGTCTTTCGATTTGAAAGAGTGTTGTTTCATTTGAGGAAATGTGTTATTGTTGCTACATTGGAATACATGTATTATTGTTTAGCCTTACTATTTTATATATATACCTTGCTCTCGTTAGAACTGCACTGATACTGCACTACACTTTGTTCTATATATATATATATATATATATATATATATATATATATATATATATATATATATATATATATATATATATATATATAGAGAGAGAGAGAGAGAGAGAGAGAGAGATGAATAGATAGATAGATATCTAGTGTGTTAGTGTATCAGAGTATGGTGAACATAAATTAATAAAGTGCTTGATTGTAAGAATGCGAGACAAAAATCAATATTATTTATTTAGAAACTATACATTACATGTTTAAGTAAACGTACTATGGCTTCATTGACACCGGTTAAACTTCACTGTTTAGAAAATGCCCTTAAACCCCATCCCAAATAATCAGCGACTCACAGAACTAAGAAAGGTTACTGGAATACATTATATATGGGTTTTAAATAAATAACCTATATATATATATATATATATATATATATATATATATATATATATATATATATATATATATATATATATATATGGGTGGGGGTGCTTCCACCCTGTTACTTTAAGGTAAATGAGTAAAAGACGATCCGTTGTCTGGCACAATGACGAAACCATTTAAAGTAGTGAAGGGAAGCGTGAAAGTATAATAACAAGTCAGAAAAATACTAGTTAGTTAACTCGCTGAATAGATAACAGTTGTACACTAGTACAACTATATTAATGTCTAATAGTTGTACTAGTGTACAACTGTTAGTTATTAAGCGAGTAAACTCATTAAGATGTAAATTGATTTGTTGAGAATAACAAAAAAATAAAGTTTAGTGGGTGTCCCTATGCTGAACTCGACTTGAACTATATATATATATATATATATATATATATATATATATAT
>OY744515.1:247254051-247339051 GCA_963556195.1 Sepiola atlantica
TTACGAATAACTACGACCACTCTACTGTTACTTCATTGTTAGCATAACACACGCCCAATTTTAACTTTTAATCTTATTTTTATTTTATTTTATATTTTGCTGTTTTTTATTTTTCATTTTTTATTATTTATTTTTATTCAATTTTTTATTATTTTGTATTATCTTTAATTGATTTTTTATTTTTATTTTTATTTTTTATTTTTATTATTTTTTGTTGTATTTTTTTAAATATTTTTTTAAATTTTATTTTTTTATTTATTTTTATTTATTTTTTTATTATTTTATATTCTGTTATTATTTAATTATTTTGTATTATCTTTAATTTATTTTTTATTTTTTATTTTTTTATTTTTATTTTCATTTTACACAAATACATGTACATTTTATAATATCTTATATAAGAAAAGTATTCAGTGTTGTCCGGAAAATAATACCTCAAGTTCATAAAAAATTAATGGTTTTTAATGAAATTTATTTGTTAGAGGATAGCAAAGGAAAAAGATAACTCACAACACAATTTAGGTTTTTAAAACAAGGGTAGAGAATATGCATAATATATAAAAGTGTATTCTTATGTAAAATTTACAGAGTAAGATGATGAGAGTATTCCCGAATCTATTAACCAGACGATTTGGGGTCCATGGGCATATTTCATCAGGGGGGGGGGGGGCTATTCAGTTATTTTTCATTATATTTTAAAGTAATTTGAAATTACTGAGTCATATTGTAATTTAATTACGTAATACCTAAAGTTCATAAAACTATTGATGGTTTTTAATGAAATTTATTTGTTAGAGGATAGCTAAGGAAGAACGATACCTCACGTTTAAACACACCATTAAGGTTTTTAAAACAAGGTTAGAGAATATACATAACATATAAAAGTGTATTCTCATGTAAAATTCACAGAGTAAGATGATGAGAGTATTCCCGAATCTATAAACCAACCCCTTAGGGGTCCATGGGGCAGATTTCATCAGGGGGGGGGTCCTTTTCAGTTATTTTTCATTATATTTTATAGTAATTTGAAATTGCTTAGTCATATTGTAATTTAATTACGTCATAATTTGAAATAACTTTTGATTTTATGTAATGTTTCTTAGCGTCAATTCTATTTACATGGAGGAGGTAAGAAACTATGCCAAGGTCCGCCACTAGCCGCTACTGCCCGCCAGTCTGTGCGTACACAAATACATGTACATTTTATAATATTTTATATAACAAAAGTATTCAGAGTTGTCCTGCAAATAATACCTCAAGTGTCATTAAAAATTAATGGTTTTTAATGAAATCTATTTGTTAGAGGATAGCTAAGGAAGAACGATAACTCACGTTTAAACACACAATTAAGGTTTTTAAAACAAGATTAGGGAATATACATAACATATAAAAGTGTATTCTAATGTACAATTCACAGAGTAAGATTATGAGAGTATTCCTGAATCTATAAACCCGCCTCATAGGGGTCCAGGGGGCATATTTCATCGGGGGGGGGGCATTTTCAGTTATTTTTTATTATATTTATAGTAATTTGAAATTGCTGAGTCATATTGTAATTTAATGACGTAATACCTCAAGTTCATGAAAAAATTTACGTTTTTTAATGAAATTTATTTGTTAGAGTATAGCTAAGGAAGAGCGATAACATATACATAACATATAAAAGTGTATTCTTTTGTAAAATTCACAAAGTAAGATGATGAGAGTATTCCCGAATCTATAAACCAAACCCTTAGGGGTCCATGGGGCATATTAAATCAGGGGGAGGCTATTAAGTTATTTTTCATTATATTTTATAGTAATTTGAAATTGAAATTGCTGAGTCACATTGTCATTTAATTACGTAATACTTTGAGATAACTTTTAATTTTATTGAACGTTTCTTAGCGTCAATTCTATTAACATGAAGGGGGTAAGAAACTATTGAATGTCCGCCACTAGCCGCCACTGCCAGCCACTCTGTACGTGCACACATACATGTACATGTACATTTTATAATATCTTATATAAGAACAGTATTTTATTTAACGTTTCTTAGCGCCAGGGACGCGCCTCTAAATTTTATTTTTTTGGTAGTGTATTTTTAAATAAGCGCAAACGCTAAACAAATTATTGCTACTATTTTACGAAAGAAAATTATAGGAAATTACAACATGGCCGCCAGCGATTAAATCATTGAATTTAAATTCGATTTTAAAGTCTTTAAAAAATAAAATATAATTTTATGTCGGGATCAAAAATACAATGTTAGAATAATTAATAACTTTTATCTTAAATGTGTGTTTGTTTACATAACATATTTCTTTGAGAAAATCCACAGTTACATAAAATACATATTTAGTAAAGAGAATTTACGTGAATTTCATTATTATTAGTTTTTAACACATTTGAACAAGAGAATAATCATATGGGAAAAAGGAAAATAGAGGGTTGAAGGAAGGAGGAAAATAATAAAGACCCGGGAAAGAGAGACAACTAGAGAAAGAAGAGAGATTGAATTTTTATATAAAGATGTCACACACACTCTTTAATTCTTACTACTTTGTTTTTATATCGCCCCGGGCAACGCCGGGTAGCCCTGCTAGTATATATATATAAGAAACATTACGTGCCCAACATATGCATGAATGAGACAATATGTTTTACATGTAGTCCACCTTAGTGTTACCATATCAAATGAAAGTTGAATTGCTATTATAATAAGGCACTATTTCACAAAGTCTACAGCACATTCATTTGAGTGTATGATGTGAAGTCCTTGGGAATTATTACGTGGTTTTTGTTACAAATATATACAAATTCTCCATTTAAATTCATTGTATTCTGCTTTTTTAATTATATTTAATTCCATTTAAAAGTCATATATTTTGTTTCGTAAAAATCATGATGTTTTGTTCAATTGTCTTTTTATTCCTCTTTTTTTTAACATGGTTCACCTCAAACAAGCCACGCCGCCACTGTAGACGTAAGGGGCTACTGGGAACAAAAGAAAAGGGGAGAAGGTTGGGGGGGGGTCAGCCTAAATTGGGATCTGCGCAGCGAGATGTCTGTTCACATTAGTTTTAAATTTCTGCATGTCAGTACTGTCGGGGAAACAGGGGGCAGGGAGAGAGTTCTAGAGGCCAGCAGCAGGAGGAAAGAAGCTATTTGAGTAGAAGACTCTCCGGCATCTGTGGACCTCCACAGTGAATGAATGAGATTTAGTTGATTGTCGAGTTAGTCTAGTGAATTTACGTCGAGGGGGCACAAGAGTAGCCAATTCATCGGAGCATAATCCATTGAAGTATTTGTAAAACAAACATAAGGATGCTACATTGCGGCGATGGGATATGGACTGGAGCTTGGTTGACAGTGAGGGACCTATTAAGTTGGCGACTCTTTTTTGGACCTTGTCAAATAGGGAGAGACTAGTAGATTATGCACCAGCCCAGATGTGACAACAATACTCCATGCCTGGGCGGATGGTGGCTTTGTATAGATACAGGATAATGTCAGGTGTGAGGAGTTTACTGGCACGGTAGAGGGAGCCAACCTTCTTTGAGGCAGCCTTGAGCGAGGAACATTGCATCCGACACAGATTCTTGACTGCATCCTTAATAAGATGTGACCATTTATTCGATCTACACATTTAGAAATGGAAATGCTTTTAAAACCTAAAGTTTGACTTAATGAACAAGGGATGCATCAAGTTTCTCACAGAGATGTGTAAATGTATGTGACATGTATGCCAGAACGGTGGCGTATTTAAATACGCCACCGTTCTAGCGTACATGTCACATACATTTACACATCTGTGTGAGAGATTTGATTCATCCCTTGTACATCTTGAACTGTAGAAGTAATACACACTCGTTTATTTAGCTTGACGCATTAATCGAACTGCATTCTAATATAATAGCTGTCACAATGACAAAAAATATAATTATTTTCTGTCATAAAAGAAAATAAAGTATTACGTTCGTGTATCTTCTTAGATAGGGTTTATGAACGGCGATTAGTTGCAGTTTCATATCTCTTCATCTTGCATACGTTGTTCATTTAAAATTTATATGATAAGAAGATTGTCATTTTATGAGTTGTTGTCGGCTTCATCTCCAGGCAGGACAATGCCATTTTATATTTCTGGACAGTCAGTATTAATGCAGCGTCTTCTGCGCCAGAAAATGTCTATATTAGTTATCAGAAAATATGTATCCTCCCCAATTCTTCTCTTTTTTAATATATATATATATATATATATATATATATATATATATATGTAGATTTCAGCAGCAAGGCGTTTATTAGACATATGTCGTTGAAGACCACGGAGTTCTCCCTCTTTATGATCTTTCTGGTCAGTTTCTCGACTCTGCGAGCGATTCGTCGGGTTTCTGGTATCAATTGATCGATCATGGCGCCTAATGTTGTGTATTGGGTCATTTCTCGAGCGTTTTTTTGGTCTAGCGACCGTCTTCAGAAGTTTGTGTGTTATTGTTGTTTGTAATGAGACATAGTTATGGTTTTATTTTTGGTATATCTAATTATTTGCATATGTATATATATACAAATATATATATATATATATATATATATATATATCTTTATTCTTTTATTTACTTATTCATTGTGAGTTGTAATTTTATATTCATTGTGAGTTGTAATTTTTTTATGTATAGGGCTTCGAAGAGTCGAGGAACTGACCAGAAACATCATAAAGAGGGAGAACTCCGTGGTCTTCAACGACATATATATGTATATATATATATATATATATATATATATATATATATATATATATGTGTGTGTGTATATAACACTTTTTCTGATTAGACGAGAAAATTAAATGAAATATAAAATCAAATGTTACTATTGAATTTGGGGATTATATTTGGGAACACTGTGTACTTTTGCTAAATCAATTACCAAGGTATTAGTTTCCTGTACCAGAAATCATACACGGAATCACCCGTTCCATGCTTCTGTGATGTTGATTATATGGTTGTGTGCCCGCCTCTCTTTTTCGTTTCCCCTTGTTATGTTGGCCTCTCAAACAGCAGGAATGCCTCAATTATACAATACGTTCCTGGATATTCGCTCATGTAATGTTAGCTGCAATGTTAATAATGAGATCATTATAACTGATATAAGAATCACTGCAATGTAACAAAAATAATCTTCATTTCCACGTAGCTCTTTCTTAATGTGAGATTTCCCAAGTATTTCATGTGTTAAACTACACATATAAAGAGGAATATTACGCTGCTGTCAATATCGTCTGAAAACAAAATGTCGATCACATATTTTCAGTTCAGCCAATATGAGCTTTCGACGAATACAAAATGGGATATGATACAAAATACCTATATACGCAAAATAAAATATGTCAATGTTGTGTAAGTCCTAAGATAAATTGCATAATCATGATCATCATCCGAAGAAAAATATGGAGAGTTATCATAGGTAATGTCAGAAACAGTCATGTTCTTTAAAGATTGTTTTTAAATTCGATTCTGATTTACAAGAGTAGATGTCGCTTGAAAATAAAATTAATTAACATGGAGCTGCAAAATAAGAAATATAAAAAACGTTAACAATCCATACAAATGAAAAAATCTAAATATACGGAGAGATAATATGAATTTTGATTAATAAGTAAGCACTTACAGACTATGTATTGGAATTTTCACATATTACACACACACTCTCTATATATAAATATATATAATATGATTATCTTAAGTATATACACATGCAATATCATATGGTGATATAATATATTGCGTATAAATGAAAACCAATGAAACGGTCTCCCCCAAGAAATAAATAAACTTGTCAAAATATACATGTTTTTAATCTTAAAACACGAAAACAACTTACCAGTAAACCTAATACGTCTTCTATTCCTAATAGCTTTTGTGGTGGTCTTTGCTACCAGAGTAATACAATGATATCCAAATGAAAACCGGTTGTGCATTATTTATCTTCTATTAGTCATAAATCGGTATATGGTCTCTTTTTCGAATAAATAATCTTGAATAAGTGTTGATAAATATTGCATGCAATTTATGGACATGAAGTTTACATTCTTTCCTTGACCTATGTTGTTTATAAGTATGTCAAAGTGTTATTATTTAGTTTCAAAGAAGTATGTTATGGTACCCATATGTCATCAGACATCATACACAGACCACAGTGGAAACACGCCACAAGTAATTATGAACTGAAATTTTACCTGAGAAATTAAGTATATGCTACATTATTATTTTCACAAACACTAAGGCTCTCTTAACGGATTCAATCGGAATGGCGCTTGTTCGTATCTGTAACTATTATACCACAAATGCCAACCCTGATGAAATATAAATATTTTTTTATTGTGTTCGAACTAGTATTTATGTGAAATAAGGCTTTGAAAAAAGAAAACGGCACAAACTAGAAAGGTTTAAAAATGATAAACAAAAAAGAAAATACATCAATTGCTATAGAAAGAAAAATGATGAAGCAACGAAATAAAATGTCTTTGTATAGAAATAAAGAGACGTTTTTTTTAATTCATGTCAGTCGGAGTGTGTTGCCTGACTTGCTATTTGCAGTAGTTGTACCGTAAACCTTTTAAATGCTTCTGTCCAGCACTTTTTTACTCGCATAACGACAAAAAAGTAAATTATATATTATATATATATATATATATATATATATATATATATATATATATATATATATATATATATATATATATATGACACAAATGAACATGGTATAATAGGTGTTAAGCCAGGAGTGAATACAGGTAAAAAACAATATTAACTTGTGTTTATTAATAGTTATAAACGAGCAAATCGCTTTTGGCCATCTCCAGTTATATTTGATCCCAGGGTAAGCTGAGTGTAATTCTGGGAAAAGTTTGTTGTGTTTTAAATATTTAGTTTACTTTCCGCTATGTAATTGGTGCGAGGGAGTGTTACGAGAAAAAGGCATTTCTAGTAGTTAAAAATGAGAAATAAATAGGAGATGGCGGTGAAAAAAAGGGAGACGAAGAAAGAATAAAAGTAAAAAAAGGAAACAATAATTAGATATTGCACTATTGTCGCTAATTGCATATCTACAGATTTCTTAGAGAAACAGCTTTATCGGCGTTGTTCTCCAAAAAAATCGTAGAAATATGAACATACATGTGCGTGTTTGTAACAAAATTAGAGTTTGTCCCGAGACACCAATTATATATCATTGATGTTTAAAGGTGGTAATTAAGAATTTTAATATTTTTTATCTCCCCTGCACGGTTTTTTTATGTCATAAAACGGGTAAAAAAGTAAATTTAAGTTGTCTCATAAAATATCGGACACTTTTATGATTTCAGAAAGCATAATAATAGTATGATTCTCTTCAGAAATACCCTGGGAGAAGAGTTAATTATTTTCCAAGGTAGTTTATAAACATATTATACAATAGGTAACAGAAAGGTGTCTAAAATGTCCTTCAAAAACCTGTTAACACACGTATTCACCCAAATTCACATAATTAAAAAAGTTTCAAAACTCTATAAGCAGTTATTAAAATACCTTTTAAAATATACACTTTTAAAATATATTAATATATATATATGTATATATATATACATGTATATATACAATATATATAAAATCTCTCTCTATATATATATATATAGACAATATGTATAAAACCTATATATATATATATATATATATATATATATATATATATATGTATTTTCAAAATTATTAAAATATTCTAAAATATATAAAATAAAACAACTAAAAAGTTTTTAAAAATTAAAAGCATTTCAAAAGCATATCTTTTTTTTAATCTTAAAAACTCTGAATCCTCCAAAGAATTCTAAAAATATTTTAAAAACCCATCATTCCTAAAATTCAAGGATTCCAAAAAATCCCGAAAACCTTAAAACCTCTAATCTGTAAGACTATTAATTTTGAAATATGTTTAAATACCTCAAAATAATTTTAAAATACTTTAAACATTATTTACTACATCATAAAAAAATGCACGATAAAATGTGCTTCTCGCTTTACTTTTTGTTTCCCATTTGTACTCGTTAATTTTTTGGGGGTGGGTGTATTTTCGAGGTATATTCATCACAAATATTCCTCACAAGATGAGTAAAATAAATTCGCCGAACAGAACAACTTCACCCCACTTTTATGTCTTCATACAAACAGATACAATGAAGATATTAACATGAATAGCTTTATGTTTCGAATCCTTATTCAAAATTTTATTAAAATCCATTACATGATTTTCATTCTAAAAATGTCTACAATTTAAGTCTTATGCTTAAGGCGTCCTAAGGAGAAATACAAATCTGGGTATCTTGTTTAGTAGTGTCTAATGACTATTGATCAAATTAAATGCAAACCTCAAATATTCAAATTTTTATGTTGTATACATATTATGCAACTTAAAACTCTGTGTAATACTCCAAAGAATCTGATTCTTTTTATTAATTAATTGTTAAACATTTTCAAAAATAAAAAGGCTTCAACTTCTTCTATCTCATTTGCATGAAAATAGATTTAATTAAATACAGTTTACATTTGGACCTTTTACTACTAGCAACTGGGTTCCTAAATTAATTTCGGCATTACATAACCCATAGGTGGTTGCTATGCCGTAACACAAACCAAACTAAACCAAACCTAAATTAATAATGATCGGTTAAATAGTTTATGTGTCAATCATGTATATACACATCTATAAACGTATAAACATAGCTTACTTGATATAAAAGTTATATATATATATATATATATATATATATATATATGTATATATAAAATATATATTGCATGAACAAATAGTTTTGACGTATATTAATAAAAAAAAGGTATACATTTCATTACTTAAACAGCAATGTGTGTTAGCATATGTTATTTTGTATATTCGTTATTCTCGTATTAAGTTACGTATATTTTCATTAAAGTGTTTCTTTATAATCAGATGATAATAGGCAAATTGATATAAATGATCCAATGAATTTAATATGCATCTTGAGTCTAGGACTGCTTCTGTATCTCCGAAACTGCACTTATCATTTCATTCAATTTTATCATGTAACGCTGCACAAACAAATTATATATTGTCTTGTAAATTGACAAACACGCGCCTAAATAGGTTTCCAAATCCTAATGGCGTTTTAAAGGGTTTCAACACACATAAATTACTGAAATAAACGTTTTACCTCATTCAATCTAAATACATATTTTATATTACATTACATCATTTCGCAGTTGGCATATTTATTCGAACACAATTGTATATATATATATATATATATATATATACATATATATATATATATATATATATATATATATATATATATTAGCATATACATACGTGTCACATCTCAACATTTATTAATCTATTTTGCTATACTGTTTTCCCCCGCTACCACCACTTAACACCAACGTATACACAGACTCCTCAAGACGGCCAAGAATTCTGTTCTTTTAGAAAAATAATTTCTTGAAGACATTTTGTATTTCTATACGTAAACCAAGAAGTAATAACCCAAAATAAGAACAAATATAAGCATTTATATATTTTCTATTAGTGTGTATACATATAATATATATATATATATATATAGAGAGAGAGAGATAGAAGAAAAAAGAGTGATAAATTTGAAACGATTGTCCAAATTTATTTCAAATTTCAATTGTTCAATGCAAGGTTGTCAGTAATAAACTAGTGTTTATTTTTCTCTACTATTGCTCTATCTCGTATATTGAGCTTATCCTTTTCACAATAGGTTCCATCTACTAAAAGTTTTCACTTTGGTTTATTTTGATCCTATATATATATATATATATATATATATATAGAGAGAGAGAGAGAGATGGAGAGAGAGAAAGAGAGAGAAAGAGAAAGAAAGAGTTATATATATATACCATAAATATATATGTATATATATATATATATATACAATATATATATAGAGAGAGAGTTATATATATATATATATATTTATATAGTTATATATGAACACGTTATATATATATATATATAGTTATATATATATATATATATTTATATAGTTATATATATATACACGATAGATATACGATATAAATATACATATATATATATATATATATATATATATATATATATATATATATATATAAAACAGAGAGAGAGTGAGAGAGAGAGTGAGAGAGAGAGAAACAAAAGGAGAGTTTTAAAATATCCGTCTCAAACGGATATAAGTAGCCCGAACAGAAGAGATTTCCAACACTTTAATGTCCCCTTACGACTAGTATACTCAACTTATAATGATAGTAAATGTCATATCTAGTATCTTTATTCTAATTCTGATCAAATTGAATTATATGATTTTCATTCAAGAAAATAACTCAAATATAAGGCTTAAGCTTAAGTGGTCTAAAAAGGAAATGTAATTTCAGGGAATCTAGTTTCAATGGTGATAATAACTATCGATCATATATAATGAAGATCTGATATATTGAAAGTTTAAAATGGGTTCTTGTGTCGATAATATGCTCTCTAAAACACATCATAATACTCCAACGAAACTGAAATGCAGGCAATATTCATTAATTGAAGTCTAATACCGATGGGAAAATGTTTACAAAAACGGAAGTATATTAATTTTCACGAATAGCTTTTACTACATATTAAACCTATAACAAATAACTAAATTAAACTTAATAGATCCCACATGTAGACATCTTACTCTTAGTAGCCGTGTTTAAGAGTGAATCTTCTACATACAAATATAGAAACATTCTTATATATATATATATATATATATATATATATATATATATATATATATATATGTGTGTGTGTGTGTGTGGGTGAGTGTGTGTGTGCTTTTGTATATTTCTGCCTGTGTATGTATGCACATGCAAAATATTATTCGCAAACATGCATGATATAATAAAACATTTGTTATTGTAATATATGTTTTATTTTTATATATTCCTCTCTATAAATACGCATTGCATTCTCTCCGGTGTTTCCTGTGTTAAATCAATATATCTTTTTCGTTTCTACTGCATAAAAATAGACTCTGAAATAATGTTCATGCATTCATTCATTAACGCTCTTTTTGTAATAAATATTCCCGAAGCCAAATATTTTAGAAAGTGTAATTTTGTTTTTTTGTAAATTTTAATATTTTTACTTTAATCTATGCATCTACGTATGTTCAAATGTCTGCACATACATTAATAACCATATTGCATAGTTCGGAATCAGTGTGTGTTATAATTGAATGCATATATATATATATATATATATATATATATATATATATATATATATATATATATATATATATAATGACCAAAATATATTCTTTACTCATATCATATTTGTTTTAAATGCTATAACTGACAATGCCCTAACAATTGTTCCGCTAAGTACAATATGCTGCTATTCAACCCAGTAAGACGCTGCTCGTCAGGAACCACAATGAAAAGGATTTATAAAGTCCCTATGAATTGCATAAAGTTCATGGAACAAAACCAGAACGCAGGCAACACTCACGCGTCATCCTCCGGTAATAGGATGACAGAATTCCAATCAAGCCGCCATTTTTATCTATTGCTATATATATATATATATATATATATATATATATATATATATATATATATATATATATATATATATATATGTATATATATATATATATATATATATATATATATTACAATAGATAAATAATGGCGGCTTGATTGGAATTATACTACATACATTACATATACATATATATAAATATACATATATATGCATGTATATATACATACGTCTATATATATATATCTATTAATAATGGAGTTTATGTATCTGTCTGTCTGTCTGTCTGAAGCCGAAACTCCAGTATGACTATTTTACTGAAACTACTCTTTTTAGAATTCTTTATATACTTTCATCAAAAGTCGTTCAGACACCAAATGGGTGTTACCATTAAAAGTCATTCCTTTAAAACATTCAATTAAATTCATATTTACAAATATACACTTATAACTGCTATTATTAAATTTACATATGTATTTACAATATTTTCCGATAAGGTTATATTAATAAACATTATTAATACAATTAAGTAAAGCCATTTTCATCATAACCGGCGTGTTTTCTAAACCATTTCAACGCGAGTACCGTTAAAACTGCAAAGTCATTGGCTGTTTAATCAGTGGTTTCCTCCCTCCCTCCGGTAATTTAATATGGCGATCTGATTAAGCAGCCGATTGGCTGTTTAATCAGTAGTGTCCTCCCTCCCTCCGGTAATTAAATATGGCGATCTGATTAAGCAGCCGATTGGCTGTTTAATCAGTGGTGTCCTCTTTCCCTCCGGTAATTAAATATGGCGATCTGATTAAGCAGCCGATGTTAATATGGCACGTTAAATATGTAAACAACAACGCTGGTATCCACCGTGCTCAGTTTTCCATTTTTAAAACCGTCCTAAGTTTGTTTATTCTTAGCCATTATGTTTTAAAACACGAATTTATTAAATCAAATTGTTTAATTAAAATAATAATTGATTTAAAAATTACTATATAAAAACGCGCGCGCGCACACACACACCCACACGCACACAGTTCAGGTAAACTTTTTCTTTCCGAGAATTAAAAAACTTTTCGTGTTTACTGTATTTGATTTCTTAATACTTTCATATCCAATATTATCATTTTTTCACGACCTCAACAGAATTTATGATTCCATGTTTTATTTATTAAAAAAAAAGATGTGATTTTTTTTTCTTTAATGTCAACACAATAAACTAACACATTGTACTGGAAAACTATACAACTGATTGTAGAATCAAATTGTTTAATTAAAAAAGGGTCATTAAACACACACACACACTGTGTTCACTGTATTTGATTTTTTGGTGCTTTTTCATTTTAGGACCCACGTTAACTTTGACCCCGTCGTTACAGTTAGGGTTAGGTTTGTTTTTTTTCATTTTTAATTAAAAATATTTACATGTATAGGGGGGGGGAGATAAAAAAATTGGGGGAAGGCGGTCAAAAAAATGTTTTTTTTCTTAACTAAAAAATATTTCAATGACTGGTAATATAAAAAAATTGAGGGGGGTACAAAAAAAAATGTTCTTTCTTTTTAAACTACAGGTCTTTCTATTTATGGGCGAGGGTACACCAAAAATCGGGGTAGGGTCGAATTTTTTTTTTCTTTATTTTCAACTAAAAATATTCTTGGTCATAAACACAGAAAATCAATGTCCAACCACCACAGAAATATAACTGGGGCTCCATTGGCTTACGCGTGAGCCTTCATTTCTGATGCGGCAGCGTAGCAAAAATAGGCGACCGGAGGGAGCATATATTTGCTAGTATATATAATATATATATATGTATATATATATTAACATATTTAAGCAATAATTGTTAAAAATAACAGACTTCCTGTTTAACTATAACCTTTTCGTCAGTTTTTCTGATGGTTGTGTTTTTATTAAAATCAAAAAAAATGTTAATTGTTCAATATGATTCATGAACATTTTCAATTCTTTTTCAAATATCCTTCGGGTCTAAAAATCACATGAACAACAAAGCTGGAGAAAGAAGACCATTTTTTTAAACGACGGTGGAGAAACACGCGAAAAACGTTTTTCGCATAGTCTAAGTTGATTATTATTTTAATTAAGCTACGCTGGAGTTGCATAACAGAACAAACACGCATTACGGTTTGCATGTTAAAATGTTGCAACTGGTTTCATATGTAATATTATTAAGTTAAAGTGGTTGTCTTTTTTATGTAGAAAGCTTCCGATATTTTTTATTTTTTTATTCGTATCAACGGAACATTGGCGACGTTTGTTAAACCTATGGGACAGTTATTATTTTTTTTGATTTTTATATGAAAAATAACATCAGAAGAATTGTAAAAAATAAAAAAAGTATAATTAAACAAACGAATTCTGTTATTTTTAACAATGTTTAATGAACGAGAAAATGCTGCCTAAATACACACACACAATATATATATATATGTATATGTATATATATATATATATATATATATATATATATATATACATATATATACATATATATATGTGTATATATACATATCTATATATACAAAGGTATGTACATAGATATACATATATACGTATATATACATATATATGTATACATATATATATACATATGTATATATACATATATATACATATGGGTATATATACATATATATATATACATATATATATACATATGTATATATACATATATATATATATACACTTATATTAATATTTATATGCATATGTATATATACATATATATACACGTACATGCATATATATTTATACATATACCTATACACATATATATATATACATATATAAATATATATATATATATACATGTATATATATACACATTTATATATGTACATATATATATATATATACATATATATATATACTGAAATAAATTATGGGTTTATCGCATATATATATATATATATATGTATATATGTACATATTTACATATATATACATGTTTATATATATATATATATATATATATATATATGTATACATATATATATATATATATATATATATATATATATATATATATATATATATATATATGTATATGTGATTTTATGAATGCTTACCAAAGCATTCCTTTCAGGACACCAATGATCACTATTAAAGATATTTTTTCTTACAAATACTATTTATTCAAATTAAATGTTTTTTCCTACACGTGTTTCACTACCAAGCAGTTACTTGCTTGGCAGATCATCAGGGAAATTAAATGTCTGGAATACTGGTTTCAACTGCCGACAATACACAATGTGGCGTTGCAATAGTTGAGGTCACTTAAGAAGAGAAGAGGAAAAAATAAAAATAAAAGTCAAAATTAAAAAGCAAGGAAGAACAACGATAAAAAAAGAAAGTCCTAGAAAAGTCTTAGAAAAGTAGCTCGTGCATTATTTCTTTCCACCAAGCCAACAAGCAAATAATCGGTCCCAAATACATTCAATAAAACCATAAAACCGGAACAATGTGCGATAATACACTTTCACGTCGGCCGGCACAATGATGAATAACCCCCCCCCCACCCACAAGAAAACAAAAGAACTATATCATTCAAGATACCGCTCACAAGTTACCATTCCAATCCAATGATAGTATGGGAATTCTAAATCCAACTTCTCACAAAGAAAAGTCAACACAAATGTTCGTCCGAGTTCAAAGAGTCTTATTTCAATGGTTGATTTATTACCCTTCGAAACAAACACACGACGAGTTGAATGTCAATCACGCAGAAAACTCCCTTACATTAAGAAAAAATCTTAATTAGTAGATAGAAACTATTTATTCAAAATACTGTTTCTAAAAAAAATGTTATTATTAAACCTATTCCTCATAGAAATTAATTATCTAGTGTCTGGGACGTCATTTTACATTTTAGGAAAATATCCTTCATTTAATTAACTGCCGAATTATTATCGTTTTGTTGTTTAACGAAGCGAAAAAAACCAATCCCGCAGAATTTGTTTTTAAAAGATTATTCATATATCAAAAATAAAATGTTATTATAAAAAAGCCTTCTACAAAAATCTAGTTATTATTTTAAATCATTTAAAATATTTCCTTAACGGCTGTGTCTGTTTGCAACTCTCTGTGGAGAATATTATTCTATATTCCATAAATAAATGTTACTACGGAATATCGTTATCAGAAATCTATTTTCTATTCTGAAAAAAACTTTTTTTAATGGACCGGTTTATTTTTTTGTCAACTTTACGGGAAGATATCACTCTTACTCGTTAAATGACAGGAGAGTTTATTATTACTAATTTAAAATCCCGTACAAAATACTTTTTATAAAAATCCAATTGTTTCTATTTTTAGAAATTAAGTCCGTGTCGGCATGCATGTTTTTAAAATTATTTTTTCCTTAATTATTTTTCCCCATTCCTGCCACCAAATTGTTTTATTTATTTTAATCTAATTAAAAACTAATTTAATTTAACCTAATTTAATTAAATAGTGATAGCATCCAGGTTGCTATTTCTTATTTTTCACTTAAAATTACTTGAAATTCCCAATGCATTTCGTATAATATATCTATTTCTGAGAATAAATTGTGATTTATTATTTATTATTCCACTATCTTTTTATATGTAACAAAATTTCCCCCCTCTATTCCGCTGAATAAGTATTTACTATAGTTGACTATCACTGGGCCTTATTCCGATAGAATATTCCTACCTTATCACCCCCAACCTAAGTCTCGAGTATCCGCTAATAATTGAATCAAGACATATCTTAGCATAAGTACGTGTTACTAATTCTCATCCTCCATATTATACACTAATTATTGCCCCAGATTGCCTCAGGAAGTGTCCATCCTGCCTATCTCTGCTGTGAGTTTATACTTCCCTCAATTCCCCTCCTATCCAGGTTTAGGCTTGATAACAGGTAACGGTTTCTATGCAGACAGCATTGTAGTATTTCCTGCCTAGCGTTCAGTAAATTATCTCTAGATGTCATGATGTGGTACGACTCCAATGCACATAGGTTGCATCTCTTCGTTTTGTTCGGTTTATATTTGTTAGCCCTCCCTAAAATTGACCATTTCAGTTCGAAAGGGTCTTGCCTAGCAATGAGGTTTCTCACAAAACGGCCAACAGAAGTGTTAGGCCTATCTATGTCTTCCCTTTGGCCTCCCCTGAAGGAACTCATGTGGTTTCTGAATCTATCTTTGAACTCACCCCCGGTTGAACCGATATATGATTTCCTACTACTCTCTGTTATCACATCGCATTTGTAGACAATGCTTGAAACTCTACAGTCCCCCCCCAGTGGACAGATGTTAGAAGCTCTGCAGTTACAGTTGTGTGCTGGGCCGTTGCTAGATGTTCTACTACTATGGAAACATTCATAAAATCACATATAAATGCTCTGTACTCTGTAATCGAGTATCATCGAGCTTGTTTTTTATTGGAACAACCCCGGTCTTCACTGAATGATCTATTTTATAAGTGAAAAATCTAAATCTATATATATATATATATATATATATATATAAATACATACACTGAAATAAATGATCGGTTTATCGGATATATATATATATATATATATATATATATATATGACTATATATATATATATATAATTATGTAAATATATATATATATAGTCATTCACATACTAACTGGGTCGCTGTATCACAGCTCTTCAGTGCGACTAGACCAGTTAATGCTCTAAGCCGGGATTTAAATCAACCATCGCTATCATACAACACGGACTGAATGTAAGTGATATCTCAATGTTAACATTTTCAAGTGCCGGGGGCTCGAATTATATATATTTCTTTATAGATATGATATTTTTCTACAGACAGCTTTTTTCGCGTGGCTGATCATGGAAAGATTTGAAACCCTTTACTTAAAAGGCCCTGTCTGAAGTACGTGATGGGTTTAATCTTTTATGAGTGTTAGTTAGTTTGGTAGGGCATCAGCATATAGGCTGGCATAAGCTGTTATTATCACACAAAACAACTAAAATAATCATGTATAAATGACATTAATCAAACATATGAAGTAAAGACCATTTTTCCCTTGTACCTGTTGGAGAATAAGAAAATAACTACGTGCATAACAGACTATTAAACTCACCACTATATTACGCTTATTAAGTCAAACATGTTATAGTAAATGTGTTATCATGTTCCTCCAACTAACACTAAATATTACTTTTGACTAGCAATTTTAGACTCTTCTCAAAACAAACTCCATATTGGTGGTAGCAAAAACTTTCCTCCCTAACACTTTCGTACTGCCTCCCCCTCCCCCAACTACACTTGATAGTAATAAACAACGTCTATTTTTCAAAAAAGTTTCCGGTACTATTTCCTATTTGTCTGCTATTAATTTACTACATAATACAAAACATTACGCACACATTTAATGGGCGCTCCCTCTAAATCCACTGAACTTCGCGAATATCGAATTGCGTTATTTCTATCTATTACATATACATTTATACTCATTCCAGTTTTTAGAGAATACAATAAACGAATATTTTCAGCGACGCTCACTCCCGAATTAAGTTAATATGCGCCAATATATTTGCCAGACGCTATAGAGTGTACATTTTCCTGATTTATATAACTATCACTCCCATAATATCCAAATATATGAGAAAAACCGACTGGCTTCGTTTAACGTATGTTTTAGGCTCGCTTACATGAGCGAAACGTTAGCAGCGTAGATCCAGAATCGAGAGGTTTGTGGTTCGATCCCAGTCGTCTTACATATTTTTTCTTTTACATTTTGCCTATGATGGATGGGGGAAGGCATGACTATGGGCCGGATTTTTAACATTCAACGTTATTGTATTGTCATTTGAAAATTAATCAATGTAGTACTCTAACTATTATGAATACTATCATATCTCTTCTATACCACATGGTTTCTTAGTGTTCTGCATCCCACTTAATTATATGTGTCTGTTTCAGTTGAGCTCAAAAGGCATAATTATTTTTCTGTCATCTTTTTTTAATTTTTTGCCTTTCTTTCCATCACAAAAAATGTAATTTCTATACAAATATAAAAGGTGGAAATTGGATTTAATAGAGGTCTGTAAGTCTCATTAATATTAAATGTGGCCATTACCATAGATATAGCGGGTGTTTAATCGACGAGATAAATTCTTAAGAAATACCCGTAACGTGGGATAGACAGGAAGACTCTTACACCCACTACTCCGTCTTTAGTTTATTTCCTTTCCTCTATATTTCACCCCTCAACAATTCCAAACCGACAATTATTGTAACCTATTTGCGTTTGGTCGGATGTTGACAAATTTTAATTCAATTTTCTTTTCTCTTTCCGCCGCCAGGGCACGGGTCCAGCTCGTAAACGATAAAACCATCAGGTATTTCAGACAGGACATTCGTAGCTTAGTGATAAGAACACGACTACAGAGTATGTGGTCGAGGGTTCAAAACCTCCCATAGACCGCCACACAGATGAGTCGCAGTAACGGCGTAACACGTGTCTGCTGAGTACAATTTTGATCTCTATATAAATATATATATATGTAAAATTAAAAAAAGAAAAGCCAAAAATTATGTGATTTATGTATTCATCAACATTTCATCTTTATTGAAAGACTTCCTGAGGATGAAGAAAGCAAAGTAGAAAAATCATACAGAATATTAATTTCGATATCTCAGAAGGTGTCCAGACTTCGGCATGGCTGTTGACGTGAACAAGCAGAAAATGAAAAACATAATTTTGGTAGTAGTTTTATCAGCAGTGGCCTGTCTCTTTCAAAGTACGTGAGATGAATGGGATTGATGGTTTGGACTTGTCAGTTTATGGCTACTTTATCTAGGAAGATCGTCGCGGTCAAAATATGTAATGGGCAAAGCATGGCTGACGTAGGTAGGGTACGGGGTGTGTAAAAGTGTGAATCTGCCATTTATATTAAACTGGGATGGGAAAAAGAGAAACAAAAAGAAAAAAGAGAAAGGGGAAATGGAGGGGAAGAAAAATAATAAGACAGTAGAGATGTTGAGAATCTTTTGCTGATTTTGAAACGCAGTATATGATTGAAAATAAAAGTGTTGACATAGAGAAGTGGAGGGGGTATCATATTTATTAATTTAAATATTCAAAATGGTGTATTAATTTAATCATATGTATTTGATTATAATATGTGTGTCTCATTAGTAAATTAGTAAGTTTTCTGTAGTATGTGGGAATATTTATAAAATCATTTACGCATAAAGAGAGATGGGGTATCATACCAATTAGTTTAAATATTCACAACTGAGTGTATTAATTTATTTCTATTTATTTGATTACTCTATTTGTGTTTAATTAAATAATTAATAATGTATTGTAATGTGTGGGAGTATGTTAAAAAGTGGGCTGGAAATAATATAGCTCTTTATTTTATTCATGTATAAATGTGTTTATTTATATTTATTTAGTTCACTATTTGTGTGTTATTTATTGATCCGTAATTATTTTGACGTATTTACGATCATACAAGTGGGTGTATATGTAGTATGTTATTTATTTTTGTTTGTTTTATGTTTAGTGTAGTACTAATTAACCAAATACTATTAACATAATTATGAGCATGATTTTTTATTTGAATGTAAAAGCTTGGAGATTTTTACTATTTTAAAATGCAAATTTTGATTAAAGATAAGAAGTTTTGGCATGAGGAGAAAAGGAGGGGATATTATATTTATTAGTGAGTGCATTAGTTAATTTCTATTTATTTGATTATTTTACACGTGTCTCATTACTTAATTTATTAATTTCTTGCACTATTTGGAGAATTATGTACAAAAGTGGGTTGGACATTATATAACTCGTTAACTTATTTAAGTATAAATGTGGTTATTTTCATTTTCATTTATTTCTTTATTTGTGAATTATTAATAGATCAGTAGTTATTAACAGCGCTTATGATTAAACACATGCATGTATAAGTAATATGTGAATGTTAGTAGCACTAGTGTTTTAAATTATGTGTGGCAGTGTTTATTTAGTCCCATTTGTTTAATCATTAGAGTGTTATTAATCAAGTAAATACCAGTACTATAATTATGAGCATTGAAAATGCACTAAAGTGTGAGAAGAGGTGGAAATGAGACTTAATTGGTTTATTGTGGGATTGGTTTTTGTATATTCCGATTTTTTAGTTACTTATGTATATTTATTAATAGACAATGAGGTATAGGTGGTTATCCTGGTTCTATACACACACACACGCGCACACACACACACACACACACACACACACATATATATATATATATATATATATATATATATATATATATATATATATATATAGCCAAGCGAAACAGCATCTGTGGTCGAGGTTTTTAATCCCATTATAGTGAGCAACACAGAAAGAACCGCATTTACGTCAGTGGATAACCATATATATATATATATATATATATATATATATATATATATATATACATGCAGATAAAATATACGATACATGATAGAATCAAATGTATTTTTGAAAAAGACAAAGGAAAAAGAATTAAACATAGGCACAATGTAGACTAAATCGATCGGTTTGCTAATTTCGTGCGTGTCAATGAACGTTTTCAGAAACTGAAAATTTGAAATTTAGTGAAAAAACGGCAAAACATAGGAAATAAAATGCGAAATATGATGTTTTTTCACGAGCTTAACTTTTAAAAAAATGTGCCGCGCGTGCGAATTCATTAGGTAAAAAAGAAAGGGAAAAATAGAAAATAGGAAATGCAGTTAAAATACATAGTACTTAATTGGGATCAGATTGGATAATGAGGTAATACGGGTATATTGCATTGTTTTAGTAAGTGCGATTATTTTTAGTAAGGAGTAAGAGTCGAGCCGAAGGTTTTGATTCGATAGTAATGAGTAGAGGGGTAATTGCACTTTCGAGGACATTCAGAGAGTAGGTGCAATTTTAAGGTCAAGTTTGTAGGCAAAATTGTTCCTGTGTATCATTTGAGGTCGTGTTTATGTTGGTAAATACTGGATTTGATGATTGTCGCTTATATAAAACATAGGACATAACAAAGGTTTTATTTCATACATGTCGGTTAAGAAAGAAATGTCCTTAGATGGTGGGCGGTGGGGACGGGGTTTGGACGTGGTTAGTATTCCTAACAAGAAATCAGACTAATACTACAAAAACCTCACCTCAAAATAACACCACTAAAACAAATAACGCACTTATACAGTATTCACTACGAATATTATTTCTAGCACCTTACGAGAAACAATATAAACCTAACTTTAAAATAGTGATATCAACTTCTAAAATTATAATGGATTTACTCAACACCAAACTACGTTTCCAATGACCCATCGTATTTAAGGGCACTTAATGTCTAACCTGCACGTATAAAATAAAATTCGCTTCATCACCAACGACGTATATGAAGAATTCCTACAACGACTTGTGAATATCATTACTAATTACAAACACTCGTAATGTTGAACAATTCAAACAAAATGTCCATATACTATACTTACACTTTATTAGTTTCGTTCATTATGTATTAATATATTAAATAACCTTGTAATTAAATGTTGTTTTTTATAATAAATGAATCTTTGCCCATTTCTTTCTCTTTGTAACTACGCTAGCTCTTTAAGTGAAATGGAATAAGAAGGCATTAGATAAATTAATTCCATCTAACGATGCATTAATTAACTTTTACATAATTATCTCCCTTTGACCGTGACTAACTCCAGCTATCTTCGAGCTGAACTTTTAACTATCTATTACAAATCCTTCAAACAAAAAACCCGGATTATAAAATCATTGCGTCCTTTGAAGTAGAAAGTGAATTCAATAATGTTACGGGGTGACGCTGGCTAAATGATAGCGACACAGACTGAAAATGTGGATGTGCCAAATTCGAACCCCTTGTTTATAACCTCCTAGAAAGGAGCTAAATAGCATGATGTACCTGTAAAAGAAACAATTGATATAATCATCAATAATATATACAACAACTCGTCTCTCCCTTTACTTAAACTCAATAAAAATATACAAAAAACGTTACTATTAATTTGTACCACTGAAGTACCTTGAAGTACCAAGGGACACATTTACACAAAAATTGACTGAAATTCAATTTGTTCGGTTCGGGTCCCAATTTTTAGCGAATTCCATATTGCAAACAAAATATGTAATAACATTATAACATCTACTACAGGGTGGGCCAAAATAAGGGTCCTATCTTTAAATTTGAATAACTTGAATTTGAATAACTTCCACAAAATAAAAGTTAAACTCACCAAACTTTATGTGTGTGTAGACTGACCCTTCCGAGATGTTTTGAAATAAACAAAACAAATTTTAGCCGAAAAACACTTCTTAAAACTTACAAAAACTAAAGTATTGTTTTTTACACTGTTTTGAGTTTTTTAAGCAAAAATAATGTTTTCTAAATGAGGGTGCGTTCCTTAGGGCTAATACGGCTCATGCTTGCTTCGGAAGGGGTCCTTTACTTATTCTTTAAAAAAAAAAAAATCATATATATATATATATATATATATATATTAAGGGGTTAGCATCGCCGACTGTCAGCTCGACGGTTGCGTTTCGATCCCGGCTTGGCGCACTAACTGGTCTGGCCGCACTGATGAGCTGTGAAACAGCGAAACAGTCTGTATGTGGATGACTATAAAAAGCTCCCTCCGGGTAGAGCTTATTTTGTAAAGGTATCGTCAACGGCCATTAGCTTTAAGGCAATGCTCATTAGGGGTTAGCATCGCCGACTGTCAGCTCGACGGTTGCGTTTCGATCCCGGCTTGAGGCACTAACTGGTCTAGCCGCACTGATGAGCTGTGAAACAGCGAAATAGTCTGTATGTGGATGACTATATATATATATATATATATATATAGTAAGCAATGAAAATATATATGGCAATCAAGCTACACAGAGGCTCCCGTGTTTCATCGAGCACTGTTGAATTAAATACTGAAAACTGACACATAAAAAAATATATCTCCTTATAATATTTTATGTGGATACATAAAGTACTAATATATATATATATATATATATATATATATATCTGTGTGTAATTAGGCAGCATTCCTTCTCTTATGCATGTTTGGTTAAACAGTAGCGCCAGCTTCCTTTAATTTATTTTTCGATTCGTCGCACGACCGATTTGATTTTTTCCTCCATGTTGTATAAAAAAATGGAAGCGTTGTTTATTCAAGTAAATACACCTAGTAACAAACATGCTCGAAAAAACGAATCAAAGAATAAATAAACAGAAACTGTCGCTACTGTTGAACCAAACATACATATATATATATATATATATATATATATATATATATATATATATATATATATATATATATATATATATATATATATATACGTTTGTATAATACACAACTCAAGGGACATTGTTTTATAAAAACAACAGAAAAGCACATAGTTTTTGTCGGTATGTTCTTCGATCTAAGCATTAAGGTTTGCGTACAAATAATTTCGTATTGTTTCAGAATTTGTGAGATAGGATTGATATTTGTATAATTGAGATTACTCTGACGACTATTATTGTAATTGTATTTATATCCACAACGTTTCTGGAGATGTAATCTCTAATCTCCTTCTAAAGTATAATAATAAGTAGTAATAATATATATCTTGACATGACTAAGTATAAGGCATGCAGTTCAATTTGCATTACAGGGGGTGCTTACTAAGAATAACATAAAATAAAAAAAACGTCTATCCGAAAATGACTGACAAAATGAGCACAATATACTATCGTGTATTAAATAAAGGATTTAGTACTAACTTCTATATAGGTACCTGCGTTCTATATATAGATTCCCGAGTTCGACAATATGCATCTGAAGACGGTCAGAGGATAGGTCGCTCGTTACAACCAAGATGAGAATAGTAATTCGAATAATTCAAATAAGTTGGGCTAAAACTATTCATTTATTTTCAAATATTGACGTGGCTTTTGATTTGCGTTAATAATCTTCAGTTCGGAATTTAAGAAAATAAATAATAAATACATATTTATAGAAATAAAGAAGATAACTAAAGAAAAGAAAACGTTTCATTATGTAAATAGAGTGAATCATTTTGTCCGAATTAATTAAAGATTGCAGAGGATTGTCGGACTTGCTATTTCTTTTCCCCTCTCTTAAACACTTTCATGGTTCCGTCCAGCTGCTATTTATTCGCCAACGTTTGTGTGACAAGACAGATATATGTAAATACATAGAAATAAATACACCTTGGCATGTATTACTGAGTGGATGAGTATTATTACACTTAGCGAAATTCATTACTCATCATGAGCATATAATCTGACGTTTTTAAAGCTTTAGCATAACCAGTGTTTAAGATAACCAGTGTTTGAGATAACCAGTGTATAAGAAAACCAGTGTTTAAGATAACCAGTGTTTAAGATAACCAGTGTTTAAGGCAACCAGTGTTGTTATCAGTGAAAATATTGCAATATTTAAATAAGTCAATCCGTCAATCTGTATATACATTTTAATCTAACTTACTGTTCATGTGTGCACATACGAGGATTTTTATGTGTGTTAGTATACATTCATTTTCTCCTTTCAAAATGCAAATCTGTACGGGCTAAACTGACAATTGAAAGCACTATCATTATGTCCCTTTCACTGAATCACTCTGTTAACTGACAATTGTGTATCGATCCATCTATTCTTACTGTTATTTTATCTCCTGTATTTTTGCTCATTGAATTCTATCATTAAAATCACATAGATCATTTTTATAATATTACTGTCGATGTATATAATTATGCCTTTTTCATTTCCATCATCCTCTGTTTAAGAAACGATTACTTTAATGATGGATAATTTGCGTAATATTCCTTAACATTTGAAGGCTTCAGAAAACGAGGCTTATTAATTATATTTTATTTTTAATTCTTAAAATTTAGAAGCCATTAAGCCTTTACGTTTACATTCCCACAGTTGAGTAGAGACTTTTACACAGGACGCATCTAGCTTACGAGAATGGTTCTGTTTTACAGTAGATAGAATTCAAGATTCCACACCGAAACAAATCCCATTTGAAAACCTGTTTGAAATATCACATTCCTATGGACAATCTCTCTTTATACGTCTAGGTCGTTTCATGCCGCGAATTAATCTTACTGCTATGAACCTATTTAAAATGAGAACTATTCGATCATAATAAACAAAATTAATTAGAACATATCTTCGGCTTGAAAGACAATCTCGAATTACTGCCAACATCGATTAATCATTTGATTGTTTTCTAATCGAAATATGCTGATTATGAAGTAATGAATACTGTCATCCTTAATTTTTTCATATTTCAATCATATATATATATATATATATATATATATATATATATATATATATATATATATGTGTGTGTGTGTGTCGAGGCAGCAGTTTTTCGTAAAGACACGTATTGTTAAAAATAACCTGCTATTAAACTGCTATTAACAAGATTAATTTTAACACTAGTACTAATATACTTAAATGCTTATAATACCTAATAAATATAGTTTCATATTTAAATGTTCCCGCCATAATTAATTATGAATCTCACTCCAGGTCTTAACCTGTTTGTCATTATTCCACTGACGATGGATCCAGACGGGTCAGAAAGTACTCTGGACCAACATGTACATCACGGCAGTTTCATCAGCCAATTTTCTTCCGAGATTAAGATTTTAATCCGGAAAATTGAAGGGATCAATACTTGAATTACCAGACAAAAATTGTCGCTTATTTTTAATAATACGTGTCTTAAGGAAACAATGCTGCCTCGATATAGATACACATATATATATATATACATATATATATATATATATATATATATATATATATATATGTATGTGTGTGTGTGTGTGTCTGTGATCAAAGACAAACGGAAAAAATTTACAAACAGGAAAAAATCATAAAGAAACGAGAGATTTTACCGGTTTCGTTTGGATCAACAAACGTCTCCAGTAAAAGGTCACGTTTTTTCTGAAGACGTTCGTTGATCAAAATCTACTTACTAACAAAAACAAAACAAAATCATCCTCATAAATACTTATGGCATTTGACTTCGACAACAACACCAACACACTACACAACCCGCTCAAATAGACTCCACCCTCAATACAATATACAACAATCTCCTATCAGTGGAAAACGACCGCCCCGAACCTATATTCTAAACAAACATCCACAAAAATACACCACAGCCTCGCACCTTAAAGAAAACAACACATGCAACAAACATAAATGCAAATGCACCAACACTAAACTTAAACTCCTCTTCTCACCTATGATAGTCGCAATGTGACTTACTTTATATTTTCCACTAGATGCACAAAGGGCAACTACGTCGGGGAAAAAGGCATTGTGTTCCGTCTACGTCTTAATAAGCATTGACAGATCATTAGAGATAAATCCACACAGTACCAAATAGCCATGCATCACAATCTCCCATACCACACCATAGACAACTTCATATGCACCCTGATAGCCTCTAATTTCAAGACAAAGCCACAGAGACGAAAGCACGAAGCCAAACTCATTCTAAAACTCAATAGCCACATCTAAGGACTTAACATAGTTTGAAGCATTTCAATGAGTATTAATTTGATAAACACAAACTAGACAACTACATTTTGTGTATGGTGAAAAAGAGCTTGTGTTTTCTCATTAACAATCTTTCTTTTTAAATGTTTTCATTATTTTCAAGTTTACACCTTATTCATATTGTAACTTACGTATTTAATTTGTATTGAATTTTACCATTCTCTATCAGCTCTCTCTCTATTTCTCTCTCTCTCTCCCTCTCTCTCTATATATATATATACATATACATTTTATTTTTGTGGTTGCTGGGGATGGGGCATCCTACCGGATGCCAGACATTAGCCTGCTATTTCAGACACTCTAACCAAGAGCTCTTTTTAAGATTAAAACCATCCCTTTAAGTACAGTTGTTTAGTATATCTATTGGACTTGAATCACCGGGTATATTTGCTAGGTAGTTTTTGAAATCCCTTTTCATTAGTCTGGTTGCTCCTATAATTACTGGAATGATGGAGATGTTCCTAAGATTCCAGTTTCTTTTCATGTCGTACATACGACCTAGGTATTTCGTAATCTTTTCCTTTTCAACTCTGTTTAAGCCAGTATTATTAGGGACACTGACTTCAACAAGTGTTGCTATATTCTCCCTGTTATCCTATAACAGTATGTCAGTTTATACAGGTCCGTTTTCTAGATATTGCATAGTCATAGTGGATGGAGTATAACTTATTTCAACCTGTTTTTTTCTGGCATATGCTCCCTGGACCTTCTGCTAAACTTGATATTTAACTTTTTACCTATGAAGATATTTGCACACTCCGTTGTGTCGCACTTTATAGTAACCATCCTCCGGCAGAACCTTTCAACTGGAAATTAAGTGGTTTACACTCTTTACTTCTGTGTGGTCGAACCTGCATTTTTCATTGTGCTGAAACATCGCATATTTTTTAAGGAATTGGTCATCAAGCCTTGATCTTGGGCAGCCATTATCATTCTCTACTGATCATAGTGGATACATCCTATTCTCAGCCAGTCTACAGATCATCATATTTCTTCTCATATATAAAGTAGAGACGATTGTTCCCCTGTAACTTCTCCGAGAATAGAAAAATAACCACATGCATCACAGGCTACTAAACTCACCATTATATCACACTTATTTACTCGAGCGTGTTTTAGTAAAATTGTTATTATTTTTTCCAGCTATCACTAAATATTACATTTGGCCCACTATCTACGGCTCTCGGACAAACACACTCCATATAGATGATAACAAACACTTTCCTCCCTAACAATTTTGTACTGTGACTACACTCATCGACACCGGTAACTAATAAACACAGTTTAATTTTCACAAAACACCGGTTCTTATTTATTATTTGCCTGGTATTAATTAAACACGCATGCCAATAATCAAGCTTAGGTTAATTGGCCTATTTTCACATGTAACCCGAAACAGTGGCGCAATCGGTAAGGAGGTAGGTTTCATATTCGTCTGTTTTAGCGTTCGATCCCATTCTACTCTACCACTTTTTTCTTTTTCTTTAAACTTAAAACATTCGCCAACACGGTAGACGGGGAAGAAAAAACAATATGCCGTTGCTTTTTTATTCGACGTCATGCAATAGGTAGTACTTTCTCCCGTGCAACGCCGGGCGACGGGTTCCGCTAGTTAATCATATATTTCTGGGACAGTTCCTCTAGGAAATAGTTATCACGTTGTTCGTTGTACCGTTCTTCCAGTTTTCTGTAATGGAAGATGTTGGTGTATTTCTGGCGGCTATTCCGGCTATTTCCGTGACAGGCTTGTTGTCTGTCTCTGCCTTATTTTCAAGACAGTGCTGTCCAAAATGTTTCGCCAGTTTTGTGATAGAGGTGGTTGAACTTTCTCTGATTTCTTAGTATTGGCGTACCATCATAAGGTTTGGGTTCTGTAAGCTCATCAGATATTGAGTGGTACTCAGAACAGTGGTTCGATGTTGATGGTCAATACCTAAGAGATCCACACCTCTTTCTCTTTTTGGCAGATAGAGCCTTGGTAGACACTGGTGTCTGTACATTACTCTGCACAGTCTCAACCTTTTTCTCGTTTTAGTGTTTAGTCTATTATGTCGTTTTATGGCCAATCAATAATCTCAAAGCGGTATGCTATCACTGGAATATCTAGTTGGTTAATGGCAGTTACTTTGTTTTTGTTTGTTAGCAATGTTTTCTTAATTTTCTAACACGCCGTATACATATATATATATACATATACATACATATATATATATATATACATACATATATATATATACATATATATATACATATATATATATATATATATACATATATATATATATATATACATATATATATACATATATATATATACATATATATATATACATATATATATATATATACATATATATATATATATATATATATATATACATATATATATATATATATACATATATATATATACATATATATATATATATACATATATATATATATACATATATATATATATATACATATATATATATATATACATATATATATATATATATATATATATATATATATATATATATATATATATATATAAAAGAGAGAGAGATTATTTATTTGGCGGTACCTGGATAGATACATACTCAGGTAGACGACGTGATTCAGCCCGTAGAAGAGTATGTGAAGAACTATATGTAGTTCTCCTTCTCTTCATCTACCTTCCTCTCTCTCTCTCTATATATATATGGAGAGAAAGAGAGATAAAGAGAAAGAAAAAGGGGGAGAGTAAAGGAAAAGATTTTATTCGACATGCCATTTCATAGAACCCGTTTCCTAAATCTCAAAACTCTCGGTCTGGAAGTATCGCCCAGGCAGACGTACAGAGGTAACACACATATACATAGTTTTATTTTCATTTACGTATTTAAGTTTTCAAGTATGAGAGACACGTACGTATTTATAATTTCGATTAAGAAATCTGTGCGAAAAAATGTTTTATTTGGCAGTCGTGTATTATACATTTTTTTAAGGAAATTAATTTTGATATAGATCAAACGAAATTCATAAGTAGGTCTGGTTTGATTAAAAAAAATATTTTTGCACTTTTGAAAAATATAACTCAGTACACTATAAATATATATATATATATATATATGTATATGTATATATACATATATATATATATATATTTAATATATTATAGACGAATACAATTTCTAGAGTAAACATGAATTCGTATGCATCAGCATAATCTGACATTATTTGACCGACTCGATTCTATTGTTGGCATTGCTTGCCTGATTCCTTCTAAAAGGAAACCACCTGAATGTTGCAAACATCAATAAAGGGAACAATGATTCTATGGAAAGCATTAGAGTTTAGTTTTTAACACCCAAGTTGTTAACTTCACTGAGGCAACCTCATATATAACTGATAAAGAATATACTAGATATATATGTTCCAATAAAGTGTATGTCAATGAAACCGAACACATAAAAGATGAGCAATCCATTTTTTATTTCATTTGTCCCGAACAAGGCGTGTTGCCACTTAGATGTAAGAGGGCTACTGTGATTATCAGGGGCAACCTAAGTTGAGAGTTATCCAGCAAGATGTTGTTCACGTTACATTTTAATTCCTGCGTGTTTTACAGTCGAAAAAAAACATGGAGCACGGAGGGAATAATACCGACAAGTGGTCAAAGAAAATAGGGTTCCCTCCGTCTGGGTACATCTGTAGTGAAAGTTGGGATTTTGTTGCTAGTCTGGTCTGTCGGGACTATTCATATTTAGGGTAGACACATGAAATATGTTGTCGGAGAACATTCCGTGGAATTACATGCAGAACAAACACAGGGATGAAACAGTGCGGCGATGGGACAGGGCCGGAACTTGTTAGACAGTGCGGGACTTATTAGGTTAGATCATTTTTGTAGTAGCCTGTCCAAAATGGAGAGATTAGTGGGTTGTTTACAAGCCCAGATGTGGTAACAATACTCTATACTCGAGGCATGGGCGAATGGTTGGTTTAGAAATAGATAGGATACTGGTAGATGTGAGATGTTTACAAGACCAGTAGACTTGACAGTCCATTTATATATTTATTTATTATATTTTGTCTATTTTCGTTCATGAAATTATATTGCATCGATGCAATTTTATATTAAATGATGTTATGGTCAATAATATTTATAGTAATATTTATTTAACATTTATTATAATATCTATGTAATATTATTCATGGTAACATTGTTACAATAGTTCAAATAACACAACTTTCATTTAAAGCGAACAAGAATAAAGACGGATTGGCTTTTAGTTTTATTATTTTGGGCTCGAACATTTAAAGTATGATGTTGCTTTACAGATCTGTCAAATCCTTTGTGTTTATATATTTTAGAAAATAAATTAACATTTGTTGTAATAGTATGTTTGAATATTGCATTGTAATAGTATGTTTGAATATTGCATTGTAATAGTAGGTTTCAAAGTTAAGTAAAATTGGAAGTTTAAGCGTTCGGTGAAATAACGTGTTTTAGAATCGTGTGGAATTATCTGTTTATCTTTCAGAATAAATTAGCAGTCGGCATAAAGGATTTTATCAGTGGTTTAAATAGTAAGTTTTAGCATTGGACGTTGGCCGAGGTGGAATAGTTACCGATGTTACCTGACAACTAAGATGTGCAACATTCGAATTAAGCCGGTTCCGTTGCACCACTTTTGACGATATTGAATTTTCTTGTTCGCACGCCTCTATATCGACTTCCGGGTCGGCATCAGTGGACTTGTTTTATTGTATCAAACCGCCATAAACAGCGTTTAAAGTTTAATTAGACGGTTTCAAACCGATATAAATCATTGCACACAAAAAATAAACTTTTTTTTCTAATTATTTGATTGGTTTCTGTAATAAAGTAAAACTGATATTTTTACTTGATATTTAATTTTCATTAAAACAAATATTCCAGCAAATATTAATACATTTTAATTATACAATGATCCCTAAAAAGATTTTACGATATTTATTTTTTATTATGACGGTTTGGTGCAGATAAGGCAATCTATTGGTGGCGGCATGAATTAAAAATAGGGGCGTGTGAGCGGGAAAATCTAATATCGCCTCACTTTTATTTATGAATCTTAACAACGTTCGCGTAGTTAGTCCTGTAATTTCCTGAATAGAACCTGGAAAACTAAGGTGAACAACAGAATCACGCCGATCACAAAAGTCTTACGACGGTGATTCGTAAAAATACTACTAATATATTAGAAATATCTAATAAGATTTTACTAATCTGATTAAATAAATTCACAAACAAGAAGATTTTTTTTAAAGAAAGTAAAAAAATCGATACGTTTGGGAAGAACGTTTATACGTGGAAAGTCTCATGTCTTTTACATAAATAAATGAAATTCTACATTGTTGTTTGGTCTTCAAAAAATGTATAAATTAAACTTACTTTTAGTATTGACGAACTTCCAGATTTCTGCATTAGTTTGAATAGAACGCTTTGGCATCAAGTAAAAATAAGTTTCAGCATTCGAAAGGCAATTAATCTAGGGTGACAAAAGTTAAAAATATTCTTTAAACATTGGTTCGGAGAATATGATCTGTTTTTAATTTTTAATATTTTTATCTCCTTCCCACGACGGTAAGATGTAACACAATATCTGAAAGTGTGCTTTAAAATTCAGCGCCCTGGAGGAAAAGCACCCTAACCTACAAACAATGCCTGGGCAGCCCCGTTGGCATTAGCAATAAACTAAACCCTTCTCAAAGGGTGAGTAGGCAAAGTCTGGGAGGGTTGACAATCCTTAAGACCAGCGGAATCAGGGACTGAAGGTGACGACTATACCTATCTAAAAGGTGTAGCATCGATCGGAACATATACTAATACTATATATTGATCTCAAGCCAAAAGAACGAAAATGATTAGTTTAGCAATACTTTCGCATCAGAATGGACTTATACATGATTTCTGATATATGAGAGCTAAACAAGTTGTTTTCATCGTTGATTGAATTCACTATAAATGTGTTCACACTTCATACTACTTTTCCTGTACATGAGAAAAGTATATGCTAAATTGTATCTTTCACGTTTATTTTCAAATCGAGTATCTTTCCTTCTATATTCTGACGCAATGGCAGCTTGTAATATTCATTATTTACGAGATTAACACATAATAAGTTGGGGGCAGAGCATTACAACCAGGTGGGGTTGTATACGTCAAGTTCAAATTAAAGTCAAAATATAGATGTAATAATAAAGGTTTAGCCTTGCTAAGTGGTATATGCTGAATAAAAAGTTCTCAATACCATAAATGAGTGGTCAAGTTGTTCAAGCAGATACATTCAGAAATCTCCGCATGTCTTATTAAGTCAGAGAAAAAAGCGATCAATTTTCGATCATGCCGGAAACATTTCGCAGCCATAGCGCTTATACATATTGAAGATCTTGACACACAATGTTTTACAAACCTATGGTAATTATCATTCTGTTGTAGACAGCATTTACATATGCTGTATGCATTTTTTTGCTGTAAACGTGAAATATTAAAAAATATCATAAAACAAACGTTGTAGTAAGAAAAAGCCCACAAATAAAGACATGCACTGACTCGATGAATACGCTACTAATTATTGAGTAATTACTGCTCGATCGATTATACGTATATAATGAACAGTAGCACCAAACATGCAAAATGAAAAATATATTTAGGCGAGAATAATTAGACAACGAGACGACAGTGGCATGCGAAGTACGTTCGCCAGAAACGAGAGATTAGATAGTTGGTAATGAATCTATGGGAGATCGGATTGAATTCTAGTCTGGCACACACACATACACACACGCACTCACAGATGGGCATATTTATTTATATATATATATATATATATATGTATATATATATATGTTTTGTTAGAACGTTTTACACTTGAAACCTCATTTACGTATTATTTTGAACATCAATTTAAAAGCTCTATTCTTCTGTGTAACGAATATCGAGCCTATTTCTTCCATTGGTATTGAGAAATGATTCATTTAGTTTGCTCCAAGTCGGATAAGTTTATCGAATCAAATTATATATTCGTTTCATATTAGTTTGTTATTCTCTTTCTTTCTCTCTCTTCCCCTCTCTTTATCTGCCTCTTCTCTCTCTCTCTCTGTCTCTCTAAATATAATTACTCACATATATACTTATTGTTGTCTCTTGTACACATCAGTGTTACTAGATATAGCGAGATCAGAAGCGCGGACATCAGACGTTTGTGCACTGAGCTCCATCAACTGAAGTGTTACTAAAATGTGGAAGAAATTATATCGTATTTCAACGAAAATATTCATAAATTTACATTTTAGTGATATTCAAAAACCGAAAGTATACAATTATTTTTAAAGAAGATTATTGATTTGATTTTATCTGGAAACCACTATGGTTTTAATCCATGTACCCTACCTATAGACTGACGTATATATACTTTCTCTCTCTCTCTCATATATATATATATATATATATATATATATATATATATATATATATATATATATATATATATATATATATATATATATATGTACCTGCATGTATATATATGCGTATATATAAATGAAAAGTTATATTTTCTTAGACCATTCTTGTTAATGCATATTGGAATTACTTCTAACAAAACTATAGCATGTTATTTCTACAGTCGAAGCTGTTTTGACCTTTTCAAGACGTTATTTAAACAACGGTTAAATACAGATAAGTGTTTGTATTTGAAACGCACATTTCCATATAAAACAGATATAAAAAATACAAGACAGAAAAAAATTGTGTCATTCATGTTAATGAGATTCAATTCCAAATATAATAGAATAATAATTATCAGCAGCTGATTCATTTTATTTTAAAATATGCATTCATAAGTATCATATATATATATATATATATATATATATACATACATCCTATTCTGAAGTAAAATTCTAAATTCATTAAAAAGAATTTTAATAACTATTCATGAGTATTATAGATTTCTATTTGTTATATTTTTTTTTATTAAATCACTTTTATTGATTACTGTTCATATCGGCAATATTATCTGATATATATATATATATATATATATATATATATATATATATATATATATATATATATATATATCAGTAATAAACTAAAAGTAAAACTTTTAGTAGAAAGCACCTATAGTGAAATGGTAAAAGCTCAATATACGAGATAGAGCAATTATAAAGTTAAATGGACGAAGAGTGATAAATATGCACGAATGTCCAAATTTATTTCAAACTTCAAATGTTCAAAACAGGGTATATTCTGTAATAAAATTATGTTTATTGTTCTTTCCTAAAGCCAAAGATTTTCAAAGATCGAGGTCTTATCATCAGAGGAATTATACAGATAGATTAGTTGGCTTTTTTTCTCACCGATCTTTTTCTGGATATTTTTTCATATTTTTTCAAATGTTGAACTTTGGCTTTTCTATTGCCAACTTATCTATCTGTATAATTCTTCTGATGATAAGATCTCGATCTGTGAAAAGCCTTGGCTTAAGGAAAGAACAATACACATAACTTTATTACAGAATATACCCTTTTTTGAACATTTGAAGTTTGAAATAAATTTAGACATTCGTGCATGTTTATCACTCTTCGTCCATTTAACTATATATATATATATATATATATATATATATATATATATATATATATATATATATATATATATATATAAAGACAATAAAATTACAAATGAATGAAACGAAACATTAATTGATTATTAAATATTTAATTTATTATGACTTGTTAAAAATAGCTATGCAAACTAGGCATTATCATAGATATTTTCGGGGTTTTCGTATGTATTAAACATATTGTTTCTCAAAATAGTATGGCGTATTATTGATTTCATAGAGAGATGAATAAAGAGTATTAAATTTCAATATAGTAGCATTATGCATAATGCTAAAACTGTCAATATGACTTGTAATATTATTATTTACCAAAAAATATAGCATTGAGTGGTTGTAAATTGCTTAACAGCTTTTTACTGCAATACATCACACGTGAAATTGATGGAGAGTGATTATTATTGATGCGTATGCGTTCATAGTATGTCAATCTGCCATTCCATAGCAGAACAGAGACACTTTGGTAATCTTTCTGACACTTAAGCAGTGCGCCTAGAATAGATAAATAATTTCCCTAGATGCATTCGTGCAAAACAGTTTCAGACGAAATGGAAACGGAGTTGTCCATTTCCATCCTATCTGACCGACAGCATTAAGGTTACTGAAAAGTGTTAATTCGGAAGGGTCACCTGCAGTATATTCTTCTTACTAGAACAAAGAAGTAATAACTCCTATTGTGTTCACATTTATTTGACAGTATAGTTACATTGGTAAAAACTTAGCTGACCAATGCGAAGCTAATACGTATTTATCAAAAAGTGATACATTGATATCCAATTTTCGATGTGGCACAAGGCATAAAAGGAAAATGGGGGGGGGGTAAATGGGGGTCGGGGGCCATCCACTTGGTCTATGTCCTAGAAACTAGTTTCAGTCACCACAATACCACATTCACTCTATAGACTTGAGCTACTTAGAATATCCCCAGGTGTTTGAAATGAATGTTGATTTACAGAAAGATGTACATGGTGAAATGCAAGGATTGGGAGAAAAAAAGACTAAGCCTTAAATAATCCCCAAAAAATAAGTTAAAATAAATGCTAAGCTTATATCTATGTAAACATAATTAGTGTTACTTTTAGAATATGAGACAGTTGATTGCATAATAGCGGATTACAATAATAGTACTGCGATATTTACCATGCACTGATGACAGTGGTTTGTTTAACATTATCATATACATAGACGTACACATACATAAAATGTATGTATGTATCATGTTTGTGATGGTTTTGAGTTCAAACATAAGTGTTAAAATCAATACATATTATACAATCATTGGTTTAAATATGTAATTCAAGAGTAACTTTAAATGGAAAAATTCCGACGACAGCGAAATCTATTATCCAGTAAATTGGTTTTACTTCAAAATGCATAACTCTTTCTTTATGATTACACAATAAAAAGATTGCTAATCCGAAAGCCTGCATTTTGTAGACACGTTGATACTTCAGAAATATTTAAAAAAACTAGCAAGTGCTTTATGTTTAAAACATATGTATCTTTAAACACACGTGTTAAAAACCTTCCACATACCGCCATTTTTAATTTAAAATATGTTTTTAAAGGGTCGCCTCGTTTTGGATTTAATGCTGATAAAAATTAGCACACATGTAGTTATCTTTTCTTTCAAAAATAGAAGAAATTACAAATATCCAGCGTAAGAAGTTAAAAAAATACAATTTTGATCTATCCTCATTAAGAAAAAACGCAACATCTTTAGGTAATCATATAATAGAATTTAAAGATAACTAAAAATCAAATGAATTTAACTTGTCACTTATAAGTAGAAAAGATACTCACCAGAAATTTTACGAAATTTGATCTATGCATTCTTAAATATTTTCAAATTATATTTTACAAAGTTACCTAAGAAATAGAAAATGAGAAGTAATCAAAAATTGTATTAATTGATCAATATAGCTTTATTAAAATATAGGCTACACTATACCTAGAAACTATAGTGTAGCCAAGCTCAGTATCCCTTGGACGAAATTGATAATATTCATGTATAATGATCCAGTTTTAACTATATAACGAATAGGTTAAGAATAATATATAATCTTGTTTGAGAAAACTAATTAATGAATTAAGTGTCATTTAAAAACAGTGATGATGTAAATGATGTTTCAATACAAATATACGGAATTAAATGAGGTCCTGTCTCAAACTCACACATTTACATTGTTTATTCTCAATGTACGATTTCAGTTTTGACCATAATTGGATAAAATATCTCCTACGCAGTCACATATACTTTAAATGTCAGAATGGATTTCGCCTCTGAAGTGTATATATATATATATATATATATATATATATATATATATATATATATATATATAATATATTTTTTCGCTCGGGTTGGAAGATATGGCCGGGTTTACTGACTCAATTTAATCTTATTTTTGTTCAATTCGGATTTAACGGACTCTCTAATTAACAAACGAAATTTGATTTGATTTGGGTTGGTCAGATCAAGACTTTGGAATTTTAAGTGAGTTTATTGAACTTTCTATATTATTTGATTAGATTTATTTATCGTTGTAATAATTAACATAAACATTGGATACATTTAACTTCATCGATTATTGACGCATTTCGCGACTGGATAACTTTGTCAGCTCTTTCAGTTTCTCGTATTTAGACTGGTACTTCTCACCTGGATTAATCTTCAGTCAACCCTCTGGATGTTTTTCCTGATAATGTTTTTCAAATTGAATGACTTGGATGGATTATTTAGATTTAACAAAAAAAGTATGTTTTTGGGTTGATATATTTGATGTTATATATTTTTATGTATTTTTGTATATATTTTTATATATTTTCAAAATTTAATTTTATTACCTGTAGTAGTATAACTGCGGTAATGGTCCTCTGAAAAGGAGAATTATCTTTGAAAACTCATGAGCTAAAGACTTTAAGATACTTTGCTTGAACTTTGAATTCTAATAAAATTTGTTTGACCTTATGTTATTACCTCATTTTATATTATAATATTAATGCTCTATCCAGTATGTTGAGCTTCAGTTTTTATCCGGATGTTTTAACTAATTATAAGATATTAGTTGACGCTTATATATTTTGTTAGATTACTTCATATATATATATTTATATATATATATATATATATATATATATATATATATATATATATATATATATATATATATGATATAAGTCACTTTTATATGTAACTATATAGGTAGACTAAATTACATTTAGAAATAAGTAATTATTAACCGAATACAATTTAATATGTTTTACGAATTATAACATGGTGTGTATATTTGTTCAGATAAGGTTTGTTACATCTTAATGTATATCTTATTTTAATTCCTTATTGTTGTGCTATGTTAATATTTAAAAAGTTTTCCTTATATGATATGAACGTGTATACGGTAAAAAGATAGTTATTTATTAATGTCATGTATTTAAACTCATCATTTGTAGTAAAGTGATTTATTCCTACACTACTAATATTACGTAGACATCTATATTTTTCTATTAAACCTAGGCAAGATATGATTTCGCCCCTTTCTGTAAAATTAGACCTCTTTAAGCAGTTACTATATTATTGGATATTAAGAATTTATTAACAATAGTAAATCATAAGTTACCTCTTATAATTATGGGAATAATGTGTATGTATAGAACGATCTCTAATGGCTCCGAGCATTGGATATTAGAACTGAAAGTCTGATCATTTATTCTGTGTTTGTATCAATCCTATTTGATCTAAATAAGCTTATACATGTTCTAAATGAGATGATTCAGGACGTAGATCAAGTAAAATCCCCTGTGAATTATCTTACTCTTTGATCAAAGCCATTTTGATTTTTTTTTCCAATTCCGACGATGATGTAATTTAAATTTGACGGGGTAAGAAGATGATACGGTGTGAGCTGTTTAGATTGTTTTTTAATACTAATAAAGATCCACAGATTTCTAGTATATGGTATGATTTTAGTTTTAATTCGTATGCATAAATATATATATATGTATATATATATATATATTTATATATATATATATATATATGTGCATATATATATATATATATATATATATATATATATATATATATATATATATAATGGTCGAATTAGAACAATTGGCGAAATACTCTACGGACTGCCACCTGAAACCAGAAAGATAGCTCGACGGTTTGAGAACCTCACGAAGAAGATTTACAAACGAGAATTTCCGTGACGTTCAACAACGTTTGCTTTTTTAACATTTCTTTTTTTCTTTCTCCCTTTCTACTTTTTATTACACGTGACTATATTTTTCCAAATGGCGTTCTTTGTATAAATTTGAAAACTTTTCTGTTTTTAATTAAAGTTCTGCTACCAATCGATGATTATTGTATTTTAACAATCGAAATATTTTTGTAGAATTATTTATGTGTTTTTGAGTTTATTTTTGCTAGTTGTTGATTTGCTTATCGCTTTCAAGAATATACTTTACTTTTTGTGATAAAAATTTAAAAGTTGTTTATCTTGAATAAAACTTTTCATTATTGAAAATATTTGTTATATATATCTATATATATATATATATATATATAATGGTCGAATTAGAACAATTAGTGAAATACTCTACGGACTGCTACCTGAAACCAGTAGGATAGGTCGACGGTTTGAGAACCTCACGAAGAAGATTAACACACGAGAATGTTTCGTGACGTTCAACAACGCTTGCTTTTAAACATTTCTTTCTTTCTTTCTCCCTTTCTACTGTTTATTACACGTGACTATGTTTTTCCAAATTGCGTTCTTTGTATAAATTTGAAAACTTTTCTTTCAAGAATATACTTTACTTTTTGTGATAAAAAAATTAAAAGTTGTGTATCTTGAATAAAACTTTTCATTATTGAAAATATTTGTTTAATTAGACGTAATATTTTTATGAAGATTAGTAATTGACTCTTCCGCAAGGGATGAGTGTGTTGTTAATATTCGGTTTCAGGTTACAGTATTTTGGATGTAGCAGGTTCACGCAACATTAGTGGCTATACTTACTAAGAGTACGATTAACAATTATTTAAAACGTCTACTCCATCACAGTCGACGAACTTAAAGCAAGGTACGCTGGTAGATTACATAAAGGTTTCGTTCGTAATTTCGTAGAGATACTCAAGTTCGACCTCAACATTTCCAGGTTTGACAAGTTTCACCTAAGGTTACATCGGTGGAAATATTGTGATGATAACACCAAGGTTACAACGGTAGTCTAAATAATATAAAACATATTTATGTCTAATAGTGTTATTCTAATGAAAAATTTTTTGTATGAACAGCAACCAGTAAAAAGGTAAATAGGCGTGATATAGATATGGCAAAACAATTTCAATTTAAAGTAAAAACTATTTTCCAGTAGAAAAAGATTATTGAAGAAAACATTCTATTCCAATACATTATATAGCATATTGACTCTAGGCATTATAAAACTCTTCTTAATTTAAGAAGAAACCAGAGTCGACATAGTTAAATAAGTAAAAGCCTTTTTGAATATATATATATATATATATATATATATATATATATATATATATATATATATATATATATATATATTAGTACTTCATGTATCCACGTAAAATATTATAAGGAGATATCATTTTTTATGTGTCAGTTTTCAGTATTTACTTCAACAGTGCTCGATACGTAAGTAGAGCTAGGTAGTAAGCAATGAAAATATATATGGCAATCAAGCTACACAGAGGCTCCCGTGTTTAATCCCAGGGGGGGGAATCGTCAGGCTAAATGCATGGAGTTATTTTTGTCAGGTATTTTTATATACATGGCTTGCTAGTTAACCAATCAGATTCTTTGTTGTTCTCTCAGCCAATCGTTGGGCTTCCCTCGAACAAAGGCATTGTTGGTGACGCTCCTATTTTTGTTAACAATGGATTTTCCTATATCCTGTTTCCTTTGTTTTGTCAATACTGTGGGTGAATTTATTTTAACACGTGGTTTCTTGTATTTCTATTTTAGGTTTTAAATTTTAACTAATTCAGTTTTTTATTTATTTATTTATTTATTTTTATTTATTTATTTATTTTATTTATTATATATCATCCTTAGGTAAATTTATTTCTGTGTAAACAGCTGTGGGCTATTTCACTTCTAGAGTTTAATAGGTTTCGGGGATCTTTAAAATTTAGGATTTCGTATTTTTCATTCAGGCATAATCTACACGGGTTGTCTAAGTTTCTACATGTACTGGCCTGTCTTACTATTTTTCATTCAATTATTGGTGAGTGTCCATTTTCTTTGAGCTCCCAATAATGGTTAGCTAGTGCTGTTTTAGTTCGACGTTCTTTGTTTATAAATGTGCTTTTATGGTCATAGTATCTGGTCTTAAAGTCTAGGGGTGTCATACCCACGTAGTATTTCTTGTTATTTTGTCTTTCGTTGGCAAATATCGTTGCTTGGTATACAACACTTTTAGTTAAGCATTTATTTTGTAATGGACAAAGTTTACGATTCATGCAGTTACATCTTTTCTCTTCATTGCTAACTTTTCGTTTCTATTTGGGTGGTTATTATTAGTGTTTTGTTTATTTCTATTAGTATTGTTTATATTTTTGTTCTTCGTAGTGCTATTTTTGTTATATTTTCCACTTTGTTTATTTTTTTCTTCTCTATTGTTGTCTTTTAGTATTTTGTTGTTGTGTGCCTTAATTATCATTTCTAGGTTTTCACAGCAGCTGTAGGATAGCTTTAGATTATTTGTATTGAATATTTTATGTAGAGGGTTGGTTACGGGGAAGTGTTTTTCAATCAGATTTAGGAATTTTTTGCCTAGTTTAGTTTTTAGCATCTGGTTATAGGGAGGGGTATAGTAGATTATATTTCTTTTTCTTTTGTTTTTATTTTGAATTTTGTTGTAATTATTGGTGTCCTGTTTTTTATATTTAATTTCGGTATTGTGGTAACCACTATTTTTTAGAGCTGTATTGTAAATGTTGATTGATTTTTTAAAAACGCTTTCGTTGCTAGAATTGTTGATAAGCCTACTTTCGATCGAATTCGGGATATGTTTTATGATTGATGGGGGTAATTAGACTTTGGGTGTACGTATATTGGGTTGGCGTTATCTTTTATAGTGTACCGACGACGATCCAAAGATAATTATTTGTATGACATTTTAGCAGTATTATTTCTTTAACAATACATCTTAAATTAATATTTTGTGTTATATATTTGTAATTTTATTGTCTACTTGTGTCTCTCTCTCCCCCCCCCCTCTCTCTCTCTCTCTCTCTCTCTCTCTCTATATATATATATATATATATATATATATATATATATATATATATATATATAACTCCAGACTTCTTATTTAAAGTTAAAAACAAACAAACAAAACTCTAATCATGAAGACGACTACGAAAGTCGAAAGCGCTCGGGAAAATGGCCGAATTAAGAACTATCGGAGAAGTACTATACGGATTTCCACCCGAAACCAGAAAGATGGCTCGACGGGTTGAGAACCTCACGAGGAAAATATACAAACGTGAAAGTTTCGTGATGTTCAACAACGCTAGCTTATATATATATATATATATATATATATATATATACAATAGTTATCTCGATATTAACAGTAACTAACATCATTTAATAAAAAATGGATATCTTATTAAAAACATTTCTTTTACCATAGCTCGCTAGAATTCTTACCGACAGGTAAAAGCGATAAAAGAAATAGGAAGAAAGCGGATTGCTGACTGACTGACTGACTGACTTAATCGCTTTATATCTCTCACCTCTTCGCCTCTCCCGTATTTTTCTAAGCCGATTAATTTCTTATTTCTTTCGATTTCGTAAGGGACTTATTAAAAAGATAAATAAATTCATATCACCATTACTAAGATGATAATATTTATCTATTTATACGAATAAATGCGAGAGGTTTAGTCTTGTGTTTGCATTTTTTCATTATTTAAAATTTTAGTTTCAATTAGCGAAGTTTTGAAGCGATAGCGCGATGGCAAAGCCAGCTAGTATATATATATATATATATATATATATATATATATATATATATATATATATATAAAGAGGTGTACTAAAAGCGAACTTTTAGGAAAGGTAAAACCCTATTGTGAAGAGTATACAGCTCAATATCCAGGATAGAGCAGGTAGAAATGAAGGAGAGTGGAAAGGAATTAGAGAAAGCAAAAGCCAAATCAAAATTCAATTCAAAAGTTCAAAGCAAGGTATATTCCGCAAAAAGGCAATTTATTCAAGTTAAATTTTCCTTAAGCCAGGCTTTTCAAAGATCAAAATCTTATCATCAGAGGAAGTCGCTGGGATAGATAAGTTGGCAATGGCCAAGATTTAAAATTTGAAAAGATGAAATAAAATAAAAGTTGTAGGGAAGGAAACGTAGGGCAAAACTGTGCCAAGGTGCAAGCAAATGTCCGATTGCCAAAAAGTCCGGTGTCGAAGAGTCCAGCGGAGAGGATACGATGTAGATAGGTAGGTCGTTAGAGGCACGAGAAGTAATGAGAGAAGTTTCAAAGTTAAATTCCAAGAAGCCACAACTTCAGGTACGGCGAAAATAGAAAATCCAGGAAGGGTAAAAAGTCCAATAAGAGGTACATTCGATGATGCAGGCAGGTGTCAGAGGAGATTAAGATGTAAAATATTCGCCATTAAAGAAACTTCCCGGGCAGAGATGACAAAGGAAAGTGTTTTAAAGTGGAAAAAGGGGCATTGAGAATATTTAAAGTCTGCCCAGTTGAGAAAGCCGGCTATAAATGAAGAAAAGCAAAGACAGTGAAAACAAGAGTATAATATGCGACCAGTGGGCAAGGGAGGAAACGGGTAAGTGGTGTGTGGGAGAAGAAAGGGACGGGTACGAGGAAAGAGAGGGGGGAGAAAGGGAGCGATGTGGTGAAGGAATGCGGATAAAACTAAGATGGTGAAAGTGGGGGGGGGGGGGGGGTGAAACATAAAGTTGAAATTGGAAGTTAGCGCGAATTAGGATTCAACTAGAAAAGGGGAAGAAAGGAGTGGGGGTAAGTTAACGAATGTTAGGATAAGGGGTTAAAATATCAGAATATGTATAAGAACAGAGTTCAGGGGTTTAGAAGTTTAATCAAATGACCTTAGATATAAACAATGAGGCAAAATATATATGAAGGGTAGGACTAGGAAAATGAGTTAAAAATTAAAAGAGTAAAGATAAAAAATAAAGATAAAAATAGTATAAAAAGTAGAAATAAGAAAATAAAAGAATAAAGAATAAAAAATAGATAATAAGATTAGTCTTAAGCTCGCAGGGAAAATTGAGGATTGACCGAAAGAATAAAAAATAAAATAAAAAATAAAAAAATTAAAGAATAAGATACTAATAATAGAATGAGGGAAAAGTCGATAAGATTGGAGCTCAAGAATGAAAATTAGAATAAGGAAAAAGAAAAAGGAAAACAAGACCTAGAGAGGATATCCGGAATGGGAGTCTCCAAGGTGGAAAAAATTATGGGTTATTAAATAAGCAGTTACGGGATGCTAGTTCAAATAGATATGGGAAAATATAAACTTTGAAATTTTATTTTAAAAAAGTTATATGGAGGTTAATTAAGAAAATTGTTAAATAGGTTAGTGAAGGCCGGAAGAAGTAAGAGATATACAAGGTTAAAAAAGTGACAAAGGATTAAGCCAGAAGGAGAGTGGAGATCGCAGTTACAAGTAAATACTATAGGGGTTGAAAGATGTAGAGCTAAGGCGGGTTGGGGGTTGAGTAGTTTGAGAGAGATGTGCGAAGGGCGAGGTAAAACAAGGGAGGAATAATCGAGGCTATTAAAAAAGTGAGAAGAATTAAAAACAGGAGGGGAAGAATAATTAGAGTGCACAGTGGAAGCAGTAAGGAGTTCGATATCGAGGTGTGCAAATGGGATATGGAGTAGATAAGGCTAATCAACAAGTAAATAAAAGGGCTAGGATATAATATGAATAGAGTGGGTTAGTTATCACGTTGAAAGGGAAAAGAATGAAGAATGGAAGTGTTGAAGGGAAGCGGACGAATGCATTAAAAGAAGTTAAACGGGAAAGAAAATGGAAAGCCAAATAAAGTTATACAGTTAAGGAGGTTAAGTGGAAAGATTTAGGGGGTAATGGAAGAATTGTGTTAAAACTAAGGGAAATGCGAAGCTAACGAAGTTTATGGGTAATTTTATTTAGTTAAGAGAAGGTTAAAGGGATGAGGGAGATATAAGTAGAGATTAAAGAACAACAGGAATTAGAACTATCAGAAAGGGGTTTCGAGATGTAAGGAGGGAAAATCCGAGATGAAGGGAGGGTATTTAATCAAATGGGGGAGGGGTGTCTGGGGGATTATTATGGTTGCTATACCTGAATTTACGTTTATGCCTGACACTGGAGATAAGTTCATTCTTAGAATTAATAATATTTTTAGATTTAGTAGCAGTAGCTATCATAAAGGTTTCCAGAGTACAAAGTTGGCAATGGGATGCTCCAGGGGTATATGATTTGGACTTTTTAAGTATTGACCAGTGAAGTGAATAGGGAGTATTTTTGAGATTGAGGTTTCTAATTAGATTGGAAAGTGAAGTGCCTGTGCTGTAATCGCTGCTATTTTTAAAGGAATATATATGGTTAGAGATCCGGGTCTTTATGGGGAAAGAGGACGCCCCAATATATGTGTGTATCTTGAAGGGTGGTGCTATAGTTGCATTGAGATTACTAATGGTATTAGAAGAGATTTGGGTTTGGAGATCCAAGTTATGCGAGGAAAGTTGTTTGAAAGTTGGATATTAAGAAACACCCAGATATAATTGTCCCAGCGGATAAAACTAAGAATTTTTACAAACTGAAATATAGTCAATACAAATCCTTAATCTACAAAGAATTAAATAAATCTTACAAAAGCACATCTTACGATACTCTGGCTAGTATAAACAATGAGGCTAAATCCATACTAACATATTTGAATGTCCTCAACTACGCAGAAATTTTAACCCCTGCAATACCTAGATTTACTTTGAAGGACCACAAAAATAATTTCCAAGAAAACCCTACCATCAGACTAATATGCCCCTCTAAATCCGACCTAGGCATCATAAGCAAGAAAATCTTGGATAGAATTATCCCTACCTTGAAAGAAAAAATTCGTTACACTCTTTGGCAATCCTCTGATGAGGTTACTACCTGGTTCCTTAACCTCATTGATAAGTCTAAACCTAACTTGAACTTCATAACATTCGACATTAATAATTATTACCAATCCATTTCCCCTATCTTACTTAACAAAGCATTAATCTTCGCCAAAAATAATTCTGACATTACTGACATAGAGATTAAACTAATAATATTAGCCAGAAGATCCCTACTAGAATTTGATAATAAGCTTTGGACTAGGAAGGACACCCCCAATAACTTTGACATTACCATGGGGGCCTCAGACTCTGCCCAGGTCACTGACCTGGTAGGTTTGTACTTGATAAGAGAATTGGGGTTTAATTTTGGACACTTACAGGGTGGGTTGTATAGGGACGATGCCCTGTTTGTATCTGGGGAGAGATCGAGACAATATAACAACACTATCAAAAACCTGCATAACTTCTTTAAAAACTTTGGTTTGACCATTACAGTGGAACCTGAGAAAAGAATATCAAACTTTCTTGACCTTACATTAGATCTTTACTCGGGAACCTTCAGCCCATACCATAAACCTAACTTAACCCTTTTCTACGTACATAGCCTATCTAACCACCCTAAATGCATCATAAACTCAATAGTCCCCTCAGTATCTAATAGAATCTCTAAGCTATCTGCGAATAAATCTATCTTCGATCAAAATTCTAGCTTTTACAATAATGCTTTGCTTAACTCAGGCTACAATCACAAAATTAAATATAACTGCAACCCCCTTACTCAAGTTAACAAATCTTCAGGCATTATTACTCACAACATGACCACACACAGAAATAAAAAGTTTAACTCATCAGCACCTAAGATAATCAAAACACACTCTAATAAGCCCATAGGAACTAAAGATATTGATAATCGGGTAGACCCACATTCGCATAAACAAAGAAAAAAACTTAGAAGAAAGAATAACATTTGGTTTAATCCGCCTTTCAGCAGTAATGTTAAAACCAATATACCTAAAGAATTTTTCCAAATCTTAGACAGATCTTTTAAGCATCCCCACAGATATAGCACTATCCTTAACAAAAATACTATTAAAATATCATACTCTACTATGCCCAATATTGAACAAACTATCATAACCTCTAACAATAGGAAAATCAAACATATCCAACAGCAACCACCAACCACATCCCTCACCACTTGTAACTGCCGTAAACCTAGAGATTGTCCCCTTAACAACAACTGTGTACAGAAGGACGTAATATACGCTTGTACTGTTAAACAATTCCCTTGCTCCACCAATGTTGTGAGTAATCACAGTTCCCATACTCCACCCGAACTCCGGATCTCTTCGCAACCCCAATCCGCTTCTACTCTAAACTCCCGCTTATACAGCCATACCTCTAACCAAGCACCCCCAATAATAAATAGTGATCATGGGCCAACTCACATTTCCCCCATATCCGCTCCACCCCACTTCTCCAAACAACTTTCCTCGCATAACTTGGATCTCCAAACCCAAATCTCTTCTAATACCATTAGTAATCTCAATGCAACTATAGCACCACCCTTCAAGATACACACATATATTGGGGCGTCCTCTTTCCCCATAAAGACCCGGATCTCTAACCATATATATTCCTTTAAAAATAGCAGCGATAACAGCACAGGCACTTCACTTTCCAATCTAATTAGAAACCTCAATCTCAAAAATACTCCCTATTCACTTCACTGGTCAATACTTAAAAAGTCCAAATCATATACCCCTGGAGCATCCCATTGCCAACTTTGTACTCTGACAACCTTTATGATAGCTACTGCTACTAAATCTAAAAATATTATTAATTCTAAGAATGAACTTATCTCCAGTGTCAGGCATAAACGTAAATTCAGGTATAGCAACCATAATAATCCCCCAGACACCCCTCCCCCATTTGATTAAATACCCTCCCTTCATCTCGGATTTTCCCTCCTTACATCTCGAAACCCCTTTCTGATAGTTCTAATTCCTGTTGTTCTTTAATCTCTACTTATATCTCCCCCATCCCTTTAACCTTCTCTTAACTTAATAAAATTACCCATAAACTTCGTTAGCTTCGCATTTCCCTTAGTTTTAACACAATTCTTCCATTACCCCCTAAATCTTTCCACTTAACCTCCTTAACTGTATAACTTTATTTGGCTTTCCATTTTCTTTCCCGTTTAACTTCTTTTAATGCATTCGTCCGCTTCCCTTCAACACTTCCATTCTTCATTCTTTTCCCTTTCAACGTGATAACTAACCCACTCTATTCATATTATATCCTAGCCCTTTTATTTACTTGTTGATTAGCCTTATCTACTCCATATCCCATTTGCACACCTCGATATCGAACTCCTTACTGCTTCCACTGTGCACTCTAATTATTCTTCCCCTCCTGTTTTTAATTCTTCTCACTTTTTTAATAGCCTCGATTATTCCTCCCTTGTTTTACCTCGCCCTTCGCACATCTCTCTTAAACTACTCAACCCCCAACCCGCCTTAGCTCTACATCTTTCAACCCCTATAGTATTTACTTGTAACTGCGATCTCCACTCTCCTTCTGGCTTAATCCTTTGTCACTTTTTTAACCTTGTATATCTCTTACTTCTTCCGGCCTTCACTAACCTATTTAACAATTTTCTTAATTAACCTCCATATAACTTTTTTAAAATAAAATTTCAAAGTTTATATTTTCCCATATCTATTTGAACTAGCATCCCGTAACTGCTTATTTACTAACCCATAATTTTTTCCACCTTGGAGACTCCCATTCCGGATATCCTCTCTAGGTCTTGTTTTCCTTTTTCTTTTTCCTTATTCTAATTTTCATTCTTGAGCTCCAATCTTATCGACTTTTCCCTCATTCTATTATTAGTATCTTATTCTTTAATTTTTTTATTTTTTTATTTTATTTTTTATTCTTTCGGTCAATCCTCAATTTTCCCTGCGAGCTTAAGACTAATCTTATTATCTATTTTTCATTCTTTATTCTTTTATTTTCTTATTTCTACTTTTTATACTATTTTTATCTTTAGTTTTTATCTTTACTCTTTTAATTTTTAACTCATTTTCCTAGTCCTACCCTTCATATATATTTTGCCTCATTGTTTATATCTAAGGTCATTTGATTAAACTTCTAAACCCCTGAACTCTGTTCTTATACATATTCTGATATTTTAACCCCTTATCCTAACATTCGTTAACTTACCCCCACTCCTTTCTTCCCCTTTTCTAGTTGAATCCTAATTCGCGCTAACTTCCAATTTCAACTTTATGTTTCACACTCTTAGTTTTATCCGCATTCCTTCACCGCATCGCTCCCTTTCTCCTCCCCCCTCTCTTTCCTCGTACCCGTCCCTTTCTCCTCCCACACACCACATACCCGTTTCCTCCCTTGCCCACTGGTCGCATATTATACTCTTGTTTTCACTGTCTTTGCTTTTCTTCATTTATAGCCGGCTTTCTCAACTGGGCAGACTTTAAATATTCTCAATGCCCCTTTTTCCACTTTAAAACACTTTCCTTTGTCATCTCTGCCCGGGAAGTTTCTTTAATGGCGAATATTTTACATCTTAATCTCCTCTGACGCCTGCCTGCATCATCGAATGTACCTCTTATTGGACTTTTTACCCTTCCTGGATTTTCTATTTTCGCCGTACCTGAAGTTGTGGCTTCTTGGAATTTAACTTTGAAACTTCTCTCATTACTTCTCGTGCCTCTAACGACCTACCTATCTACATCGTATCCTCTCCGCTGGACTCTTCGACACCGGTCTTTTTATGCAATCGGACATTTGCTTGCACCTTGGCACAGTTTTGCCCTACGTTTCCTTCCCTACAACTTTTATTTTATTTCATCTTTTCAAATTTTAAATCTTGGCCATTGCCAACTTATCTATCCCAGCGACTTCCTCTGATGATAAGATTTTGATCTTTGAAAAGCCTGGCTTAAGGAAAATTTAACTTGAATAAATTGCCTTTTTGCGGAATATACCTTGCTTTGAACTTTTGAATTGAATTTTGATTTGGCTTTTGCTTTCTCTAATTCCTTTCCACTCTCCTTCATTATATATATATATATATATATATATAAAGACGAATATTGACTGTCTCTATATCTGTTTCAAGAAATATTTATTAATTCATAACTAGTAAATATATGTCTCCTCCGGTCGCATACTTTTCTCGCCTTAGAGTATCATGTAATTGTGACAGAACTACATACAAAACGTATTTAAAGAATAATAAATTGCTTCGGACTATTAAAATTATAAGCATGTGATTGTTATAAATACAATAAAAGTAAGTACGTTATATATAGATGTAAAGCGCGTACGCTGACCCCACATTATTTTTATGAATAAATAAATAAAGTAAAACCTATTTCCTTTTTATAGATGTGAAAATAAACGCAGACACTAGAATTTTTCATGGATAGAATTAAGTCAAATACATTTTCTATTTATCGGTGTGAATCACGATAGATAATATTAGGAAATCACTACATGGTCGCCAGCGATGAAAGCGTTGCATTCAAGTTCAATTTTCAAGTTTTTAAAAAATAAATTAGAATTTTATTTCGGGATAAAGTATACAATGTGAGACGAAATAATAAATTTCATCCAAAATGTGTGCGAAAATCCAACGAAATAAGGGAGATATTCAGGTAATTCCTATCGTACAATTGAACGCGGTGAGAAAATGTGGTTTGTCCTTCAGTTTTTAATTTTAACTATTTAGTAATTAGAAATGGTAATTAAAAATGTCAAATATAACGGAAGTTGTAATACATGATGTGATTCCCCATACACTCCTTAATAACGGAAGAGGTATTTCTAATGAGGACTGTCTGATGATAAATAACCGATACTACACTCATGAATTCTGATTTAATCCAGTTTTTCTTTCATTCTTTTAAAAATGTCTAGTCACAAAATAATAGTTTTGTATTGCTCCTTTGTCCTTTTGTTAAGATCAGAGTGTAGTATGTGTTCCGATACATGCTACATTCTGCAGATCGTTACCTTCTTGGCCTTCGTGTTTTGATTCCGCCGGTCTGAGTATTGTGTTGTGTATTTGAATGACAAACGTACGACTTACCTCGTGGGGATCCGGGCACAAAGAGGGAAAAAGAAAGAGAGGGAGTAATGCATTTTATGGGAAGGAAGTACTTCCGGCGAAAACGGAAGTACTTCCGGCAGAAACGGAAGTGCTTCCGGGGGAGAGGCATTGTGGGAAGGAGGCTGCATGATAAGAGGAGTCAATGTTTGGGAAGTCGGCAGTGTGCCAGAGCGACAGGTTGTCCAAAGTGATAGAAGGAAGCAGAGAGGAGTTTATTTTTTTTATTTTTGCCTGAAACTTAACAACAAGCTACATCCCCACGAAGAGAAGCGGAAAAATGACAGACGCGGGTGTAACCACGATGGTGAAGTCGTTCGACGGAAGTACCGACGTTTGTCAGTGGATAAGGAAGGTTGAGCTGGTCGCGAAACTGAAAAACGTTACAGACCTAGCATCTTTTTTGCCGTTATTTTTGGAAGGAGACGCCCTTGCCCTATATCTCGAGCTTAGCGAAGACGAACAACAGAATGTGGAAATTATAAAAATCCGTTTGAAAAGAGCGTTCGCAGAAAGCCCATGTGAAGCGACAGAGATGCTGAAGAATCTACGGTGGGCAGGTGGGTCCGTCGATGTTTACGCCAATAAGGTGAAGCGATTGGCCGGACTGGCAGGATATGTGGGGCGAGGATTTGAGACAACGGTCAAGCTATTCTTCACCACTGGATTCCCAGAAGATGTTGCAAAGGAATTGCAACAGGTGCCCGGATTTGATAATGCCGATGTCCACGCATTAATCCCCAGGGCAAAGGTGCTGACGTGCAGGCGATCCTCGCGGGTGAAGGACGAATCAGCAGTTGCACAGAGCGGTGCACGAGGCCAAGTGAAGGTGGCAATCAAATGTTTTGAATGTGGTGGGCCGCACCTCCGGAAAGACTGTCAGAAGTATCTGACGCGGATCATATGCTACCGGTGCCAGCAGAGTGGCCACCTAGCCAAGGACTGTCCGGGAAACGCTTAATGGGGTATCATCACGCCGGCCGATACCCCGGAGCAAAGACGGCAGGGATAGCCCCACGGATCGTGGTCGCAGTGGAGGGGAGAGAGATCGAGGCACTGATTGACACTGGCTGCTCAACTACCATGGTTCGAAAGGGCCTGGTGAACAGATGGAGTGGGGGTAGCAGCATCAAGGCATTCGACGGCACGGAGGTGAAATGTCGCGGGACCAGCACTGTTCGCATCGACATAAGAGGACGACGACTGACTATAGAAGTATTGGTAGTCGATCGTCTGGTGCCTGGGGTAGAGGCAATCCTCGGCATGGACGTACTCTGCCGGATGGGGGGCGTCACTGTTGACACAAATGGACGCGTTGAGTTCGGTGATGACCACTGTGCGGCGGGTGCGAACCCGGAAGCCTCGCCATGTGATGGAGGTGGAGTGGCTGAGTGCGAGATCAGCGATCAAGACTTCATCGCAACATTTCGCGATGGTAGGTGGACTGCCAGATGGAAGTGGACGACGGGGCCTCCGTGCCTGCAGAATCGAGTCGGGAGGTATGACACCAAATTAACGGAGTTACAGAAGGCGTCCTTTGAGGACGAACTGGAGAGGTGGATCAAGGAGGGAGTTCTCGTGCCATGGAAAGAGGAACTTAAAGGAGGTCTGTTACCTCTCATGGCGGTGATCCAGCCGACCAAGGATAAGGTCCGCCCCGTGTTGGATTACCGGGAACTGAACAAACATGTGTCTTGCCACACAGGGGGTGACGTCATAGACGTTTGTGCAGAAACCATGCGGAGATGGAGACAGAAGGTTGGGGCGTCCACGATTGTTGATCTGAAGTCGGCGTATCTGCAAATCCATGTCGAGCAAGATCTCTGGAAATATCAGCTTGTACAATTCAAGGAGAAGACGTACTGCTTGACGCGTTTGGGTTTTGGGTTGAATGTCGCGCCCAAAATCATGACTGCAATATTAAAGCGGGTGTTGAAAGAGGAGGAGGACGTAAATGAAGCAACCGACTCCTATGTAGATGACATACTGCTGGATGAGACAGTGGTGCCAGCACCAAGAGTAGTGGAACATCTCAGGAGGTTTGGTCTAACAGCAAAGGCCCCTGAGCTGTTAAATGGTGGTGCGGCTTTGGGACTCCACTTAGAGGAAGATGCATTGGGAGAGCTGCGGTTCACGAGAGGGAACGCTATTCCAGAGGTCACGGACAGAATGAGCAGGCGACAATTGTTCTCGGTTTGCGGGAAGTTGGTGGGCCATTACCCTGTAGCTGGGTGGCTCAGAGCAACCTGCAGTTATGTGAAGAGAAAAGCAGGAGGAGTGAAATGGGAGGACAGTGTTGGCGAAAATGTGGTGGCTGTGATGCGAGATGTCCTAAAAGAGGTGGATAAGGAGGACCCAGTGAGAGGAAGGTGGAGAGTCCCTAAGACAGAAAAAGGGGTCGTATGGTGTGATGCAAGTAGCATTGCCACTGGCGTCGCAGTTGAGATTGGAGGTGAGGTGGTGGAGGACGCGGCCTGGCTTAGGAAAGCAACAGATTTCTCCCACATCAACGTAGCCGAGTTGGACGCAACTATCAAGGGCATAAACCTGGCATTAAGGTGGGGATTGAAAGAGGTGGAGCTGCGTACAGATTCGGCTACCGTGCTGAACTGGGTGCAGGCGGCTGTGACAGAACAGCGGAGAGTAAAGACAAAAGGTGCTTCAGAAATGATCATCATGCGTAGAGTCGGGATCCTACGAGAGTTAATCGCCGAATTTGGACTGAAAGTCAGTGTTTCTTTCATACCTTCCGCCAAGAATAGGGCAGACAGCTTAACGAGGGTGAGAAGAGGGTGGATGGAAGCCTTGGACGAAACGACAGAGAGTGCTGATGAAAAATGCTGCATGACCCATGAGGAAGTCAAGGACCAGCACTCTATGCACCACATGGGAGTTGACAGGACTTTGCATCTAGCCCGCAAGGTAGATCCCAGTGTTGCGAGGAAGGTCGTGCAGAAAGTAGTCCAGCAATGCGTGCGGTGTCAATCGATAGATCCGGCACCGGCGTCACATCATCACGGAGAGCTCCAGGTGGGCGAAAATTGGAAGAGACTTGCCGTTGATGTCACCCACTATCGAGGGGCTCAATATCTAACCATGATTGACTGCGGACCAAGTAGGTTCGCGATTTGGAGGGAGTTGATGAGAGAGACGGCTAGTGAGGTGGCAAGCACAATGAATACAGTGTTTCTGGAACGTGGACCCGTAGACGAAGTCTTGATGGACAATGGGGCGGCTTTCCGATCAGGAACAGTCAGAGAGATGCTGGAGAGATGGAACATCAGACCATACTTCAGAGCCGCGTATAGGCCGGAAGGAAACGGCATAGTGGAAAGGAACCACAGGACCATCAAAGCGTTGGCTGAGAGAGGGGGAACCGCACCAGAAGAGGCCCTGTTCTGGTACAACATGACTCCCAGATCAGGGCAGGTGAGGGAGACGGTGCCACAAGAACAGATATATCGATATGTCTGGCGGCATCCAAGCGTTCCGCCACCGGAACAGAATCAAGCAACCAGGAGCACAGTGCGACTAGAAGATGAAGTGTGGGTAAAGCCGCCTGGTGCGCGATGTACGACACAATGGGCGCGAGGAACAGTTACAGCCAAGAATTCGGACAGTAATGTGTCTGTCGATGGCATGCCGAGACACGTTCTGGACCTAAGACCTGTGGAGAGGCATGAGACGGAGTTGCGAGAGAGGCCAACAGCGACCGATCTGAATGGAGGTGTGCGTGAAGGGTCACCACGGAGATCACAGCGAAGCCGGCGACCTCCAGTGTGGTCTTCTGATTATGAAATGTGATTAGAGATCAGGGGGTGATGTTGTGTATTTGAATGACAAACGTACGACTTACCTCGTGGGGATCCGGGCACAAAGAGGGAAAAGAAAGAGAGGGAGTAATGCATTTTATGGGAAGGAAGTACTTCCGGCGAAAACGGAAGTACTTCCGGCAGAAACGGAAGTGCTTCCGGGGGAGAGGCATTGTGGGAAGGAGGCTGCATGATAAGAGGAGTCAATGTTTGGGAGGTCGGCAGTGTGCCAGAGCGACAGGTTGTCCAAAGTGATAGAAGGAAGCAGAGAGAAGTTTATTTTTTTTATTTTTGCCTGAAACTTAACAACAGTATTGTCCTGTAGATTCCTAGGGGGTTAATCCTCCCAAGCTTCCTATTCTCTTTGAGAATGGGTTAGTTTATTACTAATTGCCTGATGCGCCCCTATTGGGGAATGCCGACTTGGCTTCTCGTTCATTTTTTGTAGGCAAGACAGCGCTTATATTAGTGCGTTGTCTTACCACAACTTATCTTGTGTCTTGCCCCCTAGAGAGGAGATAAATAAAAAAATACTTTGACATTATGCCTAAACCCCCGGAGATCAATAACTTCGCCTTTTGACTAAGATCAAAGTGTAGTATCAATTCGTATAACATCAGCGCTGGAAGTTTTATTGTAATTATCTCCCTTGAAAGTGAAAGTTTTAAAATGATTTGAAAATATATCCTTTTTTATATAAAATATTTTTAATTAATTGTATTAATACTTATAATAATATTACTATCAGAGAAAATATTACAGAATATTAATTTATTAGAAACTTTAAAAAAATAAATATGCAAATGTTCAAAAGCAGGTTTTGGTTTGACGGAATTTAGAGAATACTATATATACTGTATCATTATATTTTAATTGGACTGAAAGGTTTTGAGGTTGCCATACTTAAGAAAAATTCTTATTCATTCATTCTTACATTTAGATTAAATTAGATTAGATATGAACATTAGATTAGCTAAATTCTCCATTATCTCGAAATGTATTTATTACATTTACAAATGGTGACTGACGGACAGACAGACAGACGGAAAAAATACCTACTTATACAGGGTGGGCCAAAATAAGGGTCCTATCTTTAAATTTGAATAACTTTAATTTGAATAACTTCCACAAAATAAAAGTTAAACTCACCAAACTTTATGTGTGTGTAGACTGACCCTTCCGAGATTTTTTGAAATAAACAAACCAAATTTTAGCCGAAAAACACTTCTTAAAACTTACAAAAACTAAAGTATTGTTTTTTACACTGTTTTGAGTTTTTTAAGCAAAAATAATGTTTTCTAAATGAGGGTACGTTCCTTAGGGCTAATACGGCTCATGCTTGCTTCGGAAGGGGTCCTTTACTTATTCTAAAAAAAAAAATAAAAAAAAAAAAAAAATCAATAAATAAAAAAGTTATGAATTTTTAAAAATAGGACCCTTATTTTTGCCCACCCTGTATAAGATTGTTTATTTTAACTAAACATTTAATTTAAATTTAGTAGGGTCTCTTCTAATGAAGCGTATGTAATTATTTAAATAACAATTCTCCATTATTCGTATTGCATAAGAGTCAAGTAGAAACACTGTAGAATACGTGAAACGCAAATGAACAAAAATAGTACATCTTTTTCTAGTTCAGTTGTAGAAGAAAGAGATTTGAGAAAGTTTACATGTACGAATACATTAGCTAGTATATCACATCTAGACATATCTACAAGTCGCTTTACTGTATAAAGAAAACAAATACGAAACTATGTCGAAACCCGAAATAAATCTTCAGAATAGTCTGCCTGATTTTTTTATGATTCTATTGTAAGTTTGTATTTAGTTTTGCGTCTTTGTGTAAATCAATCGACCTCGAAGATAAAATGGTGAAAAAAATGTATTCGTTGACTGCAGGAAATGCGAGTCGGCTTCTGCACGGTCGAGATAGCAAATTCATTCTGACAAGGCCAATTACATGAAACAAATAAAGAAGAGAAAAACAGAAAAAAAACACGACAGTTTCGACGGTTCAAAACAAAGATGAAATTTCGATTGGTGGGTCGATAATCAAAAATCTTCTGATTCCTGATCTTTTGCTGCAGAATTTCCAATTAGCTAATTGAACATAAATAAAGTTAGGAATGTAATCATTCGAAACTGGCGTCGGAATTACACGGTTAATTAAAGAAAAGAGACTAGTTGAAGTAGCTGTCCACACTAGATTATTCAGATTTGCATCAACTTAAACACCAGTGCAAGTAACGCAATAGGTATATTCGGAGCGTGACTAATAACAAGTGCCAACTGTTCAGAATTTTTGCTTCGCTGGTTGTGGTTATGCCAACCAAAGATACGTACTTGTCATACGTCTTGAAAATAGACACTGCCTCACTGATGGACCGACTATTCTTTTGTTTAAATGAGATATTGTTTGAGTCGGTCCTTAGAGATGTACCGCCCCATGAATTACTTCCTCCTCAACTTTAACGCCTGCGCTATAAAGGCAAACAGTATTCTTTTAAAGTTAATAACTACAATTACAGACAGTTTTTAGAGAGGATTTGCCAGTATTGTAAATGTTTTCATCCTCGGCCGTGTTTATGTAGATTAGCCTTGATGAGACTTCCCATGGGAAGTAACTTTTTTCTAAGTGTATTACAATTTGGTGGCTATACTGTGATTTGTTACTGCACTATTTGTAAATATCCAAATATTATTATCAAGACTGGTAAGTGCGATGAAACGAACATCAATAATAGAGGCATATGAATGTAAAAAGGTATATTGGCGATATCGATCCACGATTCACCCGGTTTACTGCATGGACGATCGTTAAACTGACACTTTTAAAAAACGTGTGTATGACCCGAGAGCTATAATGCGATGGTGGTTTCCATGTTCTTTCCATTGTTACTAAATTAAACTGGGACTATGTTTTGGAGGGCAATTGTCGTTCATATAAAGCGAGTGTTTTACTTGTACAGGACACGCGTCTAAGTGCGTAGCTGCTCATCCTGGCAGTTTGCATTGCATTGTAAAATTATGTGCAATTTTGTCACTTAGTGTCCTCAAAAGGTTTTGCTACGATAAGGTACATTAAATATGCTGATGCTGTCTTTTATCCAGGCATACCTATGGTTTATCTTGTATAGACAAATACTTATCGGCAAAAATGTAACAACCTCACAGAATGGCATATATTTATGTGCGTTGTATGTGATAACACGCAGTAGTTATGTTAGTACTTATGCTGTGTACATATTGTTCGATTTGTCGAAGAGTATAGTTGATGTCTGGCATTAATGCTGGTTGAGGCTTGATATAAAGCCCAAAGTCATAAATGTATGTTGAAAAGCGGTAGCTACCGTTGTATTTTTCTGATAAAAAAGGATGCATTATGTATTTAACGGTTACACCTAAATTTGCCAGACCGGAAAACACGTCATTAGACTGCACTTCATCAAATTATTTATGTTATTTATATAGCCCGTCAGTATAACACTGGCGAATGCGTCCTTCGTGTGAGCGTATTTGGACAGTTCTCATATTGGTTATCTCTTGTAAATAGCCGCATTGCTAATATAGACGTTTCAGTTAAAGTCTAAGACTTCTTCAAACATATGCTGGGAGTTGAGAAAGCAGCTTTAACACTGGCTACAAAGGATCAAGTAAAAGTAAGTCAGTCTGAGGCTGAAACATTTCGTGTATCATTTGTTTGATGAACTGATACTCATCAGGGTGATACGGTGTGATTGACGAATGGCTTAACAACAAGTAGCTTTCGGTTTAACATGTTGGGTATACGTACTTTCCCGGCAACGCTATCAACGAAAATATTAAGGCCATTCGTCGGAAAACATACATTAACGAAATATACTGGTGAACATAGAACGTGTATTCGATGGACATTGCGATGTTGTACTTTCTTCGTATATCAACTACACATGAAGGTTGTTTTGTAGGGAGAGGATATCTCCTGATTGGCAGATCATACGGTTATGAATTGTGTACAGCGCTATACATCGGCTTCTAGCTACTGTATAATAAAAGACTCAAATGTAAAATATGTTAAAGCATAAGAGAAAGAGAGAGAAAAAGAGAGAGAGAGAGAGAGAGAGTAAAAAGATAAAGAGAACGTGAGTTCTCTATGAGAGTGAGCGGCGCGAGACATCGACTTGGTGGGTAGATTATGAAGTCTCCTTGATGATTACACCTAGGGGTTTAGCGGTAGATGTTCAGATAATATTATGTTACCGACGGTGCCAATGCCGATCCGTAGAGGTTCGTGAAGACTAGAGGTGTGCAAGTAGGGCGACTGTCGAGTATGTGCATTAGAGGTAGAAATCTGTGCAAACTCTTTGTTTCTGACATCGTTCTCTCCCAATACCAGCTGATCTCATGTGCCAGATTCTGCCCTTTTTCAGTAAGAAGAAACTTTTTCGACATACCTTCCCTGATTATTATTAAATACACTTAGTAGGGGTTTGGAGTTGTCACGAACAGAAAATAGGATTGTAGAATATCACATTAAGTAACGCTTAGCTATTACGAGTGAATTTTATCAGTTAGCGAGTGTAAAGACTGCTAGACCTCGGGTTTGATGAATAAAAGGATACGAGACCGAAGTTCATTGTCCTACTACTGTTTGAAAGGTGTAGTTATATTAGGATAGATCAAACATAACTAATTCAAGACGAATAAATTATCGATGGTTGAGGTTTATTCTTTACTGGATTATTGTATGCTCTCTCTCTCTCTCTCTCTCTCTCTCTCTCTCTCTCTCTAAATGCTACAATGCGCTGATAGATATTCTTAAGTATCCATTGTGCTGGACATGTAAATCAACGAAGTCTCAGAAGTAAGTGTCATGCGATTGAAGTTGTAGTGAAGGTGTGTAAACTGATATATCCTCTGGATTAGGGTCACTTAAGAATATGAGATTGTACCTTGCGATGTATCTCACCATTAGTTAAATTATATTCATCTATCGTAGCGAAGTTCGGCGTTTTACGACATATACTAAACCCTTATTTTCGGTAAAGTCCCATAAGGGTGTGCATCTAAACTTCTTGATCCAATGACGCTTCACGGTTATGAATGAAGCAACATTACCATCAATCCTAAGCGTATAATGGATATATTGTCTTCGGTTCCAAAACGAGTGAATTGATTTATGTTTCGTTTAACATAATTGGCAAGATCAGCAGCCATTTAGGGCGTTTGTTAGAAACAAATGTAGTAATACGAGCATAGTTGTTTGAATATAAATCACTTTTGTTAGTTACGGAACCGTGTATGATGTCGTGTCACAAAACATAAATTCGTTAAACATCGTTGCCATCATTGATCTAAGCAGGTAGTATATTTGAACATGAATAGCAAAAACGACACAACGTTTATAGAACACTATATTTATTTTTCAAGCAGAAGTCAACGGTTTTCAGGGAAAAAAGCTGAGAGTTCTATGGAGTTGTTTTATTCTCATAGTTGTACTACTGTCCACTCTTCCTAAATAATGACGGCAAATTATTGTAAGCAATTGCTATAAATCTTAGCATATTACAAAATATTCATATTAATTACGCCATAAGTTAAACATTTATTATACCCTGTATTATTATTATTATTATTATTATTATTATTATTATTATTATTATTATTATTATTATTATTTTTATTTCTGAGGACATGAAGCAACAAAAACACACACCGTTGACTATTTCTTATAGAGTGAAGACTTCCTTTCCGAATAAATATCAGTCACTGAGTATGTCTATTGTTATTGTCTAACTTGCCATTTTCTTTCTCGCTTCCCACCATCACTAAAATGGTTTCTTTCTCACTTCCCACCATCACTAAAAATGATTTCGTACGGATGGAGAAACATCACGTGTGTACTTGCTTACGCTTGCAAGATGAAAAAGCATCGATATATATATATATATATATATATATATATATATATATATATACATTTGTCTTCATTATAGAGCAGGGGAATTGTAAATCGTATCGTTAGCAATGTATCTCAGTCATTTAGGGCAGGTTTACAAAATAAACAACATAAATTACTGTTGTGTATCGGCAACATAGCTGTTTGGATATCAATGGTAAACTTTAGCTTTATTTATTCCAATTATTAACTTAAATCATGAAATAAATGTACAAATGTGAATACGAAACATCACGTGTTTGGTAAATAGATACAACAATTTATGTTTGAGTACGTTTTCAGATACAGAATGATCTCCCTTAGTATTAATTTTTCTTGCAGTCATGGTTCAGTGTTAAGAGTGGATATTGATCAATGTGACGAATGTCAACCATCATTGCTTTTTAATTTATGATTATTTTATCTTTTAGCTTTGCATTTTTTACAGGAATTGAAAATAGCAAGTTTTATATTTTATATATCAATATTCTATTCTTTTTCAAATCAATTTAACTTCATTGGCAAAACATAGGAAGAAACTACGGGGAAATTAAGTTAGAATATGTGTAGCTCTACATACAGTCAGAGTGTTTGTTCAACACTACTTAAAAACTGGAATGGTAGACATGGCCAATCTCTCATCTGGAAGACTGTTCCACGGAACAGTAACACACACAGAGACTGCTGAATTCTTCCCTTGATATACAAACACATATAGTATATCTTTTGGTGGATTGTGTTGATACAACATCTTTGGGATGAGGTGAAACACTCTAGAAGTAGACTTTCGTTTATCATGTTGTACGTCAGTATCTTGTACCCTAGCATCCCCCGATACTTGAGTAAAAAGTAATCAGCCAAGGTGTTATTTATTTAAATACAGACACGTTAATAAATCTATTCCTAAATACGAAATACATACAAAAATAAATAGAATTCAGACTTTTGAATCCAAGTCGAAATAAATAAAAAAATTGACCTCATGTATGAAAAAAAAAATGAACATTTTCTTTTTTATACTCATCTAACCTGTTTCTAGCATAAATACAATTTACTATCCGCTTTATATCTAACAGAATTCAGTGGTTCTAGAAATTATATGGTTCGATTCGAAATGACAAGTATTTTTAGATACGCCCATTTATGTAAATTTTCGCACTAAAATATGACAGAAGAACCGTCCCATGAATATAGAGAACCTCTTATAGACGTAGCCATCTTTCTTCTCCGCTCTGCATATATGTTGCTTCCACAGATTCCACTTATTACGAACGCACCTCTTCAGCGCGGTGTCTATTGCCAGCTAGGGCAGATAGCGTTTAATGGTGTGTGGGAGTTTTTTAAGAAGGGTGTTTATAAAACAGCAGTAAATGTTCTTGTGATAACTAAGAGAAAGCATCAAGACTGGTTTGATGATAATAATGCTCACATCGCACAACTGGTACAGAAAAAAGCATGAAATTCATTAAAAGTGGATAGATAACAGTTTGTCACCTCAGGATATGAATTATCCGGAACACTCATAAGTAACTATTAAATTAGAGTTGCAGAGAACTTAGACGGATGAAGGATAAATGGTGGCCACGGACAGCTCGTAGGTATTTAGCATATCGCCGATGTCAATGACAGTGATACAATGTATGACCTAATTAAGGCAGTCAATGGTCTTAGTCGTTCTAGTGTAGCTCCATTAAAATCCAAGGATTGACCAGCGTCGATTAGGGATCAACGCAAGCTACTTGATAAATAGACAGAGCATTATTATGATATGTTTACTGATGCGTCGATCGTCAGTACTGATATAATAGCATGCCTAAAATGGCTTTCATTTATGAAATTGTGCTTGCCCTCGGGAAGGTTGAGAAGGTTATACGTGTACAAGTCATTCGCAGTGGTTGAATACCAATGAAGGTGTAACTTAAGGGGATGATTGACAACATCTGGATTACCAAGATTGGTTTGACTCTATCATGGACTTTTTGCAAAAGGGCAAAAGGGGAAATATGAGTGCGGCAACTATCAATGGATTTCTCTTTGGAATTGGACAGAAAATGGTATTTACCAGAATCCTGAAGAATCGCCTAAATGCCTACATATGTATTTTTGTGAATCCTGAGAGACTGTGTGACTTAGGAAGAAGAAGCGGTATCACTGGTATTGTCTTTACGGCAGATCAATGCAGGTAAAGTGTATTGAAAATCGTCTAGATATACATCATGTATTTGTTAATCTCTCGAAAGCTTTCGAAACAGTTAATCGGGGTGCGTAATTTGTTGTTGTGTGCATTAGCACAATATAGAAAACACGTGTCAACTGAAATGGTTGACTCTCAGAACACGTTACGGTTGATAACTGTGTTAAACACTTACACTTGCAACACTTACCACTTATTATGGTGTAACTCTGTCTTTCGATTCCAATATTTGTGACTAATTGGGTGTAGCTTTGATTTGGCTGTTTAACCTACAACATTTAAAGACTTTGTCAAAAACATTTTCTACTGTTCAAAACGTGTTCTATGAAAACGACGTAGATATCGTAGCTTATTCGCTGAAGGATATGCATAAAGTTAGGGATTGTTTTGTATGTGCGTGTAGAAAAAGGGGTCTCAAAATAAGTCTGAGCATGACAATGTCTATGTTTGGCCCGGCTCCTAGTAAACTGTATAAGGAACGGTTAAAGGTCAAAGGCTGTCTGTACTGGATCTGTTTTTGTAGCTGGGTTGTATTAGTTCGAAGAACAAGTCGTTTCATGCTGAAATTAGTTGACGTATTGAAAAGGCTGGTGTCACGTTTGTCATTTGGAAAAGCAGATGTGGGCACTATGTGAGATTAAGCTGGAAACTAATATCGACTGTGTTGTGTCAACTTTGCTATATGTTTGTCAGACATGGGCCCGCTACGTAGCTTGTATTCGCCTGCTAGAGCCTTTCTATTAGAATTGCCTTAGGCACTTGCTTAACATCTGTTGGGATAGCTGTTAGATAGATTGGTGTCAGATGTAATCTGACACCAAAGTGTTTGGGCGAATTGCTCTTTTAAGCATTATCTAGTATAAGTAAACACAGACTGCTTTGGGTTGGCAATCTTGTTCTTCTTACCGATGACAGACTGTCCAAATACGTGAGTTATAGAGAACTAACTAGGAATACTCGTCTAGCGATTTACAGATTGTCTCAAAGACAATCTAAAATGTGTTTGAATTGATGTTGCACTATGTGAAGGGATTGCTGTAGATAAGTGAAGGTGGGGAAAAGCGATTTATGAAGGCAGACACTTTTATTTTAAAGAATAAGACAAGAGACCAGCAACTGAAAAGAAGAGCAAGTTTGACGGGGTGTGATACCTCAAGCGCATGGAGAAAATATAAACAGCTAATATACCAAGCTTGTCATTTGGTAACTATGTCACGTGCCGGTTTGTTGAATGAAAACAGATGCATGTGCGGCCGAACTAAGCACAGACAAGATGTGGCTTCAATTATGGTATTCCTCAAGATGATCACAAAATCTGCCACGTATGTGGTATTGTCTGTAAGGGTCTAATAGGCCATAAGAGCCATATCCGCGACTCTCACTATGAGGTTAACACTAATATCACATCGATACAAAAAAAAGGTGGTTATACTCGAACCCGAATATGCAGTCGCCATATTGCGGCAGGGTCAGAATCAAGATACATAGAAGCCTGAGAGAAGGAAAGATTAAGAGACAAAAAGAGAGATACATACGCATAATCAGATATGGAAGATTTAAGACAAAGACAAGATCTTGTCTGAGAATAATGTTTACTTTTGTGAATTTATTTATGAGAAAACCGCACAGATAATGATTATCCTAAACTATAAAATGGAATTAGTCTACGCAAATTACGGCTATCACTTACAAAGCGATATTTGCTCTAAAATTATATGTCAAATTCGAAATCCAGTATTTACTTAAAAGACCATACGTATATGGATGTATCGGATTATTTTTATGTCTATCTACCTATCTCTTAATCGTTTTCCCGCTCACGCTCTCTCCCTCTCTCTCTCTATCTCTCTCTCTCGCTCTCTCTATCTATCTATCTATCTATCTATCTATATCTAAATCTACTTCTATCTTTCAAATGTTAGATATGTTTATATATTTTTTTATTTACAATGGTAACACCTAAACTAATTATCTGTTCCTTAGCTATTTTGGAACACAACTGCTGATTTGAAGTTGTTAAAATGTCGTATCAGATCCTTATATACACAGTGTCTTGTAACGTGTAGGATACAGTTATGTGTATACATAATCCCTAAATGACGAGTACTATATGATACTTATTTTAGTTCCGATATGCATTTTATTCTCATTGCAAATGTCTCTATTACTCGCTAGAATATTATGGCCTATTGCCTCTACGAAATCAGGAGTTACATCCTTGAATTCATGTAAAAGAGCTTGACTTAACCTAGTGTACGTCTGCATAATCCACATCAACAGAAATCCATCTAAGGAGAATTCAGAGAATGGAATGCCCATAGATTACCGGTGTCTAGAGATTACACGATAATCAATCATAACATTAGTTCTAAGTTAAATTACAAAATGTATGTTATAAACATAAAGGTTAAGTTGTCTTTCTTGTTGAATGGGATTAACTTAGTCTCAACCCAAGCGATAAATACATTTGTTAGTACATAAATATTTTATAAGCACGAATTTTAATTAAACGAAGACTTCATAATCGTCTATTACTGTAACATATTATACGCTACTAATAATAATGCATACAGGATTATTATGCGAACTTTGCCCAAAACGAAAACGTTTCAATAATTAGACAAAAGCTTTTGTCGGCAAGTGAGATTATTTTTTTAAATAGTTTAACTAATGTTTTAAGTTAAACATTTTGAACTAGGATATTTATTTATGATGTATTGATATTAAACAAAAATCAAGCCGCGCGTGCGTGGTCCCCCTTTCTATGTGACTCGATGTGGCGAGCGTAAAATGCAATAAATATGGTCAATTTGGGGCATTTTTGACCCCCCCTTTGACCCCCTGGGGGCGCGAACCAGAATTTCTCTGAGGTCAGGGATGCTCATTTCATATCCAGAACAATTGCCTCTACATTTTGGCCAAGTTTCAGAAAAATTGAATGGATGGATCAAACGTTATGGGAGAAAAGGGTCATTTTTTGCAATTTAGGGGGCTTTTGACCCCCTAGGGGGCTAAGCCGATTTTTTTTTTAAATCGGAGAATGTCACTTTCTAACCTAGTTAAATGAGAAATTTCAGAGAAATTCAATTGATGGTTGCGGAGAAAAATCCGGACGGACGGATATACGGACGGACGGGCATGCCTCAAAACATAAGTCCTCCGATTTATAAAATCGGGGGACCAATAAGCATAAACAGAAGGTAATTACTGCAAAATGCTTTCCTATGTTCTTATGATTTTTTCCCGCACTATACTTAATTGAAATATCACAAATAATATCATTTAACCTTATTGTATGTTCAAAAACATAATTACTACCTGCGTTTGCGGTATAGATCGTGCGTACATAATAGTATGATTTATCCTCAAAATATCTTATAGGCGAGCGATACTAGCTAATCACTGCTAGTACATATTAATATTATTAGAAACGCATAATTTTCCCAGAATCTGTATTTCAGATATGCATTCCGAAACCAAACCAGTTGTTTAGTGAAGTTTCATTGTTTATAAATGATTTAAAATGTTTTGATATATTCTTGAATAGTTTATTCATTTGAATAACATTTTGTATGTATATTATCGTTAAGCAATATATATATACGCTCTTCTTCATAATCAATGAAACTAGCAAATATTTGCTCCCTCCGGTCACATAGTTTTATTTAATTGCTCAGTAAAATATGGTTATATTTACAACTACTACCATCAATGATACGACCACGTAGCACAACTGTTCGTACTGATACTGTAACATTTACACTAACTATCAACAATACAACTATTCGTACTATTATTACTACATCAACAACAACTACTACCACGATAATCGACTATTCGTACTGCTATAATAACATCAACAACAACTACTACCAGCAACGTGTTGACTATTGTGTCCATCTTTCTCTCTCTTTTCTATCTCTCTTTCTCTCTCTCTTTCTCTCTCTCTTTCTCTCTCTCTTTTTTCTCTCTCTCTTTCTCTCTCTCTCTCTTTCTTGAAATATAACTTTCTGTGTGTTCGAAAATAAGGGGGCGAGTAACCAAACGTTGGAATGGCCGCTGGCTGTTCTATCATATTGCATTACAATTTCATTTGATTACGTAACTAAACTATATGAATTAAAAAATGTCTCTAATTTATTCTATTTATAATTTTTATTAAGATTATGATGAAGGAAAATATTTTAAATACATCTGGAAATCTAAGAAAAACAATCCTGAAATTATATTTGCGAATATTAATTTATTAGAAGGTTAAACACAAATTAATTATGTAAATTTGAAAACAAGTGATGTTTGGGGAAGCTTTGGAATGGGTATATAAAGCAGCTGATAAGTAGATATCATGAGTGTATATTCGCTAATATTAATTTGTTAGAAACTTTAAAACAAATTAGTGATGGAAAGACGCGTGAGGATTTAGAAAGTTTTGGAATTGATATATAGGAGCTAATAAGAAGATATAAAACGAGAGCGATCAAAACTAATAGTATAGTTTTGGCTTCAGACAGACATATAATCTTCATTATAATTACTAGCAAATATATGCTCCCTCCGGTCGCATGGTTTTGCTAGGCTGCCGCATCAGAAATGAACGCTCACGCGTAAACCGATGGAGCCCCAGTCATATTTCTGTGGTGGTTAGACAGTGATTTTGTGTGTTTATGACCAAGAATATTTTTAGTTGAAAATGAAGAAGAAAAAGAATTTGACTATACCCCGATTTTTGTTGTACCCTCGCCCATAAATAGAAAGACCTTTAGTTTAAAAAGAAAGAAAAAAAATTGTTTGTACCCCCTCAATTTATTTATATTACCATTCATAGAAATATATTTTTGTTAAAAAAGAAAAAAAGAAATTTTTTTGACCGCCTTCCCCCAATTTTTTTTATCCTCCCCCCCCCCATACATATAAATAGTTAGCGTGGGTCCTAAAATGTGGAAGCACCAAAAAATCAAATACAGTGAACACAGTGTGTGTGTGTGTTTGTTTAATGACCTTTTTTTTATTAAACAATTGGATTCTACAATCAGTTGTATAGTTTTCCAGTACAATGTGTTAGTTTATTTTGTTGACATTAAAGAAAAACAAATCATTTTTTTTTTAATAAATAAAACATTTATAATTATAAATTCAGTTGAGGTCGTGTAAAAATGATAATATTGGATATGAAAGTATTAAGAAATCAAATACAGTAAACACGAATAGGTTTTTAATTCTCGGAAAGAAAAAGTTTACCTGAACTGAATTCATTATAGTGTGTGTGGGTGTGTGTATGTGTGTGTGTGCGCGTGTTTTTATATAGTAATTTTTTAAGTAAATTATTATTTTAAATAAACAATTTGATTTAATAAATGTGTGTTTTAAAACAATAAGATTAAGAAAATAAACAAAGTTAGGACGGTTTTGTAAATGGAAAACTGAGCACGGTGAATGACAGCGTTGTTGTTTACATATTTAACGTGGCACATTAACGACAGCTGTTTAATCAGATCGCCATTTTACCGGAGGGAGAGAGGACACCACTGATTAAACAGCCAATGACTTTGCAATTTTAACGGTCCTTGCCATTGAAATGGTTTAGAAAACACGCCGGTTATGAAGAAAATGGCTTTAATTAATTGTATGAATAATTTTTATTAATATACCCTTATCGGAAAATATTGTAAATACATATGTAAATTTTATAAAAACAGTTATAACTGTATATTTGTAAATATTAATTTAATTGAAGGAATGACTTATGTAAATGGAAAAACCCATCTGGTGTCTGTACGACTTTTAATGACAGTATATAAAGAATTTCAAAAAGATTAGTTTCAGTAAAATAGGCATACTGGAGTTTCGGCTTCAGACAGACAGACAGACAGATACATGAACTCACTTATTAATAGATATATAACATTAACCGGATAATATTCCCACATTACTTGTAGTAATACACCCTATAATTGATAATTAGTTTAGGAGTGAGTCCGTAACATAGAATGTATATATATATGAACATATACACATGCCTAACTTTATATATATATATATATATATATAAAGTTAGTTATGTGTATATATATAAAGTTAACTATGTGTATATGTATGTATGTATATATATATATATATATATATATATATATATATATATATATATATATATATTATGCATAATACTTCTAAACTGATGAAAACACACAATTATATTACTTGCAAACACGTTCTTATTATTAACTGTATATGATGTTCAACTTTAGTTTCAAATTTCTGTACTGAAAGCAATCATCATTTTTCTCGTATATATATATATATATATATATATATATATATATATATATATATATATATACATGTGTGTGTTATGATGGAATAAATCCAGGAGGAAATCCGGGTATGAGAGCTCAATGTGGTAAACCGAGCAAGAATACAATATAATGACACGAAATTACATAATTATCGATGCAATAATCTATTTCAACCTTGTGGTTTTTTCGAGCATCTAATCCAGACAATTACATTTTTGAGGCTCAAAAATGTAATTGTCTGGATTAGAAGCTTGAAAAAAACACAAGGTTGAAATAGATTATTGCTGCGATAATAATGTAATTTCGTGTTATTATATTTTATATATATATATGTATATATATATATATATATATATATATATATATATATATATGAACTTAATCTCGTTGCAACTGATATAGACACAGTATTCACGCATTAAGGCAAACGCAAATAGACACGGTCTTACAGACAAATGCACACATACAAACGAATATATATATAGAGAGAGAGATAGATAGATAGATAGATAGATAGATAGATAGATAGATAGATAGATAGATAGATGGATAGATAGATATTCGTTTGTATGTGTGCATTTGTGTGTACACCTGTGTCTATCTGCGTTTGCCTACATGCGTGAATACGGTTTCTATATTATTTGCAACGAGAATAATTTATAAATATACGCAAGGCCATTGTGAAGAACAGACTCCAACAAAGCTGCAACTCTACTGCCGGATTCGACGATTAACTGTTCAACCATTTTCGATTATTCACTAATAACGTTATATATTCAATATTGCGCAAGGTCTTGCACACCTCTTGGTATGACATGTATTTCCGGCGTTTCAATTAATGGTTACATTACATACTCAAACACCCTCTTTAAGATATTTGTTGCATAGCAAATAAGAATAAATATTGCTTTTCTCACTGTTTACTAATTTTGCTATTACTAGCAGCACCATCGATATTTCGACTTTAACTTAAGTAAATAGGATTAAACTTCATCAATTACAGACAAAAGCTGATATAACTTCAAGTAAATATCGTCATTGAATAAGAAATTGAGTAAGTTAATTCTAAATGCAAGTAGATGTGTATGTAATCTTTAACATTGTCTATATTTCCCCAACTAGAAAATAACGAACGGTTAGTTCTCTCTCCATTTCTCCTTCTCTTTGTTAGTCCTTGGGATGAAAATAAACATACTCTTTGTATACATGTTTTTAGCCTGTATATTCTACACCACCAACATATTTTGTATTCAAACACCGTCTACTCTCACTCGGTCATGTATACAGTGTCATATTATGTTTGCTTGTAGAGCCTACGTTAGGGAGCTTTCGGGAGGCAAGAGTGATTCTCTCAGTTGTTATTAGAAAATAAACCTTCCCCCGTAATAATAGTACTTTCCAGGGTGAAATCTGTAGGTCAAATATAATGTTACCTTCGTAGTGTTAACACACGGGATCACTGAAGAGACATTCATTGTTTCAGTTACTCGCATTGTCTCGGGCTTACCTACACGGGTGGTTACCATTTCTGAGTTAAATAAGATCTATCTATTACAGCCTATTTATGTACAAAATGTTTGACTACAGGACAGCTTAATCTGAAAATATTTGAAGATATTAACTAACCTGAATATAAACTTTTAACATGAAAAAACTTCTATATATAAAGAACGGAAGAGGGTTGCCATGACGTGATAAAAAACCAACACCTTTTTTTGTCAACTGTTATTACATACACTGTCACACCCTTTCACATATGCAACCCAACGTAAATAATATTTTACGTACGCTTGTCAATTTAAAAACTGGTTCTTAGGGATGGCATATTAGGCTTTGAGTACACTACGATACACTTATATAAGGACATTCAATCTCTTCGAGAAAAAAATTAATTCATATAATCCATATCATAAAAGTAAACGTATATGTGTACGGCTCGATTCAATAATAATCCATAGAAATTTGATTTCCAAGTGAATAGAGCGTGCACGAGTATTAATGTAAAGAAATACTAACAAAAATAAGTAAAAAGGAAGGAACAATGTCGTATGAAAATTTAAATTCATGAGTTAAGAAAGAGAGGCTCAATCTCTATAATATATGATAAAAATAGAAAAGAAAACAAATAATTTATTTCACATTTAATATAACCGCACACATATTCCTATATTATTATTATTTAAATAGAAAGAAGACGACGCGAGTTTATTATCTTTATCTTATAAATTAGTCTTGTCTTCTTGTAGATTAGTTGTGTCTTCTTTCTTTATCGATAGCCAGAAATAGACATGGAGATAGAGTTCTATCCATTTTTTGTTAACAGTTAGTTTCATTTCGATAGGTTCAAGTAATTAATAGGAATAATAGATAGCGAGCTGACGAAGCCTGCTAGTAGATAGATGTAGTGCTTTACCAATAATAATTCATTGGATATATTTGTCACTGTAATTTAGTTAGACATATTTTATAAAGGTGTGTAGGGGCGGTTCTGTTATTGAAATGTTTACCTAATTTAAATAAAAACCTGTCGAAAACAAGAATTATAAAAAATATGTCAGTCGGGAGGGTGCATACCTCTACTGATAACGTAAGGACTAGTCAACGTTTTATTTGGGTATTACTTCTCTAGATTGTATGAAGTATTCCTTAATATATATGCCTAGAACACGTAGATAATTAAACAAACTATTCATCAGATTAGAGTAGAATCCCACATGACCGTTAGTGTTAATGATATAGCATCAACTCCATGCATCAAATTATGAAAGAATCGAGGTTATACGATGAATAGAACCTAAGTCATCGCCAAAAATGTTACCTTTTACCTGACATTAGACCTAAATATCTCAAAATTGAATCACTTTTAAGTTACACGATGACCGATACTTTAACCGAGTTTGGTCACAAGTGGTCAAACGATGTAGGCTGGACACAAACAAACACACTCGAACGAACACATAACCTCCGCCTTCTGTGGAGATGAGAACAACCTAAGTCAGTCGTGGAACTGCATACGCCTGCCTGACAACGTAAAGATAGGCCGAAATCATACCTCAGACTTACTTCTCCGTATTGTATGAAGTTTTCCCAAAGTTATGGTGTTGATTCGTTTATAACTTAAAATCTATTTACCTGATCAGACTGAACTTCTGCGACCATATATCACATTTGAGAAAATTCGGAAGTTGAAATCCTTTCAACATTTTGTATATGAGATAACTTTTCAAAGTAAACGTCAAAGCTCAATGTAAGATAAATGCTGGATGTTATTGGCTACAATATGGGTGAAGTAGTAAGCCTCAACTCTAAAAAGCATTGAACAGAAGTGATCGGAAAAATGTGATTTTCACATTTTGCATAACCTTAACTTTTCACCTAGATATCCCCAAAATCGATCACTTCTAAGAATATGAGCGATGTTTTGTGACGATTTCTTAACCAGTGTAGACACTTGTATGTACACAAACATAATGACAAAGGAAACAAGACGGAGGTGATGAAAACCAATAAAATAACTCTAACTATGAAGAAAAAAAGATGAGAAAATTCAATCAAGCACACTAAATTGATTATATAAGAAATACATTGATTGCATTGGCTATCAATGATTTTATTCACACGGTATTATCTGTAATTGCAATTTTGAAATCCCTTTATATGTGTAATTTAAGATAACATTTTCTTACAGAATAAATACTTGGGAGGATTGTTTATCCCCTGACATTCACAATTAAGAGGAAAGTATTAAATAGCACCAGGTAACTCTGTCATTTTGTAAGATCCACCCCGTTTCGCAAGACTCTTCTTTTAACGTTAATGCAAACTCGTCAGTTATCTGAAAGAAAGTAATTAAACGGGTGCCAACAACCGCAGAAGTCTCCACTAGAAAAATCAAATCTGAGCACAAAAAAATAATATTTATTTATTTTCTGTAAACTGTGCGTTTTAGGCAAGAGGTCCTATTTCAACTCAGGACATGGTTGCATTGTAAGTAAGTAGGTAAGTAAGTTAGTGGTTCTCTTGGCTTAATAGAGGCGCAAAAGTATATACTCCACCCTCGTGAGGGGAACGTACACGAAGGTTATGATGTTTAAAATACTTTACTTTGTTCTTTTAAGTTTTCTTTCAAGTAACTGATATGCAGCATAAACCAAATAATAACGTTATTTATTATATAGTATCTGCATTTTCGACTTCCGTTTGAACATTGTACATGAAAGGAACTTCTGAATAATAATCTTTGAAAGAACGTATTTTAAGGCAGAGTCAATGAGGGAAATAGAATTTTCCCAAATAAGCGACATTGTTTCACGCCGAAAGTAATCAAAACGGAGTAATGGAAACGCGGGCGATAAAAAGAAAAGAAAAGAAAAGCCGAAAAAAGAGAATAAGAGAAAATGATGGGAAGCATTCTTCGATTTGCTGTTCTCGTCAGATTCACGCAGACATTTGGCGTAATTGACAATCGACATTCTACAGAATTGAGTACTGGCTCCGTTGCTACCAATAAGAGCAATGTGAACTTAACCAAACTATCTAAGAAACAATTCATATGTGTATAAATAAACGGGGTGGCTATGGACAAGGAAAAGCTATTAGCTGCAAGTAAAGTGATATAACATTCCAATTGTTCCAATGCAAGTCACTACGTATAAGATTGCCAGCAGTTCAATACATTAATCTTCATTGCACTGAGCTTGTGTCTACAATTTGCCCACACGTTATGTCTTACAGCATTCATACACAACCATATAGATTTAACATTTTTAGTTTCATGTAAATAACTTTATCTATATCTAAAAAATTCGTTACGCTGTATTCATTTTAATTTAATGTACACAACCAAAACCTCCGTAAATCTTACTTTGTTTTTATAGCAGAAATCTACAAATAGTATTTTATTGTTATTTTTTATTATTATTATTATTATCATTTATTTCTTGCAAATACGTGCGCCGTTTAAATGCCAGCAAGGTCACTGAATATGTCATTGTAAAGCCTCAATTAACTTTACAGAGGCCATTGCGGTCGTCTCCACTAATTAAAACAAAACTGATTGATCTATAAATAATGCACTATAAGCAGGTCCCCGTTATAAACATTACTTTTCTATATCTAGAACTGCATACATCTCCATGAAACTGAGTCGCTCAAAGTTGTTGGTCGCTTATATGTACTAAGAGAGTTTTCTTGTTTATAGCAAAAGTACATAAAAATACGTCTATCACAAATACACAAATTCGCGAAACCTATAAAACCTAGCGTACGAAACTGACATTTTACTTTACAGCACACACATGAGACAGGGATAGCTGTATAGACCTTTATGCTAGCAGATGAGTAAAGTGATCATAACAAAATGACTAATTCTACAGTTGAAGAGTTCGAATGCAAAACGCGATAAATCCAATTGTTTTAAGTTGAGACCTTAAACCATAAAAGGACAAATATATAAAATCTAGACTTAGACTAAATGATGAGTGTGGAAATGTAGCAGTTTTTGCAGTGACAGTTTCGTAATTTAGAAAATGTCGTTTATCGCGTTTTGCATTCGAACTATTCAGTTGTTATATATATTTGATTTGGACATGCTGCTTTATCCTTGTGCCGAGACAATGAATGTTGTCTGCCGAATAAAACCAGCATAGAACCTGCGTGACAATTCGGAAATCTGCTTTGATAAGCTCATAGGACACCCTTCATTCCAGGCCTGAAATAGAAGAGTTACTTCAAATCATTTGCTAAGATCGCAGGAAAAATAATCGGGTCTTTCTACTCTTCCAGAAAGTACTTCACTCCTTACGCAGTCTTAGACCTGTACAAAAGACAGATACACCCTAAGGTGAAGTACTATGACCACATCTGGATATGTGCCGCGCAGTGCCCTCTGCTGCCGTGACAAAGTAGAGAATTAACTTCGAAATCTGGTGGAGTTTGATCGCTACTTTTCCCTATAGGTCATTTATAACATAAAATAGTATCGCACATATCTCTACTTCATTATAATTTTCATTATAGGTGGTTGACTGAGCGCGAATCTCTGGTTATTCTCTGTAAAACCTTTACAGCCCAAATTCGATTTATGTCAACCACTGTAAAAATCTTTTCTGTTATTTCTCTGGGTTCCTGAAACGAAACGAGACTACCATGAACAACGTTTTTTTCCACAAAAAAACTTCACATCCGTCGAATACAATACCGTGGCGATACTTCCCAGTTGATTACAGCATAGTCGTTTTTAAATACGATGTTTACAAATTCATGTCAAGTCGCCTGCAAATATAATAAAATTCTGACCAGTTAAGCCATCGTTTTCAATCCTCTCTAAGGTGTTGTTACTTGTCAACACACGATCTCATTAACCCTCAGCCTGGGGTGGCCCCATGGCCTTGCTAAGCAGTAACTCATGAGTATTAAAAGGTGCCGTTAATTTTAAAGTAGAAATGCTTGTAATGTTACTTTCTTTGATATCATTTAAAAAGTTTTTTCTCCATATCCCACTTTCACCACGTGGGTGAAAGAGTATGCTAGATAATCCTCCTAAGCTCTTGTATAGCTACTATTCTAGAGGATTGATTTTAGTGATGGTGAACTTGTTGATTGCAGTAAAATAAATGTCTACTGTATATTATATATTACTTATCTAGAGGCCATAAACGCGTGTACACTTATAATTATAGAGACTAACAGAGTGGTACACCTGTTACACAAACTTTTGTTACTAAAGTCTAAAGCTGTAAAGATGTCCATCTGCCATAAGACAAACATACTTCAATATATATGGTGATGAATGAGTGTCGAAGTCTGTATATATAAACTGTAAGAATCAATCACTTACGACTCTGTCGAACACACCTGCGAATTTTCGGAAAAGCCGCCCAAAGAGTATTGGAGGCGGAAGAGATAACAGTGGAAAACGTGATGACGGAAATTATCTATGAAGATGACGTGATTAGACTTTCGTGTGCTTGGTGTTTTATAGATAATAACCAGTTTCGAACCCATCCTTTTCTACAGACAAGCACACGATCGGAATAAAAACAGATATACTGGAACACACTGATATGGTATATAAAAGCAACGCTTACAAATTCGCCCGCGGTGATTCTTTGAATTTTTGTTTTGTCAGACGTTAACCTTTGCTGCAAGCATCGCTTTTAGTCGGCGTTTTATGGTAGCGAAGAATCAGATTATATATCGGCTACGTTTATTTATTTATGTAATTATCTTCGATTTAAAAGAACTTCAGATCACTTGATTCGATTTTTTTTCGAATACGTAATTACGACTCTTCCCAACCACACAACATACAAAAGAAATGTTTTTCTCTGCATCTAAAAGTAGTAGGCACTAATAATCTGCTATACACGAAGTATATTATTATTATTATAAATAATAATGATGAAATAATAATAATAATGACAATAATAATAATAATAATAATAATAATAATAATAATAATAATAATAATAATAATAATAATAATAATAATAATAATAATAATAATAATAATAACAAAATATGAACTAAAAAAATTATCTAAGACGTGATGATGGTCCCCAATGTTCGGAAAACTGCCCAAATAATAAATGTTGCAGTCATAGCTAACCGGACAATGAATATCACAGAAGCTAATGATCTAAGAAAATGCGCGAGGCTTGCTGGATAGATATATAAAATATAGTAAGAACACTAGGAACAGTTAAAAAATTCAGAGAATTCACAATCAAAGGGAGGGTTGAAACCATATAAAACACGGCACTGATGAGAAAAGCTGAATTAATAAAAAATAAATAAAAAACTCGAGAGCGGAACCCAACTCAATTAATGGCATCGACTTTTTAACACAAATAGGATAATGCTGCGTAAACACAGCTAGAAACACAGTAGGAATATTACACGTAACTGAAGGAAAATGTAAATGACAGGATAGAAATAAAAAAAATTGCAAATGCGATAGCATTTGCATTAGATGGTATCACAGAAATTGATCGTCTAGGGTGAGGGAAGTTGGAAAGGCTAAATAGGGAGCGCACCATACGGAAATCCACTGGAATGACACGAACTTTGCTGGAATCGTGGAGAGACTTCAGTTCTTGTTGCTTAAATGTACGAAAAAAAATTGCTGTTGTCTTTTCCTGAGAGAGAGTTAATTAAGGGGCAGTAACTCTATTCAACTGTTGTTATTACATCGAAAGCAATTAACTGGAAATTAATTATTAATAAATGAACGTAAAAGAATACAGTAATGGAAGATTTAAGAATTTATTTGCTTTAAATTTGAATTTCTCAAAGATAGAGTTACGTCTAATCGACGTTAAACTTGCACAGTAACCACTCGTGCAGCGCCAAAGAAATCCATCAGTTGTCACTGTTGATGGCACAAGTCGCATGTTATACCCACAACTGCAGGTTTCCTCGCCAGAAATAAGCCCATGGGCTTGAAGAAATCGATCTGTTTAGCTTTTTCGGAAGTAAAATAAAGTAGGTCTTCAAACTGGAACAAGTTCAGATCCATGATCGCAATTTAATACAAAATCAAAGTTGTTAGATATTAAAGACAAAATCTGGCTCAAAATTACAATTCACAGTTACTGCCCCTTAATTAACTCTCTCTTAGGAAAAGACAATAAAAACTTTTTTTTCGTACTTTTAAGCAACAAGAACCAACTTTTTTTTCGTACTTTTAAGCAACAAGAACCGATACTTCTTTCTACTGAAACTCTAGAGAAAACAAAGAACCGTTATGAGAGATGAATAAATGGTATACGGCTGTTGCAGTAACGTAATTAATTTTGAATTTCTCTCGTAAAAAATAACAGACAACGAATTGAGTTCTACTATATCATATATTTTTATCGTATCGCATAAGCGTTAGTAATATGTGTGTGTGAGAGAAACTCTTGAACTAATGAACCTACAATTATGAATTATGGAATACACATTCAAGTGAACATGGTAAGTAACGTTGGCATGTGTTTATTTTTGGATGCATTACTTTAAAGTATGTTATATAAGGAAAGTTTGAAAAATAAAACAAGTTGCTACCAATTCTAAAAGAGTGAAACACTCATTAATGTCTTAAGATATTGGGCAGCTAAGAGTATTTGTCCCCCGGCTTGTACAGTTCAGCCAGGAACAGCTATTAGGAAATGGGTTACATAAGTTAAAGTGATTAATGTATATTTTACACAGTAATTCTCGTTTGTTATTAAAAACAATGCAAAACTTTGCCGATGAAATAATCAGACAAGAATCTTAATGGCCACGAAAGACAGACAATCAACTAACATAAGAACAGTAAACTGTTGTCAAGTACGAAATGAGTTGTCGGCAAAAATGATTAAGTTGAGGTTTTATTTAAATCATAACAGAGTTTGATTGACATTAGGAGACACACGTAATAACAAGTGTTTTACTTAAGTAGTATTTGAAATGTCAACGTCGTAGGTTAGGGCAATTAAGCTGAGGGGAAAAAAATGACTTTAAATTGTGAATGGAGTTGTTTTATTGATTTACAACCGTGAATATCTTTGAACATAATTACCTAATCGATTCAAACATTAATTTATATATGATTAGAATAATAATGGAAACAATTGCATCACTAAGTTATGTTTGTATAAACAATATATATATATATATATATATATATATATATATATATATATATATATATTATTCATTTCTGGAGGAGTACAACATTTTATTGTCGCAAGCATGAAAGAAAGACACGTTTTCTCGTTCATGATTAAAAGTTCAACCTAAAAAAGAAAGCCGACCGGTTTCGCCCTCTTTTAGCAAAGGCTATATCGGAGGATTAAAATAAGAGGTGGCGAGAAGATAGAATGGAGAAGAAAACACAACTGTATATATTAATAAAATAAAACAGCGTTATTGTATATGTACCATGTAGGATGTATCTTAGGGACTGATCACGTATAATCCCAAAATACACTCACTTTATTCACAAGGGGAGATACGTTTTAGACGAACGGGGATCGGCTCGAAAATTGTTAGATGATATAGTAAGTTAGTATGACTCAATATTGTAAATGACTCAATGCTGAAATTCCTAGCGCACGGCTGGTTTTTAAGCAAATGGTCAGTGATTGAAGACTCGTATGTGTTATTTAGAACGTCCATTGAACGGAAGGTTCCACTCTTAATTTTACGAGGTATGTGTTGTTGGGCTCTACTATCCAATATCAACGTCATCCTACCCACATATTCGTCACTTCAAGCAAATTCAGAATCATAAATTACGTTATTCTTATGGTTGGGAAAGGGGAAAAACGTATTTCCGAGAGAAGGCTATATATATATATATATATATATATATATATATATATATATATATATATATATATATATATGTATATTTATTTATTTTGGTACAGAAAAATTAGTACAAGATTCGTACCGTCGGTTTCAAGCACGGAAGGGCTTAGCCATCCGGCTCTCTTCAGCTTCTGTTGTCATCTGTTTCGGAAATGTGAAGTCACGTGTCACTCTCGTTTGGACGCCTTATTTGCTTAGAGTGTTGTGTACGTAGGTTTAATAAGGTTTGAAAAAAGGAGGGGGTGAAAAGTAAAAGTTGAGATTTACACCGGAGGAGATTTAAAGAGATATAAAAAAAATATAAAGTATTTCTATATAATTCCCGTGAGCCAATATTATGAGTTTCGTATATTTGGCCGTTACTGTTTGGGGGTTTGATGATGTGTGTTCTTGGGTTTAAGGATTAAAAGGCTTTCCCCGATTCTTTCAGATACTCAAAAAGGCGAGGGCGCCTGAATAATTTTAATATCCATAAGCAAAAGAATGGCCATGGTACCGACTTGATTCGAACTTGGCGAAATCAGGTGTGTAGTCCGTGCCGTTGTTAACTTCGCCAGGGCTACCTCTAACTGACGATATTGATGGCGCACGATTCACTAAAATGCAGAAGATAAATAACACATTTATATGACGAAGGACAATATCTGACCTGAAATTTCAATAAGACGCTCACTATTTAATCAACAGTTATGGCTAGATGTATGGTGAGAACCGTAAGTTGGAATGCAACCAATGGAACTAAATGAGATGTACAATAATCGGCAACGTGTAAGGACTGTGTAATTTTCCATCCGGTCAGATGCAGAGAGGAAACCTTATTACCAAATCATTGTGTCAGAATTACGCTAACGAGTTTTCTCTATCAGAAGACAATATTAATGTTTACTTCAAAAAAATGGAGCCTTTGTAAAAGATAACATGTAATCCTTTCGCATGTATAACAATGCGAGCCTAATGATGACAAAAAGAAGCTGAAGTTGTAAAATGTAAACAGATGTGGTATTTTGCACATACCACAAAAATAAAACCGAGAATCATTGTTGCAAATAACGGCATTCGTTACACAAAAGAAGGAATGGAGCACAATCCATAGCAAATACATCTGATATATCTCGTGATGTATGAGGAAATCGACTGACAATTTAATAAAGACGAATATAGTACGGTTATGTCCATTCAAACTGCGCGTTCATCGATGAAAATTATAATTTTAACATAAGCGTGACAGTAATAAGTTTTATAATCTTTAAAAATACTGTTCACTAGGTAAACAGTGTAGACATACCAAATAAAAGCATGTTCACTCTAATAAATTATCGTTTTCTGGAGAAAATATATCGATTAATATTCATGAAAAAGGAACCGCTATAATTAAAAAAAACATGTTCAGCCATGTAATTGTATTTTGTAGAATGTCTACAACTTGCATATTAACAACTATGCTATTTTTATTTACAATTTTCGGATGAATTGCTCGTTGTTATTTTTTTGTTTTTTTAAATAAAAATCACTCCAGACAAGGCATGCAGCCACTTGATGTAAGGAGTAAACAAGAACAAATATGATTATCACAAAAACAGAAGATTTATATTGGCCTTAGTCTTGAAAAGACAAAGGTTTTAGGTAGGAGGAAAAAAGTCAACAGGAACAAAGCTCCACAAGCCTGCGGTTTTTGGAAAGAAAGTACTAGAATAGGAAGCTGTATTACGATGAGGTATCAAAACAGCAGAAATGATGGAGACCACTAGACCAACGAGGCAAACGTGTTGGAATAAAAAGAAGCGGGGAATATATCTAATGATTCTGAAGAACACTGACCATAATAGTATTTATAGAAAAGACTCAAACTAACAACATCACGTTTGTGAAATAGAGGGTGCAGAGATGAAGAAAATCAAATTACAAATATGTTCAAGCACCTTATCAAGAAACCTCAAATGGGACAGAGATTCATCAGCCCAAATATAACAGTACTCCATACATAGTATGATTGTAGATTTGTAGAGATAGAGAATAGTCTTATGTGTGAGAAAGTGTTTGTAGCAATAGAGCTAACCGACTTTACGAGAAGCAGAAAGAGCAATGGACCTAATCTATGAATTCCGAGACAGATTTAATGAGCGAAAAAAGACCAATAAGTTTTAGAGTAAATTTCTCCCCAAGAGCAGAGTCATCTATGAGAATGTCAGAAAGAAAACGGGCACACCTACGCTTGATAGACACGAGCTGTTATGACAACGTTTCGATCGTTTTACACCCATCCCGTTCGTTATCGAACTGGAGAATCATCTAATAATTGTAAATGATAAAAATGCATCGTTCTTAAAATACAAACACTTATTAATAATTGAAAATGCTATAAAAGTAAATTCATATGAATAGCATGGCTATTTTTGTGACCAACTTGATGCTGTTGCTGCCATGTATTCCCACAATCCCTTTTTAGTACTTATAGGAGGACGCATGTGAAGGTTGCCAACATCCATAAGTGAAAGTGCTACTATTTTAAAAAAATATTGGCGTAACAAGCTCAGATGCAACCCACCAGACGGATATAGCGTATCATAATAGATACGTCGAGAAATTAAAGATATTATTTATAATTTAAGTGCGGCCAATAAACAAAAATGCTAATTAAAACTTAATATTGACACACCAACTGAAGTGTATCTTATTGTTTTACATAACCCGAGGGTCATAATCAATTTCACCACCTAATTATTGACTTATTAACTTACTTTTATCATGTATATCTTAATCATCTTTACATCATGCTTTTCTACTTGCCGGCGTCGTCATTCGTGTGTGCGTGTTGTATCCTGCAGACTGAAAACAATTTCAGTTAGCTGTGATACGAGATCGCCAACATATTTTCATATACGTAATCACACTATTAAATTACTAACAGAATGTTAGAATATGACTGATTTATTCGACCTAGGATCGTCCATTTACCTGAAATATCAAAGGGAAAAGAGAACGAATTAGATAGAAACAATCAATTAATTAACGTTTAAGCCATTGTTTGATTACAGTGTATGCTCGTTAGATAAGCAGCATTATCAATAGGTAGCGTCTCAACTAAGGCGTCCGTTTACACTGACTTATTATTAATGTTTTTTTGTAGACCATCTGAAAAACAGGTATCCTGTTCACCCATGTGAACTGTAAAGAATTGACCTCATTTATGTCTATGTTATAGGGCTCAAGTTGTATCCGACTAATTACCATTGACTTCATTTATCACAGATTTAGCTAATACCAAAAAGGCCAAACATTTGAGTATGTTGTCATCCCTTCTCCTGTTTCAACATAATGCTATATGTTAAATATTTACTTTAAGAAACGTACTCACTAATAGTTTGAATAGCAATGATTGGATGTATAAAAAAAATGTAAATAAAATACGATTATGGCTAAATTAGGTATAATTTAGCTAAATTAGGTATTTGAATAAATAACTAGAGACCGACATATATCTCTATTCCTGTCGCTATGTCCAATTTAACATTGCCCTTAATATTGACCTTAATTACTTTGAAAAGTAATTCGTTATTTTATTAATGTCACCACACGAGTGTCCGTATTCCAGTTGTTTACCGTTATATAAAAGAAATATTCCATAATAGGATGAGTGAAATCGGAAATATTTAAAATGTAACATTGAATTATGACGTGTGAAATATGATTTTCATTCAACTTTTCAACTGCACGGAGTTTTATTCGTATGCTAGTTTTGTTACATCGAATATTTCATTAAGGGTTTAAATGTTGTTTAATAAGCGGAGTTCAAAAATATGTTACATTTAATAATTTTCTATGGACAAATTACTAACCGAATTCTTTTTCGTGAATACATCTTATAAATACTCATTATATTTCTGGTTTAGATATTAAAAATCATGATACTCGTTCTTTACGCATTTTAATTAACATCCTAATCGATTGGCATTACGATTAAATTTCTTTTCAGTCTGACAATAATATTTAAAATTAATGTAAAATGAAAACGTAATGTAATGTAAACAATACATAAATCCTAAAAAAAAGAAGCAGTTCTTAAAGACAAATTTAGTAAGAACAAACAAAATGTTTTTGTATACCTAATTTACGCTTTGATTTTAATCTTGCATTATTTGCGTATCTATGGCGTCCCCTTACACAATTATGGACGGGCCCGCACAAGAACATAATTACACACACATGTCTTATGAAACGACATTAAATATATTCATTTTAACGTTTGGATTCCAAACAGATTTGGTTTACGCTCAACTTATTATTTTATTATTTCATTATTTTATTCCGGACTACGACAAAATATCTGTAATAAATATTTATTGTAAACACTTTTAT
>OY744515.1:247344051-247416551 GCA_963556195.1 Sepiola atlantica
AGTAATAATGTACTCTTACAATTATTGATCCCGGACAACGCCGAGTAGAGCAAATGGTCCCTGACGAGTCTTAACTTCTTATCGTATTTATTTCAACATATTTAGAAGATACGTAATGTTGATGAAGTCAATAGTTCGAAGAGATTTACTATATTTCCCTTACCAAAAGTAATACTGTAATCTGACAATTATTGATCACTGAAAATGGTGAGTAAAACATGAATGAAAAAAAATTAATTAAAAAAAATAAATGAAAAATAATGAATGAACAATGAAGGAAAAATTAATGGAAAATAATAAATGAAAACATTTAATGAATAATAAATGAAAATAAGTGAATGTAAAAAATGAATAAAAACTTCATGGAAAAGAATGAATTAAAAAAATGAGTCCTTCTCAAAACTCTGACTCCCTCACTTTGTTCAGAAGACGTGTAGATGGTCCTTGAGAAACCTTACATCACTACAGACTCATGTTCAGAATATGTGCGGCCGGGATTGAGCAACCCTCGACACACTACAGATTCGTGTTTAGAAGAAGTGTAGCTAAAGACTCATGTCGAGAAAAGTTACGGCTGGTAATAGAGCAAGCCTGGCCTCACTACAGACTCTTGTTCAGAAAAATTGCGATTGTGATTAAGAAACACTTGCTTCACTACAGACTAATGCCCAGAAAAAATGCGGTTAGCGATTGACAATTCTTTATCCCAGATAACGCTGTGTTAAAACGCACCTACTCTATCTATTGTATTGAGCACTATTGCCACAAGATATACAAGTAAACAGTAGTAATACTATAGTATTATTTTATAACTCCTGGACAACACCAATACTATTTCTTTCATGCAACATCATAAAAACGGTAAAGTTCTGTATTCCGGGTAACGCTGTGTTTCAACTCTCTTTCTCCATCTATTGTATTCAGTACTTTTGCCGTAAGATGTACCACTTAACAGTAGTAATACTATATTATGATTTTCATCACTCCCAAGCAACGCCAATACATTTTATTGTATACAACATTATAAAAAAAGCGTTAAAATTATGTATCCCGGGAATAGCTGGGTTATAACACATCTAGTCTATATATTGCATTCAACACTTTTGCAATAAAATATACCACTTGACTGTAATAATACTATATTATTATTTTCATGACTCCGGAACAACGCCAATACATTTTACTTGTATACAACATCATAACGAACGATACATTTCTTTATTCCGGGTAACCCTGTGTTCAAATATACTTCCTCTATCTCACTGCCTAACATATTTTTGGTATTCTTTTCACTAAAGACTGCAGGTAGATTACTCATAGAACTGTCCATCATTTCTGTGCGAATGGTAATTCGTGACATTTGTTCAAGTTGATCCCACACAGGTTCACTGCGATTTAAACTAACATGACTACACTATGTATCGTCCCGTTTGTATTCTTTTTTTATTAGCAAGGTTTTTGAAACGTTTGCTAACGATAGCTTGTCTATATTCTGCTGGTCTTTTAACTGTTGACACTGAGCAGATCTGTCGGTTTATGGATAATTCGGGAGAGGGTAAGGCAATTTCGTTTGCTATTTCAAAAGCGTTCGACAGAGTTTATTGTATTATGGGGAAGGAACATGACATTATTAGGTCTTATTTTTATCGAAGCTTGTGATTAATCTAAATTGTGTCTCCTAATCCTCTTTCCCTATGAATGCTCGTGCTCCTGAAGGGCTCGATTATAGACCCAACATTGTTACTACTCTATATTAATTATGTTCCAGATAATATTATCCAGAAGATTAAAATATATGCTTTGAGATACGATTCTCGTTTCTGGTGTTTCTTCTCGCCCATCTCCTTGACATCAGTAAGAATATGAAGCTGATCTAGAAGTTGACTTTGATTCAATTGTGTATTGGGTTACGGATCGCTGGTTTCGTTTAATCCTGTTAAGATTAGCTCGTTTCTTACCATTCCTGGGATTTTCATGGGTGACTCTGCTCGTAGAGATAAATACACTCTGAAATTTCTTCGTCTTTTTTTTCTCATTAAATCTTTCTTTGAATTCAAATATTAAATTCATTGCTCTTACTGCTACTCGTAACGTCTGTTCTCTCTATCGATCCATTTTTTCACACCTTTGGCTAGTAAGTCTCTGTCCTCTTAACGAGTTCTTGATACGGTTCAAGCGCGTCTCTGTAATTTAGTGGGTCCCACCCTATTTCTCGGCACCCTCTCTTTCCCAAATGTGATGTTTATTATCTCAATCTTTTCTATAAATGTTATTATGACATGTTCTCTGCATAATTGTTTGATCTATTTCCTACTTCTTTGTTCCTTCTTGTTTGACTCGCTGTTCTAGTTATTTTCACATATACGGTGTTTTACACATCGTTATAATAAAGCTTCTTATTACAGTAATAACAATAATTGCCGGCTTGGGGAACTCTCTTACTGCTGACTATTTTCTATTACATATAGCTTTGGTATTTTTATTATTAAGAGCAATAGGCATATCCTATCTTCGCCATAGTTATTTGTCGTCATTTCTCGCATCTTAAATCAAGTGGCTTAATATGTTGTCTGGAGCGATATCCATTAAAAAAATCCGCTGTTTGCGCCAATCAAGACGTTTGTGTAAGAACGTACTCAGAGTTTACTTGTATGATTTCTATCAGAATTTTGCATGACTTGCAATATTAGACCCACACGCTCCGTTTCATATGAAAATGCGTGATTCTACGGTATACTGTAATAGCTTATCTAATTCAATACATTCCCTAAAGCTGAATCATAAAACCGACTTTGACATTGACTACCCTCAAACACACTAAACCAGCGACTAACCAATGCTTTATTTTATTTATCTCCTCTATAAGAGGGTTGGGCACAATGTCAGGTGTGGGTTTGATGAAAGTGTTTCTGTTTAACAAACTGGATTCGAACTTGGAACACTTTGGTTTTCAGTCCGTGTCGTTAACCACTTTTATAATTGGTGTAATATAGGAGGTTTCAGTTCATTCACCAATTCTTGTCGGTATTTTGATTTCTCCGTTAAAAGACCCATTGAATTATGTGCTAACCTACTGGATGATTTTACTCTCGTTATCATTCGCCAACAGCGTGATGTTGACAAACATTCTATCATATAAACCTGTTTCAGAGTCTGATGCTCATTGTTCATGTTGGCACAACTCCCGGACATTGTTTTCGTTGTGCGATGATGTTTACAGTCGTCAGCGGTCTTTAAACGGATTCTGATGACTGATGACATTAACTTTTAGGGTGTGTTTGTCTACTGGCCCTACATTCGGTCTTCTGTCTTATGTCTCGTAAAAATATATTCCACTGAAGTTCTAGGATTAAAATGAAATCGTTCTGCTTCAATATATTTCGTTTTAAAGTAATGATTTCTTGTATCAGTTCAAGTTTTAGTTCACGTTGTAGAATAATTTTGTTTGAAAAAACTCTTATACAAAAGAAACTTACAAACAAAAGCGGATTTACGTCGGATTCAAATGTTGTGGGATAAACTTGAACAAAAAGTCGGAGAAAAACAACCGAAACTGCAGCTTCACTATGGCAACTTTGCAGGATGCCTGACCGGAATTATGGTCAGTCTACCCTCCGTTCTTTGTAGAAAACAACAGGGAATGTATGAAAGAGTGATAACAGCTTAAGGGGTAGGCTTAGTTACTGAAAGCTTAAGGTGTTTGTGTGTGCTTAGTTCAATTTTTACTTGATGTTTCTATAGGCGACTTTTATAATAAAAACATGTGTTCATGATCACAGTAAGTACATGCAAAACATTTTCAATAGTTGCCAAATACATTTTCCTGCCGGTGTTTATATATTACTTCTGTGTCATTCAAGTTGAAACAGGATTATTCACAAGAATAAAAGTCTCCAAAATGGACAATGAATGAATAAAACTATTCACAGACGAGTAATAATAGCAACATTAACATAGTATATAGTTTTGTTTCCTGGCTATATTTTAATACAGTGGGATAGAATACGGGCCCTATAATAACTCAAAACAAATAAACATCAACCAACAATGTTATAAACTGTTTCCACAATCGAGGGTTACTAAATGGTGTTAATGTTTTGGAGAATGAGTCATTTTTTTTTAAATTTAGGTAATCTAAACGACATGTTAATCTGTTCAAAGTATGCTATTTAATAATTGCACTATACTATATCTCAGATTAACACATTTGGAACGTCACAGTTTACTTTCAACCATTATAAAGATGTGTAAGGTAATTTTTGGGAATATATACCTTCCTTTGTTTTTCTTATCTTCTGCTGTCATTGTTATATATATATATATATATATATATATATATATATATATATATATATATATATATACCATTGATGCATTATGGTCTCTCAGTGCTGGAGGTTTCGTCTATCCAAATAAATAGCATCATTTTCTTTGTTGTCGCTATAGCGTGTAGCTAGTCAATCGTGGAATCTTTTTCCGACTAGTTGGTTATTATATCGGGATGGCCCTCAAATAACTGAGTGTATTTAATGGCTATATATTCAATTTGGTTCTATAGTATGCGGGTGTGTGGACAGCGCACGTGTGTCCCAACCTAAATTGTCGTGTATCTATATAGATAAATCATATTAGAAAGGTACAGGAAACTAATAGCATACATGTGTATCTTTATACGCATAATTTATTGCCGCCGGTTTACTAGAAGAATTATCTTACTTGTCGATGTATTTCAATGAGGATATATTCGACTGCTGGTAATCATTACGTCTTTCATTGAAATTGTCACGTATTTTCGGCAGAATAGAAAAGTATTGTGTTAACGTTGTCGAATACTGTGAAACAGAGGAGATGGAAATCATCAAATTATAACAGAAATACGTTGAAGCAAGCGAACATGTCTATCTTGTACACATAGCTAACATGACAAAAGAGTTTCATGAATCATTCGATATTATGTATTCTCCATCAACTACGGCTTGTTTCGTCGGTATTTTCTACCTGTTAAAATATCTATTAAGATATTACTAGGAAGTATTCGCAGGTTAACGTATGTTATGTCAGGATTACGTGAATCATATGTCAAATTATATTGATACACATTTTTGTATTCTAAATTGTATTGCATTTTCCCGTGAATTTATTAATTGCATATAGCTAAGTATCTTCAGGATTATCTCTCCGTGGATTACTTTAGATTATTTCAGTTGTATTTGCTGTCATTCTGTCGAGGTCTTAAACGACGAAAGTAGATTGGAATGTATGACCTTAAAATGTTACACAAAAGCAAACGGTCAATGTGATACTGACAGCTCTTTGCATCTTAGTCGGTGTTAAAAATATAAGAATAAGATAATAATTATATATAATAATTTATATATAATAATAATTTGTGTAAACTTATATTGATTTAACAGTTTTCTTTTCTAAATTCATTATTAATCAAACCGTTAAATATATCTAACTAAACAATAAATAAGATAACAAAGCGATAATGGCGTTTATATTGAGAGCACTGGAGTGCGAAAATGATAATTATTAAAATGTATATTAACATATCATGTTTATATTTTTAATTAGTTATTGGTCAAAGACAAATATATCAGAATATCAACTACAATTAATCAAGTCATAAAACAATGACCTTTTTTTAATACGTAGATATGTAATATGCAGTACATTAAGTTTTGTCTAAGGCATTCAATAAACAATTCTGCCATTCGAAATCAGTAAATCCTAAAACGGGACCACATATGAGGGTCATTACTACACTAATAAATTAAAAACAATTTACAGAAACAACAACTGTTTATTTTAGGTAAGCAGCGATTACAAAGAAAACGTAATTTTTATTAAATAATTAATGATTTAGTTTTATTGAATATTTGAAGCTATACCAGGTTTGTATTCTTCATAATTATTACTTGATGCCAAATATGTGTTCCTCCGTTGTTCGATTAAATTCAATATTTCCTTTTAAACTTCCATTATCAAAGAATTAAATATAATTTTAGATTTTAGATACTAAAAAAATAATATTAGACCGACATGAAGTATAGTATAAATATAGCAGCGGAATTGTTGGGTAGCCAGATGTTGAAGATATAAAACAATTACCAGTTACAAATCAAAGGACACCCAGTATTGTTCAGGCCATGAGAGAATAGGGACTACATGTTCTCCTATGGATACATTGCTTCCGTTCAATCTTAACACTGGCATATGGCTTTAAAACCAATCAGTTTAAAAGAATATACTTTTAAAATTAGTTTACCTAACAATAGTATTGTCAACGTATTAAATATGTTTTCTTCTTAAGGGTGCTGGTACTTCTACTATTTTTATTTCTTATTTTTTATGGGAATTGCCCCAGACTATGCACGAACCCAATTGATGTAAGGATCTAACACATAATACTTTTAGATACAAAAACTAGCCAACAATAGGTTTTAGATGGATTGATTCTGCCTCAGAGAAAAGCAATTATCCTCCTTTGTACGAAACATCGCTCATGGAATTTGAGGATTAAAGAGCAAAATAAGGAGGGCGAGAGTTACAAAGCTGCCGAAAGTAAACCCAACGGCCATTTTCTTTTCTCCTCCTACTCTTACTCATCTTAATACTACTACTACTTCTACTACTACTACTACTATGATGACTAAAAGCAGTAATAATAATAAGAAGAAAAAGAAAGAGGAGGAAAAGATATGTGGATTATATCAACATTTGAGCAGAGGGGGTGGTTGCTAGACTTGTATGTGTATCGGTAAGCAAAAGGTATGTCACCCTTACCTCAACTTACTCGACAAACACTTACCCCATACACACAACATGCACATACTTTTTAACAGAAATTCTACTCCACTATCGAATCCATGAGAAAAATCCTCTCTGCAGAGCCCAAAGCAATAGTAAACTCAGCATTGGCCAATATTTTTGTTAGTTTCCATGAAGAAAGTCTCCTATCTAGTTCAAATAGACCAAATATCTACTTTCGTTATGTTGAAGACACCTTTAGTCTGTTCAACAATGAAACGGAAGCGTACGTTTTTTTACGTCCCTTAACAATATTCATCCAACTCTTAAATTCACTATTGATAAGGAAGCCAATTTTTCACTGCCATTCCTTGATGTATTGGTTAATAAAGCTTCCTCTGGTTTCTTGACATCAGTATATCTGAAACCTACCTTTACTGGTCTTTACACTCGTTGGGACTCATTTTGTCTCACAAAACAAAAGTTTAATCTCATTAAGACCCTTATCCATAGGGCATTAAAGATATTTTCGACGACCAAGCTGGATGAAGAAATTTAATTTATCACTAAGACCCTCTGTAACAATGGCTATCCTTTAGACCTTGTACAATTTACCATTAAAACAAAAATATCAGATTTTTACAAAAGCAAATCAGCTTCTGTAGACAGATGTCCTATTTACCTTCGCCTACCTTAGCTTGGTAACATTAGTGATAGATTTGCTAAACAAATCTCTTTGTCTGTACAACAATGTTATTTTGCTGCGAATACACGAGTTGTTTTTTCCTCTCGACCGATCTTGACCTGTATTCGAAAAGATGTCCTTCCCCCACATCATAATAATTCTATTATTTATTTATTTAAATGTAGTTGCAGTATGCGCTACGTTGGGATGACGTCACACAGATTAGGCATCCGGGTCAAACAACACGTGCCCACAAAAATTCGCAATGCTTATTATTCACCAACTGACGTTTTGAATAATACTTATGGTTCGTCGATAGGTGAACATCTCATAAATAACCGCACCTGTACCTCTATATTCAGTGTCGACTTATTCTCCATTCTTAGTAAGTAGCATTCTCCCTATCATCTCAAGATCCTAGAAACAATCTATATTAAGTCCTTGAGACGTTCTCTTTGCAAGCAAAGAGAAAATCTCCTCGGGCTTAATGTTGTTTCTATTTGATTGAACTTTTTTTTTACCCTTTTTTAAAAATGTTTTTACCCATTTCCCTCGCTATAATTCTCATAGCATCTTTTTTATATTTTTTATACGTAACCTCGATATTTGGCTCTGTTGATCGAGGTACGAAACCGGTCAGCTGCCCTTTCACTTTTTTATTTCTTAATTGATTATGAGTAATAAATATTTTCTCTTCAATGCCATTTTAAAGTTTTGTACGACAAAGAAAAAAGTATATATATATATATATATATATATATATATATATATTTAAGAAGAGTAATAAACACATATATTGCTCGCTGCCAACAGCTCTCCGTGTTCACATATACAGACGCATATCATCATGTGATGACCATTGTTAGTTGTCGTTTCGACTTCTCTTATCACAACGAACAATAATGGCGGAGATCCAACTTTCTTTTAGTGAGGCATTTGTATATCCTGCTGAGGCGGTTAAGATATTCGATTTTGATCTTGCTTTTAAAACAAACTGTTCGACTTTCTCCAGTTATAGGTTTCCTATTTCAAAGTAACCGCCTGGTCATGCTGAGCTTGGTAAACCTGCTATTTGGACAAAGGGCGAGTAGTCTATGGTGTTGTTGAGTGCACAACTGAGGGTTTTATCTCAGGCACTATCGACTTCCGTATGATAAGCCGTTGCATAGCGGCCCGTAAGACTCTTGATTTTGCATACCTTACCTTGTAATATATTTAATAAAACATGTGCATGCAGTATGTAAATAAAAATATGTATCCGTAATGTATTAAATGAAAAAGTTATTGTAGCATATGAAGTAAATAAGCCTTGTATTATATATATAAAAAAACAACACTTGCGGCCCCATAAGCTCTATTTGGTGAGATATGCACAATTCATGCCCAGACAATGTTAAGTGTTATGAAGTTGTCCAACAGCAAATAATAAATAAAGGAAGTCAAGTCGAGGGTTGGTTTAACAAGTGTATTAACAAAGTAAGAAAGTGACTAGCACTTGGCAAGAAAGTTACAAGACTGTGCTTTGTCTTCTCTGTGTCTCTGGTGACTCGCACTATTTATAGTGACAACCGGTGTAGTTTCTCCTGTGTAAGAACGGCCAGTGTTACATTAAGTTAATCTAACATTTCTAATAAATTGTTCTATAACCTTCGATTTAAAGTTTCCGTGTTTAAAGAACTCCCTTCGTTTTGTTGATTTTGGTTAACCTTCCATTAGGTCAAACGGCGAGTATTCTATATGGTTGTTGAATGAACCACTGGGGTTTTGTTTCGTGTGATGAGCCGTTGCTCTGCTATACGCAAAACACTTCTCTTTGCATACCTCGCCTTCATGGTTCATAAGCCTTTTAAATAGTTGACAGTTTCCCCCGTTAAGGATCCAATATATTCCTGCTGGTCTATTCTCTGGGATCAGCAGGATGTCTATGCTGTTTATTTCTTAGGGTCAATCCACTGGTAAGTATTAATATATACTTGTCCATGAAAATAAAATTTAATATATATATATATATATATATATTTATATGTATATGTATATATATATATATATATATATATATATATATATATATATATATATATATATATATATATATAGTTATGTATGTATGTATGCATGTATGTATGTATATATATATAGAGAGAGAAAGAGCTAGAAGAAAAAAGAGTGATAAATATGCGACGATTGTCCAAATTTATTTCAAATTTCAATTGTTCAATGCAAGGTGTATTCAGTAATAAACTAGTGTTTATTATTCTTTCCTTAAGCCAAGGCTTTTCAAAGATCGAAATCTCATCATCAGAGGAGAAATACAGATGGATAAGTTGGCTTTCGAAAAAACCAAAGTTCAAATATTTGAAAAATATGAAAATTATTATTAAAGGAATTTTTGTTAAAAAAACGCAGTGAATGAAAAGAAAAATTCCGTGAAAAATATATGCAGATTGTCTGGGTGGTAAATTTCCGTTGAAAAGAAGTCAGATGAATTGTAGAATGTTAAGAAAACTTTTTGCGTGGGAGCAGTGTGGAGAAAGTGCTCAAAATATAGGTGAGTCCAGACGCACTTAAAGGGGATTGAAAATGGAGAAATTGGCCATTTTTATATACTTCCAGGGCCAAATAAAGCAGATGATATCTCGTTCCAGGTTTAAATCCAAATGAAACAAAAAGGCAAATGGTTAAAGATTTGAGGTTAGGGGGGAGGGTTTATGAGGTACGGGATTGTTTAAATAGCCGCTTTAAGAGTTGGGAGGAAATAAAAAAAGAAGGCAAAGGAACAGGAGGAAGGCTGGTATGGTGATGAAGTTAAAGTGACAGGGTGGTTGAGGGTGTGGGCGGGCGGTAGGATATATGTTTTGGAGGGTGGGATTAATCTGAAGCGGGATAGGAGTGTCGAGATTGTATTCTAAAAATAGAAATCAAATGAGTGAGCTTCTAACATTTCAGAGGTGACAAGTGAAGCAGCTAAAACGAATTAAATGTAGTTACCGGTAAGGGTTTCTGGGGGTTTAAAAAGGGTTAAAATAGAATTAGTTAAAAGCATGGTAAAATAAATAGAGGTATGAGAGAGAGTGAATGATTAAAATTTAAAAAATTAAAAAGATTAAAAAACTTTAAAATTTAAATTTTAAAATTTAAAAGGAGCTAGGAAATAGTTAATTTAAAAAATGTTTAAAATTTATTTTAAAACCAAATTAAGGGTTATATGAATAATTAGAAGGGACATTAAATGACCAAGGAGAAAAAGAGGGGGACATAAATTAATGGGAAAAGAGTTAGTTAAATTAAAGATCAGGTCTATCCTACTCAGATATATTGAAATTTAGGAGAGGGGAACAGTGTAAGGGATAAGGATAGATTGTTTTAAACATATATATATATATATGTATGTATATATATATATATATATATATATATATATATATTGATAACTACGTGAATCGGCTTGTTAGAGTGGTTCAGAGTGTTTATTAGCACTTGTATACAGTGCTCAATATTTTCTGAGACAGAGCTTAATGTATATTAATAAAGTTAAACTTTTAATTCCGTTACCATGGGGGCACGCGCTTGCGCTCGACCTTAAATCTTGTTCATTTTTATCCTCTACGGAGTATAACGTGAAACACGATGTGTTTACTCATTAGACATTATACTTTTATAATTGGCGAAATTCTGTTATGGCCAAGAAATATGTGTTACAAACAGGGTACGTTAATTGAAAGACTTATGAGGTGCAATATGAACACACAAAACCCCGTTATAGCAACTTATCAGACATGGTATACCTAGTTATTAAACACGAACAACTATGAGATTCGACTTATTTACTAATATACTGACTACAGCCAGATTTAAGACAGGGTCAAGTTTGTTTTTAATTGTCTGAATCTGACACTTCGTCTCAGATAATAACCTCTTCCTAAAACGGGTAGTCATCGAAAGAAAAAGGTAATGGCTGAGAAGATTGCCTCTTTAACACACATATTATTGTAGCCCAAGAACAATGCACTTTAAAAAATTTTAGTTCTACACTAGTGTACGTACTTCTCTCTAAAAGTTAATATTCTTATATTAGAATATTTCTATTTTTCGAGTCGGATTAAAAATATGTACAGTGATTTAGATATAGGAATCAATATTACTCTGGATGATTGACATTGTTATAAGTATTGCATCGCAAAACTATTCATGTATATATATATGTATATATATATATATATATATATATATATATATATATATATATATATATATATATATATATATCAGATAAGAAGGATGAGGGTAATCCGACGTAATGGAAAATGAAAAAGGAAAAAGCAGTAGGACCGAGGTCCGGATTTTGTGAGGTCAGAACCATCTACATTTATTTCATTCTACGCGACTGACCTCACCAAGCCTGAACCTCGGTCCTACTGCTTCCAGTAGTGGCTACTACTTCTTCTCACCAACCCATCATGTCAACCCAATATGTTCACGTACTTGCATTACATTTTTCTTAATATTATCATCCTGAAGAAGTCTTACAAATAAAGACGTAACGTTGATGAATACATTAAAAAAAACATCCTTTTTGGTTTTTCCTTTTTCATTTCCTATCTCTCTCTCTCTCTCTCTCTCTCTCTATATATATATATATATATATATATATATATATATATATATATATATATAAATTATTATACATATTTTACCCTGACCAGAAAATAAAAAAAGGAAACTATCAGTAGATGTAAAATTCTTGTAATCTCTTCATATATTGGGAATGTAAATATTGATGTCATTTGTTTTTAGTTTGAATTTTATTATACATCAAGAGTAAGACTTTTAAATGGAAAATCTAATCGATTCAAATCTGAGAAATATACTGCGGGCAAATACACATCTCCAGCGTAAATACTAATACATACATACACTTGTCTTTATAATACATGTCTGTATACGGCTATAGCCATTGTGACACTTGGACAGAACAAGATGGCTGGAAACTTTAGACAATATCAGGTGCTGAATGTCTGAGCACGACGGCATTTTCACGGGATCCGCTCTAAAAGACAAGAGATCACAGACTTTAAAATATATATAGAGGCTATTCCTTAAAGAATGGCGAAGTTTATTTATGACTACTGCTGCAGAAAAGATGAAATCAGCTGTCAATTTTTTTCTGCTACAGCAACACAATACCGTTTTTACATGTGAATACTGGTGTTAATATGTAAGATGATAATAGAAAGAACGCAACCTCTTTTAGCGTATTTTAATTCTATTACTCACATATAGTGTTTACGTGTTCATGCCTTCATATTGCCGGTTTACAATCGAAAGAGATTGTGTTTAAACAATGACGGATAAAAATGGAAAATAACCAACAATTTTTCTTTTACCAGTTTTTAGCAAAGTAGTTGCTTCTAAAGACTGATCTTAATGCGAGCAAAACGAGTATTTTTAAATGATTCTATGCGTTTTGCCACAACTAATTCAGTAAATATGGTACTAATATCCTGATCTAAAACCAGTTAAGCGCGTTAAAGGAACAACAGTGAATACAATAAATATATAGACAGCGGGTGAAATTTACTAAGATCAGAATCAAATAAATGAGTCAAAACAATACAATAAAAAACATAGAGATTAAACCAATAAAATATAAATAATACACAGGTTCTGCTCCCAGCGGCAGTGGATACCCTTTAAATTGGTACCTGTGCGATATTTTTTTTTGTGAAATATGCGTTACCCGATATATTTTTTCTCCACAGTATTGTTTTTATCCCAAAACAACCTGAATAAAAACCACCATACGAAGCACTACTGGGATACGCAGATAGACTTGTGTTATTTATGCGTTATTCTTATCTTTGTCTCGTTACCATAACAAGTCTTGAGCGTCTAGTCTAGTATAATAACACGGGAGGATATTGATCCTTACTCTGGCCAAGGTTTTAAAAGAAAGTGAATTTAGAATAGCTTAGACACTTTAGCCCGTCGAATAACTGAATATCACTCATCTGCAATACTGACCATGCTATACGTTGCTTACCTTAAGTGATACGACAGAAAGCCGTGTTTCAACGTGATATACGTCATCAGATGGAAGCAATAGGAATCATATAAAGTACAAAACTGATACAGAAAAGACATGATTTACTCAGAATTAAAAAGTCTCCTACTCTTATTTGTGTGTGTTTGCTGTGCGTATTGCTTTCAACTAGATAACGAATTTCTTTTTAGCGGGGATGATGCTGATAATGATCGAGATTAGAATAAGCTACAGCGCCTCCTGGCAGTAAGCATAGGAACTAGGGGAACAAGATAAGGCAAGATTTTTTACGGAGAAGAAGACAGAACGATAAGAGTTACGCTTGCTTCGAGGAGCACACATAAAAATGTTTACACGAATTACACAAGAAATTCTGAAGGGAACACGTGAACACCGAATTTAATGATGTAGATTTGACAACTGGATTTTAAACTACTTTTAATATTGAAGCAATATTCTTCCTGACACAAATATATATATATATATATATATATATATATATATATATATATATATATATATATATATATATATATATATATATATACATATATATATATATATAGCACTCTAAATGGTAGTACAAACACAGCATGACGTCACTTGCTTTATATACATCATTCCTTCTTTAATAGAAGTAGAATGCCTCGACATCAAGCCGCTTTTATATGTGTTAAATTATCATTGTTTATCGGCTATTCAAATATTGGGCGCGCGGTTAACGACGTTGGATGTTAGTTGAAAATACTTGTAATCCAGGGTTTCGAATCGTACGACCGGTAGTCATATCTTTATGCTGATGAGTCCTGATTGAAAAGGGACGAAACGTATACGTACATAGATAATAAACAAGAACAAATATTTCATATATATATATATATATATCACTAAGAGTATATTTATTTGTTGATTTTTTTACTAGATGATTGAATCTATTTGTCCATTTATAACTGTGTTTTAAAATACACAATTTGATTTTTACTAAATTCTCTGTGTTATGATTCCATATTTATTGTCTTCCTGAGCGTTCTCCATCATTAAGGCTAAACTCTTTAGCTGTAAACTTTGTGAACCACTTTCGTACAGTTCTCTCACCTAAAGCATCTTCATCGTGCGCTGCCCATATATATTATGTTCTATGCGTGCTAATTTTTCTATATAGAAAATATAAAATCATCAATGCATAAAATCGGTCTCACAATCTTCTATTTAAAATAAAAAGATAATGTTCATAATCAACATTAGTTCAATAATTGTTATCTTTCCTAGCCAAGAAATAACGCCGAGTATAATCCAACTGCAGCTGTAAGTATGATATATATGTCAATATTTTGAGATGTTTTAAAGCTTTTAGACACACAGTTAGATAAGTGTATATGTTTATATATGTCACTCCTAAACTAATTAAACAATCAATGTGAATTTTGGAACACAGCTGCGAGACGTCAGAGTCTGTAATGCTGGTTATATTTATTTTCATTTAGTTTCACGCAAACGGGACAAAGATGGTGTAGAAGTCCGACGTGGAAATGGAGATACCTCCGATTCTTGTAAAATATTAAGAATCAAAGGAGGCGCGAGAGCTCTCTATCCCTTAATAGGCTCACGAATGGCCTATGCTGGAAATCTTATTTTTTTATCAATCATTACTCAAAAACCAATAAACACAATTAGTTAAAACTTTGCACAAAATTTTATTTGATAGGTTCTATAAGTGTGTAGAATTTCAGCATAATATGTCAAGGATACCCAGAGATCCAGAAAGTGCACTCATGAAATCATGTTATATGTGTGTATGTACGTATGTACGTACGTAGTACGTATGTGCCACTCTGTATCTCATCAATTATTTGATGGATTCAGCTGATTTTTGGCAGGGACAGAGGTTTTAGGGTCTAGTTGATGGCATTGTAATTACAGTTTACCATAGACCTTAGTTTTCCAGAAAATCCCAAAAGACCTTAAAAATGACCAGTATTCATACACTTTATTCTATATCTTATCGACCATTTGATGGATTCAGCTGATTTTTGGAAAATGTAGAGGTTCTAGTGTCTAGTTGATGGCATTTTAATTTCAGTTTACCATATACCTTGATTAGTCAAGCTACTAACTATATCAGTTATGATAAGGCATTGTATTTAGGCATAGCCTGTACAAAAGTAGTGAGATTCCATGAAAAATGCCAGTATACTGAAATCATATGCCCTTAATAGGGTTAAGATGAAAATTCATATACACTAAATGTACAAAAGCAAGGAAATTCCAAAATGTTTACACTTTTATCGTCATTTAAGGTATGCGAGCACAACAGGGCTATGGATTTTACTGGTAGAAATTTTTCTACAGCGCACCTCACACACTTCATCCACTCATGCATCGAGATTTATACTGTATTATACCTAGAAGTGATTCTCCAAAACGGTATGAGAAATGAAACTAGAAATATGTCCTTTTCTACTAAATGCGCAACGTCGAAACAACAGGATAAACTTATAAATTGCCATCAATAATCCGTTTATATTAATCATACAGATTCTGATAATCGGTCACTGATGATATTCATTCGACAGGATCAATAATTGTCCTTCAAGTTCAGTAAAATAAAATCATTCTGTGTCAGCTTCACTTCAGCCATCACGGAATCAAAGATGGACAACTTTCAGCTACGGATGCGGGATACTCGGATTGATTTAAGATATGATCGGAAAATGAACAATATATCAGAATTATCGGAGAAAACAATACAAAAGCATGACATTCCTATCGGAATATATGAAATTATTGATAACAATTTTTGCCACCTCAAAGAACAGGAATTCCATAAAAATTGGTGATTGATAACTACAACATATTCTCTATCATACGCCAAATTACAGTCCAGAGTACCAATAGATATGTTTGATTCAGAAACGAAACAATTATTTCCACACACATAATTCGCACCAGCTATATCAGTAACAACGGACCACAATACACGTGAAAAATCATAAAATATCATTAACAATAAATTGTAAGGCATACCAACACTGTAAACACGATACTATTTAAAGCAAAGTAATCACAATCAAAACTATCATGTTCTTAAGTTTTCTTACTCTGGTCATATTCGTGAAGAGAATAGAATAAACAACAATAAATAAATCAATATCTCATTATCTACTATCGCTGATTCGAGGACAAACACTCCCGAGAAAGTCACTTCATGTTACATGATGAACACAATACAACACAAGATTTTACTACAAAGAAACTCTAAAACCTCCACGCACGGGATCGTTAATACAATTGTTAATACTTTCTACTATTCAACCATATTGGTGTAAAACTAACTTCAGTATACCTCACTTGTCCACTTAGTTTCACTCATGAATATCCATGAATTTTACTTTTATTTGTTTTATAGAATTGTCAATAACTTTGACACAATCATTCTATAGCATTACCATAGTCTGGGGATTGTTCTAGTAGACATGATAGTGGTGATATATTTACAAATATAAATATGAAGGTTAACTGCGGTGAGTGTGAAACACATACATCGTTCACACCTGCTTCTGGTGAGACGATCATTAAAGTGCCTCCTCAGGCATGCCAAAGATTCATTTGAAGTGTGAAGAGTTGCACTACGTCTAAAAGGCTGTGTGCAAATGCCACTGACCTTCATCAAGTGCATTGTTCTGGTTGCAACATTAGATAATTAGCTTTAAAATTATGAGTAAGCGCTTTGCATTGGTCGGTAATAGGTTTGGGACAGAAATTTGCGGACTAAGATGTGTTCCGAGGAAGGAACAGTAGATTCAACAGAATTGAACACGTAAGGAGTGTATTAGAGTTATTAATAATTATTCACGTCTGATAAAATTCTGTTTGAATAGCAAGTGTGCACATTTAAACTATATAGGAATAAAGACACTGCCCTAATTATGCCCGAGATTTGGTGAACAGGTCGGACATAGACTGTGTAATTAAATATAGTTAGACTTGAGAAACGATTGTGAATTTCATCCAAGATTCCATGGGTGGTACTTTGTCAGGAACGTCTAGTACTACGGAGTTGGAAGAGATGCTTTTTTATTTCCCTTTCGCGGCGTCAATGTTGGACAAGATTCTACCAATCCTGCCCGAAAGATTGAAAGATCAATCACACTGTCGACTTCTTATCTTTGAACGAATGAAGAACGTTATGTTGTTCTCAAGTAGAAAGAAACAATTATTTAAGAACAAATATCTTGTTGAAAAAAATCAATTTTGTGCAGACAGTGTTCTAAGAAATGGTAAAGAGAATTGCTTTGTAGAGTAATATCTTATCTTACATAACTTGGCTGCAAGGAAATTAGTTTTCGCTATAAAACAGAGTGACTTCTTTTTTGAAATGATATAGTTTTAGTTTGTACCTCTTTGTTATTATAAAGATAAAATATTGCATATCATAGTGCAATGTTTATCAGAGAAATGTTTCTAAAGCTAGACTGCACCATTTTTGCTGAGATATACAACAGCAATTCCCAGAGCCATTGATTCAAATCAAAATCCTTATTTAAAAATGGAAATGATGTTGAAGTTCTTCTATAATTTTTTAAAAATTTTACAATTTTATTTTATTTCTTGATTGTAGTGCTTTTCGAAACAAAATAATGATTGCATTTAAATTGATTATAATGGATTATGTCAAATGAAACATTAAAATTCACTCTGAGGAATAATTTAATTGATTTTCAGGTTAAAACTCTCACAAAATAGTTATCACATTTAATGACTGAAACAATTAAACTACTTGAAGATGGAAAGAGTATTATAAAAGAGTATTATAAAAGTAATCTCTCTCGGTCCTATTCTGCTAAATATTAGAAGATGTGCTCTCATACCCGGAAGTACGCAAACTAGTACCGCTCGTGTTAAGGAGGTTAAAACGAGATATTCCACTTTCTTGCTATTTTAAGGCTAGCAGGCGTGGCTGGCCGGCTACCAGTTTTACACGGCGTTTATGAAGTTATGACGCTGCGCCCGTCCTGCCTCTGGTAGCAGTCGCCTGAACTCCCAAAATACCACAACGAAATAACTGACATTTACTTATCGATTATTCAGGCATATTTACTCTGTCTCCGACCCTGGCAACACATAAGGATTTTTTACCATTCGCCTTTGTTTTTTATTGTATAGTTTACATTACAAATATCGAATATTTGCCTGGTCCAATATTGTTCCGTACTGTAAGAATTGAAACATGAGAAAAATGTCAACATTACTTGAACCATGAAATAACTAATTTACTTACACGAAAGAATATATTCATCAAATAATAATAACAATTGATTGACACCTTTAATAAGCTTTTCACTCGGAAAATGTCATCCACACCAATATTTTTTTTTAATAAACAACAAAATTCCTCTCAAAGTAACAATAAATGCAGCATCGACCAAGGAACATTTAATTGTAATCTCATTATAATTCATCACTTATATATTAATGAAAATATTTTGATGAACATATAGATACATTCTCAGTAAGATAATTAAAAATAACATATTTATCATAGTTTTTATTGTTCAATAGCAGGAGGTAATGGTTCGTAATGTTTTAGATAAGGATTGATAATTTTTATTATTTAGATTCTTCGCACTATTATTCTCATCTTGAATGTTATTTTCACAACGTTTTCGCCCATGTAAACTTTTCCTGCGGTGCATCTTGTCGAACTCTTTAATTAGTATGTCGAACTCGTAGATTTACGGAATTTCGAACGTAACTTTATATTTGTTTTTATGGGTTTTTTTTTTGGGGGGGGGGGGGTATTATCCATTCTGTTTCCATGATATCATCCTTCCAGGCATTCGTTTTTTCTTTTTCTTTAAGGACGGACGCGGGTGTTTGTACGTCCTGATAGCATCATCATGGTCTCCCTTTTAAGAGAGCAGTGTGTTGTGTGTTCATTCAACATCACATGACCTTCCCAGCTTACAAACTTGAAACTACGTTGGACTAGATATTTGCCGTTTTATTTTCAATTGCCCTTTTTACTCGCGATTTAAAATTACTTTCTAATTTTCTGTAGTAAAATGTAATAACATACAATGCAAATCAATAAAAAAAATAACACTACATCAATGAAATTATATACACATAGGGTTTGCTTATTGTTGTAGACAGTTTACAATCCAACACATTAATTGAATTGATAATTGAACTGATTGCACATACATTTTTACTGTAAATTTTTCGAAAATATTTTCTAATTAAAATAATCATCGTAAGTATTTTCTATGTCAAGTCTGAAAGAGAATGGTTGATATATTACTTAATTAAGCAACGTAAGTACCTACGAAACAAAAGGTGTTTTTTTAAAATTTAATTTTGCTTACAATTGTCGAGTCAATATTTTCAAATGTGCCGTATTGATATTAATATGAAGTTTAATATGTGTATATGTTTATAGACTTGTAAGTTAGGATCCACTCGGAAAATAATAAACACATAATTATGAATTTTGGAACTCAGCGACTAGGTACATACGCTCGTCATATGGGCTATATTTAGTGTAATTTAGGTTCATAGAAAAGAGGTAGAATTCGGGTGAAGTTTTTCATGAAAATTCAGATATGGCTGATTTTTTACAATTGGTATTAACCATCCATGGTTAAATATTCAACAAATTTCAGTGTTCTAGAGTATTTAAGAGCGTTTTACAGGGTAGACTATCAGCACAAAATCTTATTTGAAAATACATATATTTAGGATATGCATTCAATTTGATCTATAGTAATTAGTTAGCAGTTAAACGCTGTTCCCTGAATGTAAATCTCTTTTCAAGAGCCCATAATCTTAATCTTGATATTTTATCAATTTTTTCGAACCAAACATATGTAATAGGTCTACATCGAGAGTAGAAGAAAAAACTCTAGATATAAGTTTTCATGGCATTATGTTGATTTTAATCATCGTGAGGGGACATAGCAGTCGTACAAAACTGTTCTATTTAGAGAATTAATATTTCCCGACCTGGGATCGTTATTCATCCAGTCTAATATTTTTTTTACTTAAATGTTGTCATGGTCTGCAGGAAACACTAATATAATTGCCAGTTCAATATAGTTTTGATGTAAACGAACGCGTGATTAAAGGTTGGCCATCGCCTCCAACACCTGAGCTTTCCGAATGAAATCACCAACGCAATATAAAATTATTCTTTAATCAGATAATGTTAGTTATTTTTTTAGATCGGATAATTCTCTGATTTGGGAGAAATAATCAAAACAGTAAAATATCGGCTGTCAAAAAGGGAAATACACCCTTTTTGACGGCCGATATTCTACTAATTTGACAGCACCGACATTTTTTTAAATGATTTTTTTTTGTATCCTCAAAAATATTAAATTAGTTTAGTTTTAATTATTTTTAAGTCATCCTGTTCAAGAAACGTTTAAAATTGTTTTTATATATTCCTGTTTTTTTTTATTTTATGGACAACATTCATAGTGTTCATCTTCAATGAGCGTTACATAACTTTGGTTGGATTTCGTAATTTTCTCTATTTTATATTTGCTATTATTGGTCATGTCAACTCATATTTTTTGCCTCAAACACTTGAGTTTTCAACTGCATTCATTTAAAAGAACAGTTCATTTTTTTAAAATTTAATTCAGTCCAGAGCTATAGTCAGTTAGTGATTACTCTCTCTCTCTCTCTCTCTCTCTCTCTCTATATATATATATATATATATATATATATATATATATATATATATATATATATATATATATGTTTTTTTTCATTTTACTTAAGTCGAAGTTCCCAGAAATCAAAGAGATCCTTCTTTGTGGTAACACTTGATCTTTATATGAGATACATAGATATTCGAATATTCCATTAAAGTTCCTTTTTACGTCTAAAACGTAGAGTTAGTAAAGAAGTTAAGAACATTAATATTACTCTTCCCAATTGAGCAGTTCACTATTTTATACTATAACCTTCATTGTGGTCGCTTATTCTTACCGGATTTCAGGACAAAATGTTATCTAGTCTAGTGGAGTATCCAGGTTAGTGATGTTACTGTAGAGATCATCACTTGTAGAAGGTGCACTATTTCTCGTAAATACCAGTGTGTGGTTACCACACCGAAAGGATCTGATATGTGATATGTTAATTTTTTATATTTAGTCAGGGTTTACTTGTAGGTAGAAGTATCTTCATGCCAGGTTGTCCTGACAAACCTCTGTACAGTGAGATCTTAGACACCCGAGAATATTATACAGTAGGCATTACATTTCTCTCTATATATCTATATACTACTCTCTCTTTCACCCTCTTTCTCTCCCTCTCTCTCTACTTACATATTTATATATATATATATATATATATATATATATATGTGTGTGTGTGTGTGTGGGGGGGTGTACAGGGTGTTTAGTAATAGATCCTTATTTTGCCGCAGTGGAAATGAATGACTCTCTCCTTGAGGAAACCCCTTGTTTTCTATGCTTAAACATACTTTCTACATATATCTGACATGTTTGGACTATTCTACTGCTCATGTAAGTACCTGACTCATGATAAAACGCTATGCTTATATAAGAAGCTGATACGTCATAAGATTAAGCATGGCTGCCACATCTGAGGAGTTGCACATCGGAGCAATCTTTCATTGCTTTAAATGTGTAACAGTATGAATAATCCAGTTAGCCACAGCCAAAGTATTACGGAAGAAACGTTGCTAGTCTTTCTTTAATCCATTCGTAATTCCATGGAAGATTCTTGACTGAGATCAAATCTATTTATAACACGAACTTATCTAGTTAGTCAAACTATAAAGAACTTTACATTCTTCTTCCCGCTGTCTAACATCAAACAAAGTTTCTGTCAGAGAACTTCCTATTTGTAGAGCACTGTACTAAAGAACCCTTACTATAAAGATTTTAACACTGACATCTTCAAATCCAGTATCAAACATTTTTTTTCATAAATAATCATCATAAGTAAGGACATTGTTTTCATTACCTTCGGGATTTTATTATTCTCAAAATAGTCTACATCACACGTCTGAAAAGCTATATCATAAAGAATTATTCTGCACTGAGTTTTAGTCTTGATAAGTGTTGGTTCACTTATAAAAAATATGATTCTACGAAATTGAAACGTACAAGTTAAACTCATATTGAAACACATATACCACGATTAATTTGCTTGTAATAATATAAATAAAAATTCCTTTATATATTTCAGATCGATTCTTATGGGAATCAAATTCAAAAGCTCAATATTTAACCTCTAAATTTGCAATAAAGTTATAAATAAATAGAATGACAGATCATAGTCATATCATACTGTGATGTATATATATATATATATATGTGTGTGTGTGTGCACGTGTGTATGTGTTTATTTCCATGTGTGTGTGTCTGTCTATGATGTATGGTTCCAAGTGTGTATATTTATTTTAGTGCCATCTTTAGTGTGTCTAATGTCTTATAATTATGGAAGATATCCGAGACATTACCTGTTTTTATTTTTTTTCAGACACAGGTTTTCGTCCACCTCCTGAGAAGGAATTCGACATGACTGATGAGCAACGTCTTCTTTATAAATTAATGGATAATTATGACAACTCAGTTCGACCTGTCATGAAGGCATCTTCGCCCGTTGTCATCCATCTTGGCATCACATTAACTCAAATCATGGATATTGTAAGTACACGTTTTACAAATATTTTCAATAAACATTCATTGAATGTTACATGTATACCAATTTTCTGATTAGTTTCTCCTTGCGATTACATCAGTAGTTGAACATGTTACTTTCCTATGTGTTAGAGTAATTTCTCATGATGTTATTGCTTTAATGTTCCATTGTAATTGTCTGTATTTCTGAGATGCGATGTTTTCCGTATGAATTTCAGTGTTCGGACTGACTTCCTCATCTTGGCTGCCATGCTCACAACGTTTTGGGAGAGAGCGGTTGTCAGAGTCGAAAAGGCAATTGCAGGATGAACTATTGGGCATGTAGTTGAGCCTTATCAGTTTCTGTGGAAACGACATAATTGTAATTGGATAGCGAGGAAATTGTGGATTGCCCATTGTTCACCACACGATTATGGATTTTCCAGACATCTCGAGTCCCATTTTTTGTGACATGATGCGTTTTTAAACATGTTGTTATACCTTTTCGTAGTTTCAGCTATTACAATATTACAATGATTTCTTGATTCTACAAATTTCCGTCTATTTTAAGTAGATTAATAGCGGTTGAATTGAGGGGATGCGTGCTTCACCTGAGCAATAGCAGCTGTACAATTCAAGGTTTATCATTGAGAATAGGGAGACTTGCCATATAATTTCTACCTGGGCACATGTGCTTCAATATCTAATTTAATCCATTCTATTAACTTATTTTCGAACTGATCAGCAGGGCTAGAAAAGTCTAACCCAATAGGGCAACTCTGATGTGATCCTTGATTGATGCATTATCAGCCTGTTTGCAGTATTTCGTCATTTTAGGTAACGGTTGATTGCATTTGGGACGAAACTTTAGGGTCATATGAGCCATTACCACAAGGTGATCAATGTTTCCAAGTATGCTATAAGGTGAAGAACAGGTCTAGAAGTGAGGCTTGCTGGTCCTCGCGATGGATGAGGCAGGTCGGGAAAGTGACACTTTTAACGAGAAAGTGTGAAATGGAGAAACTACATGTGCTGTTACAAGCCGTGTCTGCATATATTGGGAATCCTATCCAATCACAGTGGTTGACATTAAAATCATCAAAAACATGTATTTGGGCGCTAGAATATAGTGAGAGTGCTGCATCTGCAATAGGTCGAAAGAAGAGGGTATATGAAATATAAGTAATTAACACTGTGGTGGAAGGTCAATCTAAAGCACATGTAAGCTTGAACATCTGATCATAGACTATGATCTCTAGTTAAGGAGAGAGTATTCTTTACACAAACTCCGTCAGTGCATATGATTGCACTAACAATAGAGAAGGGCGTTATCAAACATGTCAAATCGATTTGAGGAGATGGAGGAGTATAGATTGGCTATGCTTAGTGGTACAATACCCGGGGGATTGGCTATGAGAAAATAATTTACGTTATCAATGTTATTTTTAAGCTCCCGGATACTTGTGAATGCCAGTCTCAAGGAAAGAAGGAAATGTGTTGTTTTTTGGTTGGCGTCTGGTTTAAATGTATTGTTATTACTTTGTAGTGCAATGTTTAGTTATTTGATAGAGTGGGATGAGCAAAAGGGTGTTTGCTTGATGCCGGTAATCTCACACAAGTAGACTATAGGCCTAGGCTTGATCCATGGAGGTTGTGGCATCGAGAAAGCCCACTGAAGATAAGTGCAAGATTCTTTTTCAATGCGCAACATGACACTATATCTATCCTGATATTATACAACTTATTATTGAGCAGCCGCGTTTAGCGCTACTTAAAGGTTATTGCTCATCTACCGTCAATCAGAAACAACAGCTAAAAGGTGTCTTACATGTAAACTGAACATGTCGTAACAAGAGCGGCCCACACTAATCATGTGATACGTAGAAACAAGAAATTTCCCCAAAGATAACAAGTTAGAACAAAAGAGAGGTGGGTGTTCATAGCCCTAGTCACGAAACAAGGCCAAGTATTGGGTGTCTTTAAGGCGCTTCTGTTTTGGTACCTCTGCGCCTGGCTAACAGACAAAGAAGGAGTGTAAAGACCAGGCGATAAGCAGAGCCCCTCTACCCCTTAAGAAATTCTAGGTTTTCAAAACGGATATTTTGCTCAAGTTTCAAACTCTAAGAAAGTTGTCGATCAGTACAAATAATATAAGGCCTCTGTCTTTCTCTCTTATTGATTTGGTGCCAAAACGTAAATAAGTAGCACATTTTGTCCTCCTAAGTTTCTGAATGTTAGCTTGACACACACATGCAAATACAAACACAGACATATGACATATATAGATGAAAAAATTACCCGCTTCTTGCTAAAAGATAGAGAAGATAATAGTTTATATATAAAGATATAGAAGCATTATTAATGTATATTCCTTCGGGCAAAGGTCGATGGAATAGAGGTAACAGATTCTGACTGGCAAATATAAATAGCAATACATGTCTAAATAAAAATAACAGAATTTTCTATATTCATGTTTTTTTATGCGAGCTTGTTGCCGAATCTTCTGTTAGTATTTCGTCCGAGAGTTATCTTCTCGTAGATCTGAATACGATCGCTAAAATCGAAATTCTTCATTTAATATTGTCACTGTTAGAAAAAAACTGTGTTGAAATCACAAAGCATTTGATAATATTCTTTAACCTAATTTTCTAAATAATTATTTAATTATTATTAATAATCAATCCTCTTCATTTTATCATCTCAAAACGACAGCACATCTATTTCTTTTTAAACAGTATGTTTTAACCTCTTAATTCTAGCTTTTGAAAATCGTTTAACCCAGTGTCTTCGTGTAAAAAGAATATAACAAGTTTATTTTTATATCAAATATATTTTTAGTTTGAAAGTTGTCAAAATACTTTTATGCAAAAAAAGCACAAGCGATTAAACTATTGACTTAAAGTTCGATACTCAACACGTAATACTCATACAGTTCGATACTCTACACAGTAGATCAACATTTTATTTTATGACAATAAATACATTTAAAAGCAACAGTCAATTATATCCCTATTTGTGACGAATACTAAGCTCAATGGCCGAGAAATCTAATGCTTCCTATAGTAAAATCGTTTGTATTTTAAAGAACAGTTGTAAAATTGTTATATAACATTTATTGGATTTAAATTCTGACATTAACTTGGTGATAATAAATAACATCGTTAATAAATTACATTGTTCATTACTATTAGTATTCTAGCACTTGAAAAAATTACAACCCATGTGTTTTAGTTTTTTTCTCATAAATACCAGTAAGAAGAAAAGACATACAATTCTAATTTACTTTTAAAAGTGTTCTTTATTTCTTGCACAAACATATTTGGAATATTTATAAATTTTATTACACACGAACACTACAGTTTTTAGACATACAAATTAAACTTGCAACATAATTTTTAAAACAAAAATCAGAAACCAGTTTAAACGGAATTGTACGAATTTATAAGCAAAAGAAGTTTAAACATAGGTTGATATTTCTTTAAGAAGAACAATGTCGCCGTTGTCTTTCAGATAATGTGTCAGAATTTCACATAAATTTTTAATTTTATATACGTTTTATATGCGGATATTATATCCGCACAAAAAGTGTCGTTTTAACCAAGGATAACCAAGGATAATTTTATCCAACATTTAGGAAAATATCCAGCAAAACACAACTATCTTTATTCCACAATTACACTGATATTCGCTTTTACAAACTAGCCTATTTTAAAAGCAACCTTATGAAGAAAACACCAATTATTTTTCTCATAAACATATTCGTTATTACCAACATTTTTGTGACAAAGTTTTAAAATATTTTCAAATGTTATTATTACACTTTACATCAAAAATAAAATAATGTCAATTTATATAAATTTACATTTACATCAAAAATAAAATAATGCAAATTTATATAAATTAACATTTACACTTACCTTAATATTGTTTAATAGCAGAATTTCGATAATAATTTATTTTTAATATTAAATTTAAATGATATTAGATATTAGATCATTTTTCCGTTCACTGCGACTGACATAATGCCAAAACATCACTCGTCCCTAATTAGAGAATTAATGCGAAAACTATACAGGCCTGTGTTAAAGATTGCCTTAATATAAATACATACGGCATCAGTTTCGTTTTAACTGCATATAATTATTTTATTATAGTAGTGCACACATTAATACATAATAGTCTACCAAAAGTCGTAAGAAAATGACAAAGTAATTGTTTGAGATGGTTTTTGAAAACTGTGTATGTTTTTTTTATTAATTAACTCTGTATTTCAGCACAAATTGGCGTAAACCATGCCTACATTTAATGAACATCAGACTCTATTAAATGGAAAATGTTACAATAAACTCAATCTCTGTGCGTTTCTCCCGTTATTCTGAACAATTAATATCATTCTTTAAATCTATAATCAGTAGTCTATTGATAGTTTAGTGTTTTTGAAATTGGGAAAACTATTTTATTTTATTTTAGTAATCCATGGTTTCGAAAGTATAATTTCGTTTTATAAATGCTTCACTGACTGGAAATACTACTCATTAAAAACTGTAGTATTGTTGTATATATATATATATATATATATATATATATATATATATATATATATATATATATATATATATATATATATATATATATATATATATATATATATATATAAGTTGAGCACTGTCAGAAAGATTAAAAATAAACATTCACCTAAAAGCTTCAGTGCAATGCTCCGATTCTGTCGTTGTGTCCTATTAAATGCTTACGTGTAACCACTGGCCGCTTCCAATGTAAACATAACTTCATTTCCCCGTTATATATATATATATATATATATATATATATATATATATATATATATATATATATATATAAGTACTGTGTAGTCGGAAACACCCAGCAGAGTGTTCGATTAATTAAGAAATCCGAGATTTCAAAGGATTAAGAGCGTAAATATTTATTTATAAAATACAGAAATACTGATGTTACATTGCATTTTTGTATTTTCTGAATATATATATATATATATATATATATATATATATATATATATATATATATATATACATATATATATATATATATGTATGTATATATATATATCTATATATATATATCAATATATATTTATATATATATTAATATATGTTTATATATATGTGTGTGTGTGTGTGTCGGTGTGTGTGTGTGTATCGCCCATAATATAGGCCGGGCACTGTCGTGAGTACTGCATGTTAAACCATACAGTGTTTATTTAGTCGTTCATGATAGCTGTGAGTGTTACGACGTTGAACTTATAGTTGTAAACATGACTTTCGAATCCTGCGACCGGCTTGTATACTTATCTCTACCTTGACGATCGCGTAAAGATACAACGTATACGTATGTGGATAAAACAAATATTTCTAATAATTATATATATATATATATATATATATATATATATATATATATATATATATATATATATAAAGGGTATGTAGACATATTTTTTAAACCATTGTTTTGGATAGTATTTAAAAAAAACATAATAATGTTAAAATAAATAAAATTTATTTTAATCTGCCCCTTCGAGAAATTCTCATTGTCAAAGCAGTGTTTTTTCTTCTTTTTTCTTCTTCATCGTCCGATGGTAATGTCCTTTTGGGTCAGAAAATCACTTTACGTCTCTAAGCACGGCTACGCCAATTTGAAATAGAAAGGGTGTGTAGACATATTTTTTAAACCATTTTTCCGGATAGTATTTCTTTTGTAAAAATAACATAACAATGTGATAAATAAAATTGTGTTTTATCTGATCTCACGAGAAATAAAATTCTCTTTGTCAAAGCAATGATATATATATATATATATATATATATATATATATATATATATATATATATATATATATATATATATATATATACGCTTCTCGGCCATTTGGCTAAGAGCAAAGTGTAGCATCTGTTCCGATGGATACTGCACCCTATAGACCGATGTTGTCTTGGCCTTCGGGCCTTGATTCCGCCGGTTTGTGGGATTGTCCTGTGAAGTTCTACGAGGTCCACCCTCTCAGGCTTAGTTTCCCCTCTTTGGGGAGGAGTAAGTTTATTGCTTACTGCCTGCGGCGCCTCTACCGGGGAATGCCGACGGGGCTGCCCAGGCATTTTTTGTCGGCCAGAGTGCTCAAATTCTCGGGAGCTGGCTTTTAAAATCACACTTTCCGACAGTGTGTCACATCTTACCGCTGGAAGGGGGTATATATATATATATATATATATATATATATATATATATATATATATATATATATATATATATATATATTAAGTCACTACGTAGAAACTTTCCGAAACCATGAATAGTGATAAAGGTGGTAACAGTGTGAGTCGTTGTGACGAATGCAAAAGCAGTCTCTGGCACCACACTACTTCTGTTTCAGTACCTTACTTTTTTCAATGGTACATTTCCTCGGCCTGTTTAGGTCACAACGAATATACTAGTTTTGAAATATGAAGTCTATATGAGTGTTTCATCTTAAATGTGTAGTTATTCTCGTTTATTTCGCTTTGAATCAGGTTATTTGTACAGCATGTTCCTATTCATGTCATTCGTCAAGTAACTGTAAAATGGTTGTATTTTGCATACTAGATATAAGCTATAAATAATCCATCCGCCCCAAATACAAGGAAGACGCCTAGAAAATACGAGCCTATTGTCAAAATAACGAACAAAGAAACCACACACATTAATTCAATTTTCATGTGAATAAATATCTCGCAGTTCTCAATCAATGATTATTTCTGGGTGACTTACTTGCGAAAGTTCAAAGATGCCGTTAGCATCGATAATTGTCTGGAATAGGTTCAGAACATTTATTATTGCATTGTCAAATAGAATCACATTTATCTCTGATTTGTATTCATTATTCATCGCTGCTGTGTAGCATATAGACAGACCCCTTTTGAAAGTGATAAATATTTATCTTAATTAGTATGACCTGCTGACATTTTATGTTTAATCAAATCAAATATCTTTCAACATTATTATAATCTATAAACTTATAAGCCAGTCGCATAGTTGAAGATACTCCGTTATAGCATTGCCTTCGACACATAGATATGTAATTTCTAGTCTTTTCACTTTGTGAGTAGAAGGTGAACCTTGGGTTTACTTTAGGAAACCTCGTGACTCTCGCTTCCCTTATTTTCTTCTTAATTCCTCACATTTCATGAGCGATGTTTCCGGTAAAGGAGGAAAGCTATTTATGGGTCGGAATCTATCCATTTAAAACTTATCGTTGTCTGGGTTTTTACCTTGAAATACTGTTTTTTAGCTCTTTACATCAAATGGCTCCATGCCTTGTCTGGAGCGATTTCAATTAAAAAAAGCCTTCAAGAAAGTTCACTCAATTTATTTGATAACATATCCGACCCGATACTTCTTTCATTAGTAGTAAACTACATATATTCGGCATTAATTGTTATTGGATAATAAGCAAATATCATTATATAATAAAATTGCTAAGTTTATTCAATTTGAAAGGTGAAATATACGTTAGTATTCACTGAGTCCGACTTAAATATAATTTGCTTACTATAGAGATAAACCATTTTCTTTCTTATGTTTTCTTGTTTTGTTTAATTCACACGAAACAAGACACTTTGGTTCTGAGGCAGAAAGGACTACTGTAAATGTGAGGTCATACTTACAATGCCTTCTTAAGTAAGGAATTTAGAAGCGGGATGTTGGTTAATATTACATTTAAATTACTGCATGTTCGTGCAATGATGGAAACAGGGGGCAGAGAGGGAATTCTAAAGGTTAGCATTTCGAGGATGATAGCTATTAGAGTAGACAGCCTTCCAGCATATGAGGACCTCTACAGTGAAGGAGCTGATTGTTGGATCGATTGAGTGTATTTACGCAGTATGGACATCAGTCCAGCAAGTTTGTCAGAGCATATTCCATTGAAGTACTTTTAAAACAAGTACAACGATGCGACAATTTGGCGATTAGTAGATAGTGAGAGACGTGTAAGATTGGAGGTTCTGTTTTGGAACTATTCTTAGAGGGGCAGGCTAGTGATAGGTGCACACGCACCGATATGACAACAATACTCCATGCATGGGCGAATGAAGGCTTTGTATGTATATAGGATACTGGGAGGTAAGAGTTTTCTTCCTTGCAGCAGCCTTGCAAATGTCTTCCGTGAATTTGTTCCAATTCCTGTAACCTGTAAATGTTAGGGCGAGAAGATTGAATGATGAACTCTTAGGTGGGATTCTATTAGCCATGAAAATCGGTGCTTAGAACAGTTTCTTATAATTGTTAAGGGGAATGAGCTGCGTCTTAGTAGCATTAAATGTTACCATGATTTTTGTCCTAGTTCCACAACAAGCCTGAGGTCATTTTATAAGGATTTACTCATTGCATTTGATATGTGTGTGTTTGATGTTTTCTCGACATGCAGACATTAAAAACATCTCGCTGCACACACAACTCCCAATTTAGGATGGACCCCCAAAACTTTCAGCCTAATTCCCAGTAGCCCTTTACGTCTACAGTGGTGGCCTGAACTTTGATTAAATATATATATATATATATATATATATATATATATATATATATATGAATTTATTTTACTCGATCTGAGTATCGATTTACTCCTCTCCAGGAGTTAGGCACAAGGCCAATTTTCCCACATGTTTAGAATAGAGCATGATGTCATCAGTAAATATATCCATCTCGGACACAATTGCACCAGAGAGGTTGTTAATGAAAATAAAGAATAATAACGATCAGAAGGTAACACCTGCATAAATGACATGTTGTTTTAATGTATGACCATCGAGGACAACCAGAAAATGTATTTAGGCTGAGAAAGATTTTATTATATTAAATATTCGTCCAGTAATACGTAACGAATTTAATTTCATGATAAGACGTTCATGCTAGACCTTGTTGAAGGCTTTGGATATATCAAGCGTTACTGTCCTAGCTGTACCAACCTTGTTCAGTGTATGGTAATGAGTTCCAAGATGGCCATTAAGATATCCTCAGCAGAACGGACTTGTCTAAATCCATATTATGATCGAATAGAAGTTGAGCATGGACGAAGTGTGTAGACTATGGCTAACAATTTTAAGATTTTAGCAAAAGGCCGGAAGACCGATGAGCGATAATCTTGCGAGCCAGTTCTTTCACCAGAATACCTGAAAACTGGTACCACAGAGACAATTTCCCAGCTATCAGGAAAGCAAGATTCGTTCGTGGAGCTTTTTTTTATTAATATAGCAAGGATAAAGTTAGGCCCACATGGTTTGTAAGTGTCAAGGTTTTTCTTATTATATCCAGGAGTTGAGAAAAGGTGATAATCAAATAATCTAGTTTGACTTCAGAAAAGTAAAGTAGGGAGTGATTTGGGGAGTACATTGTTGTGTTCAAGGCAAACCGCTGGACAACCAGTTCAGACTGGTCAGTTGTCGTGCAGTTGACATCATGGTGGTTGAAAAGCGGGATCACCCATTATTCATCACACTATTATATATATTTTCAGAAATCGTGAGTTCTGAATTTCTGTGGCTCAATGTTTGTTTTTAGGTCAGTGTGGTACACTTACTGTTAGCTGCATCTATTTCACTCTTGCAATGATTTTTAATGCTAAAATTTGTTGTCAATTTGCATCAGACATATGGCGTTTGAATCAGCGAAATGCATTCTGGCTATGTGCAATAGCAACTGCACAGATCGAAGTGAATTATTGCGGAGAGTGGCGCCTGCTATACAATCTACGCGCGGGGACATGTGCTTCAATGCTATTCCTAAACGAAAACGCATAGTTAATCTTAAAAATATTCATTGCACTCTAAAAGATGTAATACTTCTAAACAAGCCACACACAGGATGTTGGTTGTATACATTCACCAACACATAAGATCAAATTTTCCACATGTCTTCTATACATTATGATGTGATTTTGAAAGTTGTCACGTAGCCGCGAGGAAAATTCGCAGCCACATACACACGCTAAGCGTGTTCATCATTTCATTAATATACACATTTATCATTTTCCTCAATGAAATTTAAAAAATATATAGAAACATGCATTGTGAATGGCTAAAACACCTTATTAGCATTTAGAACGTGAAAACTTCCTTGCGTGCATAGCAGTAATGTATACACGTCTCTATATAACACTTCTGAGAAGTAAACTACACATATGCTTGTATGTGTGATTTTCTTTTAAAAAATACGTGATTCTGTTTGAAACACTTCGCACTTTAGAAAAAACTTGAAATATCTTAAACTATCGAATAGAAAGTCATTCCTACATTTAGCATAATACGAATTAAAACAATTGTTGTTAAAATTTATACTGACTTATTACTTCTAACTTTCAACAATTACATAGTTTTAACAATTAGTTTATATCATGTATGTGTACTTTAGGAGCACAACGCACACACATAAACTCACTAACCTTTCGTATGATTCATTGTATATAAATATTATTCCTTTACTTCCACTTAAAATATAAAAACATGCTATGGAAAGCTGCTCATTAAATTGTAAAATATCTTTTGGGGAACTTTCGTCTACCTCTTTTTTAACGAATATTGATGAATTTATTATTTATTTGCTCTCAATCCCAGGGGGCATTCACATTCACCTGTTAAATCTGTTTCATTTCGCTATGGAAAGATTTGTCATTTATAAAAAAAATAAATGTGTTCTCCTGAGAATATATTAGTTGAAAGAGCATCTACGGCGAACATATGTGACACAAGGTCGATAAAATGGGATTTGAAAAGCCATCGTCTTAGAGGAAGATCACTCTGACCGACCTAATGCCCTGTTGGCATTCCCCAGTAGGGGCGGGTTAGGCGATTAGCAAAAAGGTAAACTCTTCTCAAAGGGCGAGAAGGTAAGGTATTAGTGGGATGGTTTTCTAGAACTACACATGCACAAAGAACAAGGCACCTCAACTATGGCCTAGACTCGCCCGGTCTTATTTTGGTATGTAGTAACTCCAGAGGGTTGAGTTTATTTCTTACATTTCTTTCAAATGTTTTATGAATTCTGTATCTTTAAACAGACATATACTACCCCCCCCCCACACACACACACACATATATATATATATATATATATATAATCCTGGGGCGCTGTTTCTGTCGTTTCGGAATTTAAATTGTTTACGTCTCTCTTTGTAACTAACTTCTAGCTGCTTTTATAAATTCTCTTCTTCCCTCCAATATTTAGTCTTGTTTTTTTTTGTTACCTGAAGATGATTCCACGACGAATCATAAACATGATACATATGGAACATATATTATTTTGTTTGATTTGCACACTAACAATATAATTAGATAAATGTTAAAAATAAAAATGGCAAGCATATAATTATGTACTATTTAACAATGTTTGCATAAATGACAGAATGCTGCTTTAACACACACACAAGATTTATATATATATATATATATATATATATATATATATATATATATATAGTTAAAAATCCTTTTTTGGCTAGGAATAATTTATATCATCACATTTTACAAATTAAAGTAGCGTTATGAAAACATGAAACATGTACAATTATAGGTGATATTATGTTATTACAATGTTGACTTTAATAATTCGAGTGATCCTCCGCTTTTAATCAAAAAATTATTTTAAAATGAATAAACTTAAAACCATTGGGAAAAATAGAAATTTTCAATTTTGTGCAGCGTTCATGCTTAGTGTGCAAGTCAGTCTACGCGAAATCTCTATATCGATCAGCAGAGAAAACCGTTGCTTTTTTTAAATGAACGTGCTCGCGTTCATCTCGTTTAAGACCAACTCATTCAATTAGCAGCAGCGTTTCATTTTAAAACAAACAATCTTCTCAGTCGGTACAATATTTATACATATTTAAGACTCCGATATAAGTTCAAACCTGTTTTGTGTGTGTTCGGTTTCATAATCCAGTTTGTTTCTGTATGTCTGTGTGCATATGGGGCAAATAATTGATATCTATTAAACCGATTTTATATTATGGAGTGTATGGTCTGTTTGTTTTGAATGTTCTGCTATTTAGGATATATTTAGTGTCGTATTTCGCTGAAAGATTATTTTTCTTCTTTCATCTTACACTCAAAAATATTTTTTTTTTAATTTAATACTCATTTTTCTTACATATGTTTCATGGCAAGTCAGAATTAATGGAGTTTAGTCAAATCATCAGAGAGTTGTAGTATATCTGGTGGCATTGTGAAAAAATATATATTACATCAAAACACAGGAGAAAACAATATGGTGTAGTTCCAGACTGAGTTCTGATAAAAGTTTAGTAAGTTGAAGTAGATAAAGGCAAAAGCTCACATGAGGAATGGTGACAAATTCCTAAAAGGACTGCTCTCCCCCACCAAAAAAACACATTCGGAACTCGAATAAACTCCTCAAACGATAGTTTCGACTTGGTGCTTATGAAGCTAGTTTACATAAACTTAACAAGGTGTGTTTGTCGAATAACTTGTTTGTGGTATTAAATCTTAATCTAAAAAGTAATTCTGTTTCACTTATGTATGAACTATTCAGATATTGTGAACGCAGAATGCAATAGATAAAATGTGAGATTACTACACACAACGGTGGCGGTTGTATTTAGATGTGTGCATTTGTAACTGTAAATGTTAATCTGCCATTAAATGCTGACAAACTAGACATCTAGTCTTATTTTACGTATAATTATCATGTTATACGGTGTTTTGTAAGTGTTTTTCGATATGGTTAGCATGGTGATTAAATAAGAGTGGTGTCTTTTAGCATTGATGATGGTTTCTTTAAAATGGAATTATTTGCGGGGTGGTATCTTTTAAATGTAAACTCTCAAGTTAAAGAACGTTTAAATTTATGTGTCTATTGGTCATGAGTAAAGAACAGTCTGTTAAGACTGATGGTATAAGTGTTATAAAGAAGTAACTCTGGTGGAGGTGTTGTGTTCATTTATGAATATGTCTGATATAATCTGAACAAATGCTTTTCATATAGATGATATATATAATGTTTTTCGACCGAGGTGTGGGTGATATAGTAGTTTAGAAATGTGTCGTTGTCTCTCGGTTTAGTGTAGATAAAAGTAGATTATATGTTAGTTTTGAATGTGAATATATATATATATATATATATATATATATATATATATATATATATATATATATATATATGTATATATATCATCTAGTCTTTGTGGTATCACAGATTCCCCTGACTCTTCCCACCATATGGCAGTGGTAGGTTTTATTAGTTGCATTTCAGGTCTTCTGTTAATTGTTTGATGAACACATTCTATATAGGTATGGCTGGTAATACCTTCAAAGAAAGATATACCGGGCATAAATGCTCTTTTAATAACTCTACATATAAAAAAGAACCTCACTTTCTATATATTGCTGGGAACTATCTAACAATAACCGATCACCAACAGTGACCTGGAACACAATCAGAAAAACTAGCACCCGCGGTTCCCTAAACTCACCTTGTTACCTTTGCCTAACAGAAAAGCTTGAAATAATTAAATTTAGTGAGGGAGGCAAACTTCTAAACAAAAAACTATAAACCTCAATTAACTGTAGGCATAATAGATTACACCTTCTTAGTAATCCACTTATAACCCCGCAAGCTAATACTATCTCATAAAAAAACACTTTACCTATCCACTAACGGTAATTTTGTCAACATAACTATCATCTTACACCATTCTTATTGATTATTATTATTACTAATTTTATTATTATTATTATCATATTACTTTTACAGTTTTTACTACAATCATAACCATCATTATATCTATTATTTGAATACCCACCTCTACTATTATTATTATCAGTTTTATAAATCAATTATATTATTAATTTTATTATAATTACTTATAATACTACTATTATTTTTATTATCATAATCATCATCATTACAATTATAAAAATCATCGTGGCCACCATTATTACCATTATTATAGCTATCACTATTATTTTTGCTATTATTATTTATTAGTATTATCACAACAGATAATTTCCCTATTATTAATTTTTTATTATCATATTTACAACTACTATGATTAATATTAATTGTCATCTTCTGTATTTTTCTTTACCCTCTAATATTCCCTTATATTTTTATGCATCTGTTGCTTACTATTTTAGATTACTATTATCGATTATTATTATCATTATTAATATTTTAAACTTAATTATCTGACATTTAATTATTTGTCATTTCTGTACAATTATCGAGTTCATTATTATTATTAATGTTAATGTTCTGTTTGCTATTATTATCATAATTATTATTATTTGTAGCAGTTGCATTGACAATAATACTATTTTATTTTTATTAATAATTATATTGATATTGCCATTGTTACCGTTACCTGACTTTTACTTCCATTGTCATTATGTGTTTGAGTAACAATGTTGATACCACCATTAATGATAATGTCATTACCTATAATTCTATTATTTTGATATTTATTATTATTATTATTATTATTATTATTATTATTATTATTATTATTATTATTATTATTATTATTATTATTATTATTATCATTATAATTGCTACAACTATTTGTATTGTTTTATTATTATTTATATTTATTTATTTTTTACTATCATGATGACTATTGTTGGAATTATTAGGGTTACTATTGCAATTGTCGCTGTTGGTATAACTACTATAATATGAATCAGTGGTTGCAATAATTCTAATCATACAATTATGATTAGAATTATTGCAACCACTGATTCATATTACCTTATTTACAACCATTATATTGCTACCTACTTCTATATCTTTATTATTAACCTCATTATTGTTATTGATTATTATTATTTTTTTTATTATTATTATTATCATTATTACTACTATTATTACTATAAATAATGTATAATAGCGGCATTTTAGTACTTTTAAATTAAATTAAATTAAATTATTACTGTTATTATCATTCATTATCATTATTATTATCATTTTATATCATTTCAATTATTATTGCTGTTTATTATTATTATTATTATTATTATTATTATTATTATTATTATTATTATTATTACTAATAATTCTGTCAGACTTAACTAATTTACTAATATATTTGTTTGATTTATTAATTCATTAATGATAAGTTAGTAAACTCTAGACTAAATAAAAACAGTATAAATTTAGAATTAGCGACACATTTGATTAACAACCCCTTACCCCTACTCTTATTCGAAGATACAGCCAATTACGTCTGATCTGGGGGCACGCACTCACGCATAGACACTTATACACAAAATTACAGTTGTCTTGAAAATACGCTTGGTCGCCCGAGTTTAAAATAACTGTTAATTTCTTTGTCACCTTAACCTGCATGTTTATCTTCCATCTCCCACCTCTCCCCTCTCGGTCTAAATTAACAGACGTTTTCATTTCTCTATCTGTCTACCTATATATCTTTCTATCTGTATATCTATCTATATCCACCCTACTCTCTTCATTATATGTCCCTCTTTCCACTTTGTCTTGTTTTGTTTTATTTTATTTTATTTATTTTTTTTGTTTTGTTTTGTTTGTTTTAGATTTCAGATTTTAGATTTTAATTTTTGATTTTTTGATTTTTAACGGTCCTAAACCACGTAACTCCCTCAATTTGGAAATGTTAAATTTATTTTCTTCTTTTTCTCACCACTTCATTCTCTCCAAATATGATCTGAAGTTAAGATCGGGTTCTAACTCTGCCTGATGAGTTCTCAGTTTATAATAAATGTTGATCGATAACATCGACATGCAAGTGTCGCATATTTTGTACATGTCTGTGTGAATAAATATTATCATATATAAAGCTCTATTTAATATTGCGCACTTTTTATAAACCCGGTTGAAATTCTTTGGATTACTACCCTGTGGAAGTTTTTACCTTGATTATTACCATCATATATATATATATATATATATATATATATATATATATATATATATATATATCAATAACTAATACATTGTTCAATAATTATCATTGTGGATGGGGTGCAAATTTAAATATATTTTTAAATAAAAATTATTTAAATATCGAAACGAAAAAGTATCGGTACTGTGACCCAGTTCATATATGAGAACAAGTTTATATATAAATACGCATATAATATAAGGTAATACATTTTAGCCACTCTTAAAAAAAAGTAAATGTATGTAAAGTATTAAAATTGAAATTTGTATTCATTTTTCAAGTGGCGGACGAGATAAATCGATATAGAAGTAATAGATGACGAACGAAATTGCAAAACAATCTGATATTGTGATACAGAGTGCTAGACATACATGTATGTAGAGTGGGAGTGTACAATAAAATATGAAGATGTGTTTAAAACGAGCACTTCTATCACGCTTATTATATTTATAGACGTCTCAGTCACATGTATAAATGTATAAGTGAACTTGATAACAAATATCGCTAGACAATATTACTGTTCACAATAAGCGACATATAAAACATATGGATTGTTAGAATCGGGTGTTTTACGGCAAATATATCATCTTAGGTTTAGTAAATGCCTAAAAGCAATGTTTATGTGAAAGGATCAATTCTATACGATAAATATAATACTAGTATGTACTCTGTACATAAGAATGGTAAAAATAACAACGTGTTCAATTGACGGACTAGAATAATTCGTATTTTTTCCAATTATTATTGTTCACTTGATGCCAAAGCTCTGATAATGACCCATTATTGTCTGGTCGGGAATAACGTCGCTGTACTGGAACCAAATCTTTATACACCTGATATTTCTGCGTGTTACATTTCCATGAATCAAAACTGAAGGTAGTAATAGAGATGATACAATTTGAAGTTGGAGCTTCCATAAATGGCTCCGTAAAAACGCTGTTTCGAAAAATCTCCGAAAAATGCTACTAGCCGTTCATTGAAATATCGTAGAGAAGCATAGGGAAATAGATTCAACTCGGTGTTTTCTATTCCGAACTGAAAATAAGTAGTATGTTTGATATTGAAATAAGGTGTTTGTAAAACAGACACAATGACGATTACCTTTCTTTCAAAATAGCAAGTGAAGATTCCCTATAAAATCACATTAATGTTAATCAAAACTGCTTGTTTTTGTGTTTGTAAACAAAATTCTGAATATTATTTTAATAGTGAATAATGTTAAATAAAATCGGTAAGAATATATATATATATATATATATATATATATAGTCTCGGAAGTTTCTCAACCATTAAAACTATATTAAAAAAAAACTTATAGTCCCAAGTCTTCCAGTGGAAAATCACTCATGTAAGTCAATTTATTTTTTACAGTTATTATATTAGTTTATTTCTAACACTATTTTAAGGGATCATCAGTTGTTTACCATGAACAACTGTTTCGGGAATTTAAAAACAATATATATATATATATATATATATATATATATATATATATATATATATATATATACATACATACAATCCAATGCTACACAACTGTTATTTAACTTTATGTTCCTTTTAAATAATATTCTTAGTTACAAACATGTATACATAAATTATTTATAATAGTAAGAATTAGATAAATAACAGATCAGGTTTTAATGGGATGCGTAGCTTTATGAGTCTCTGGCCACAAAAAGGAGGTGTATTATATTACGGGTCAACGAGAAGACGTTCTCATTAATGGAATTTCGGCTGTTCTTTCATTAAAGTATACATTTTAACTAGTTAACATTTGCACCATAATTTGAAAACGCTGTGTTGCGATATACTACATCAGATATTTTTTTAAAATATGTATAAGAATGTAGTAAAAAAAAAATCTGCATTTTTTAAAATTAGACAATACCACCCATTACCCAATGGGTCTGTATTTTTTATATCATTAAGTATTTCTTACCTCTCACTCCTATCTCTCTTTCTAATTTCGCTCCTCTCTTTCTCTTCAAATCTATTTAGTTCTCTCGTATTCGCTTTCCCTTCATCTCTCTATTTCAAAGAAAGCTTTGGCAAATTCTATCCATTCTCATGACTCCATGAAGTATGAATGACTTTTGATAACTTCTATTCATACTTCATCACATCATTTTTTATGACGTGTTTCATTTTCATGTAAGTATATATAATATCTATATGAGTTTAAAATACACGATATATCATGAAATGAAATGTCGTAGAGACTGTATGTATGGTAGAAAGAATAGAAAAACAATTAAACAGAAATAAACAATACTCAAACGAGAGAGTTTACCGGTTTCGTTTGGATCAAACAACGTCTTCCGAAAATGTTAAGATTATACATATCTTTCAAATGTTCAGTTTTTTTCTGTAGACCTTCGATAATCTGAACGAAACCGGTCAAATCTCTCGTTTTCTTGTTATTTCTTCCCATTTAAAAATTGGTTTTCTTTACGGCTTTTCATATATCATATCTATATCTATATACTATTCAACCTTGTTTAGATCTTGTTTATTTGTTATTGTATTTGTTATATTGTTTGTCGCCGTGACCATATAGTGACGTCACAAATACATTATATAATAAATGATTACGTGACGTCAGGATGTCCTTAAATCCTTAATACAGAGATGTGGGATGATTGTACAACATGAATGACATTTCAAATAGTGATGTGATTCATTATATTAGAGAGAGAGAGACAGAGAAAGAGAGAGAGAGAGAGAGGGAGGGAGAGAGAGGGAGATGAGAGTTTCTTCGGCTCACGCGTCGTCCACTACATGAAAGTTTAGACATTCATGTGTCTACTACTAAAACTGTGGATCTTGCTATCTTGCTTGTTGGTCTGTATGGTTGTTTGTGGATGTGCTCTCTGGATGACGTTATGAATGATGACATCATCAATGAAAAATATATATCGCAAATATCATTTATGACGTCACCAATGTATGACGCAATCCGTTAATATGGGTGAAAAACACCGGGAAGATCCTTAATTAAATCGCAAATGATGAAACAAAGAAGATGGCATTATCTATTTACGTCTTCCAGACAAATATAGGTATTTTAAGTACACAATTAACTTGCTAGGTTAGGATTAGAGTTACCTTTTGTTTAGCGAAGTAATCAAACGATTGCATAGTAATTTATTTTTCATAACTTGATTTTGTTATTTGACTGATCAAGGTGAGCATTCTAGTTATTGGACGAGTATTCTCTTCGGTGGCTTTATGGAGTGTCATTAAGCGTCATTGATTCTCTCCTGGGAATTAATTCTGGCTGGTAGCATCGCTGGAAACCCGAGGCCTGTAATCAAGCAAACAACCTATTATATATATAGCAAAATCAAAAATGTATTTATCCCGAGAAAACATATCTACTCGAAGTTGAGTCGGTCAGCTGCTTTAACATTATCTGTTTAATTTCTTATAAGTTGTTTTTTTTCGAACGACATTATTTCCCTTATCTGTTTTTGTTTTAAATTTTATTTACAGGATGAGAAAAATCAAATACTTACATCGAATGTATGGCTGGACCAGGTAAGAAACAATCTACTTTTACTAAAAGTAAACAACAATCTGAGTATAAGAAATACTATTTTCATCATTTACGGTTTAGAGGTAAACAAAAGGTCTTCATACATTAAACATTATAAAGTTTTATTCACTATTTATTTAATTGTTTCTTGTGTTCTGATCGTTTAAGCATCTTGTGCTTGCAGTTAAAGTTATTATTCTATGTCATTTAACTAAAAAAATATATGTCGAAAATATGTTTTGCTTTCTTTGAAATTGGAACTTTTCACTAAGTTAATATCTTTCTTTTAGACACAGGCGTACACACGGTTCCCCATAAGCATCCCTTTAAATGTGCTCTCTACAATAACTTTGAGAGTTTAACACACAAGCAAATGTACTGCTGAAGAAATATTAAAGGCAAACGCTTATTATTCACATTGTCACTTTTAAAAATTGTCCCAAAATACAATTAGAACGAAGTATATTGCTTAATTTAATAATTACATCATATATATATATATATATATATATATATATATATATATATATATATATACAGGGTGATTTATAAGTCACTTAGCTATTAATTTTTGAAATTCTGAAGTTAAAAAATACGGTAATACAAAACAGAAAGTTTATTCAACAAATTCATTTATGGGAGTTTAAAATTACCGCATATTTTCTAAAATTTCCACCTTCGTTCTGCATGCATAGCCCCATTCTTTTTTGCAAGGAATTTACGACTCTTTGTAGTGTATTTGATTGATTAATTTGAACAAAATCGGCAGTGATTTTTGATTTGAGGTCGTCATTGCCTTTCAACAAGTGTGGGAGATTCATCAAATTTGGCCATATGAATAACAATAAATATTCGCTCTTCAATTGTAAATGACATACTGCCTGAAAAAAAGCACATATGATGATTTACACAAATTAGAATGAATAAAAATAAATATATATAGAAACAAATATATAAACTAACAAGTTTAAAATAACAAATTACAGTAATTAGAGAGTAAGATAACAATTATCAAAGGTTCATAGTATGTGTGTGCTTCATATGGTAATCATTTTAAAAAGCTAAGTGACTTATCCATCACCCTGTATATATATATATGTATATATATATATATATATATATATATATATATATTAATATCAGATCATGAGTACTTATTTCTATCTTGTTTTTAGCTAACGACTGTTTCTTATTGTCGCTTTTACCTTTTTACCGATCATGTGTAGCGCATTGCTCAGACGATGTAAGAATGCTTCAAGAGAGATAACCCCGATATCAGTCTAAAGAAAAACACACTCAGATAATTCTGCGACAACATTGTCAAATCTTTAGTTTTATAGTTTCTCACACGAACTATTTTAATGACATCAATTCTTTTCATCATAAGGAATCATTATATGATCTTAATACTTAAATGATACTCAACAAAAAGTTTCCATTATTTTACTCTTAAATCCTCTTCATTCTGATATAATTCATTTCTATTTAGGGGCCATTCCGTGATATTGATTGCTTGAGATATACATTTTAATAGGTAATATAAGTTACCTCCCTTGTTGGAGATGATATGACGTCTTTGTTTACTCTTTAGTGTATACATAACTAGAAACAACCCATTTTCGGTATCTGTTATTGTACGCTGAAAAAAGAGTGATATTCTTGTTGCTATACAACTGTATTCGTTATTTAATTGCAAAATCGTATATATCGGATTAACAAAACTATTTTCTAATTCAACTCTAAGTAATTATGAGATTATCTTTTGTTTATTTCTTGCTTAATATTTTAAGCTATGTTTTTTTCTTCAGAAATGGTGATTACTCAGAAAAAAAATAAATCGAGACTTTTAAAAAATGTGATTTTTAATTTTACTCAATTTCCAAACTTGATTTTTAAATATTGATATTTATTTCAATGGAACATTGTATAAACCTTTAAAACATCTATAAATGTTTACCAACTGAAAAGTTAAGTTAGCAGTGTAGATATATAAGAAACATCTTATAATCTCACTCCTTCTCCGCATTGGAAGAAACATCGATTGGTACCACAAAAGTAGACATGAGAAGACTTATTATGAATTACATTATCTTGAAAACCAATTGTGTTTATTAAAGGGTAGCCATTGTTAAACGACCGTTTCGAAAACGTAAAGTGATTGGCAAATTTGATTTAAAGAAACAGCTATTACAAGAAATGTGTAAAGAATTTTTATTACTAAGACACATGGGAACAGCATTGTATTTACTAGTAAGCGATCACTGGTAATGTCTCGGATGAGAATTCCACGTTTCGAATAAATAATCATGCAAAAATATAGGTCCTAAAAGGCTAGGTCAGAATTCTCCAAAATTCGACAGGAACAAACATTTTACTGAGTTAAACTTCAGTAAGCGAACATTATATCGATTCTTGGTATACAATTAACGCATTTCTACCATTGTGACCTTGGATATGTTTTTGTTTAGTTTGAAGTATTTTGGGCCGTGCTATATTGTACTTATTACTTTTCAAGTTTTTCCCATTAGTAGTGGTCACTGTAAAACGGGTATTGAAGCTAATAGTAATATAGAAGCATTCATCCTTTTATAATCAAATTAGTAAATCGTAGCCATCGTTACCTTTGCATTTCTACTTAACTTCGTTCAATTTCAGTATCCTCTTCTTTAATGTAGGCATTGTGTGGGGTGTTGACACTTTTAGATGTACTAGAAACTGTATATTTTGCCTGTTACTTATTAAATATTTACATCTGAGGAGGGTAACGTATTTGAACACATATTTATACATACACATAAATGACTCCATGAGAAAAAATAATTATTTTTTCGACGATAAGAATTAATATATTATTTTGTAATTTCATCCATTACACTCTCTTTCGAGTTTGATAACGGATAATGTGAGTTAAGAATTGCATATATGCGACGATCAGTTAGTCCTTGTTCATATTGAACATTACTCTAATTATAGAGACTTTAGAGATTATTTTGTGTTATTTTTTATTGATTATTTTTAAAACTACGATCTATACATAGTTGTCCAAAAGTTTGAGATATAGTGAATTACGTGGCGTACTACCAAAGGCGATGTGATCAAGTTTTTACTAGTCTATTAGTACTTATTAGGCGATTTCTTAAAACCTTTAATAGCGTGAAATGTATTTTGCTCACAATATAAGATTCGTATTTGATCTTTCTGTTGACAACATTTTAGATTGTTTTTCTGACACACGGGCATTTTATGCAATCGACTTCATGAATCGTCTCTACCGTAATCGCAGAATGAACCCAGCGGGTCAAATCCTATCAGTAGGTCTAGAATGTTTATACACATTTTATAATAGTGGCAGCTCTTTAGTATTTAAATATTTGGGAACTTTCTTAAAGAAAAATCAAACGACTTTTAAAATGGTTTGATCTCTGAATTTCTGTATTCAGTCTTAACATTCACAATTAATGTGTTCCGCTTCAGTTTTTGTATAATCATGCTTTTGATAATTCTGAAGCAATGTAAAGTCAAACAATATTTCCGATATAAAAAAACATAACGTGTGTCCTCAAATACCATACGCATCCTATGTATATAATATGACTGAAACTTTTATGAGGTTGTAATATAGTATGTTTGTAACCGTGCACACTTCACCTGTACATTATATGTTTAGATACTAAGTAGGGAGACAAATTAAATAAGAATAAGGCGAATGATGAGAGAAATGGTAAAAAGAAATAGGATGATGTAAAAAAATTAAGAGAAAGAGAGAGAAAATGATAAGAGAGCGAGTAGTTTGGGAACACACACACTGGCAGTTCTAGTTCTAGTTTTTTTATTTGTTTTTCAAAACCTCCTCTAATAGGTTTGAAGATATGATCGCATAACCATATATATTCTTAAATTTCATTTTCCAGTACATATGGGTAATTATATTTCATGTTCATCCAAGTTGGTACAATATTATCGAGTTGTGTGTTGCGTTTGGTAAAATAAAACGACGTATTGTCTTATTTTTTTATGCTTTGAAAATTATTCAAAGTAGAGAATGCGAATAGCAATGCCGATAATAAGGTTAGAGCTTGGAGCTTTAGTAACAGTAATTTAATTGGTTCGCCGAATAGAAACGTTTAACGTGAGGTGTATAACACGATAAATGTAACAAATATACATTTATTGGTATTGGTATAGCTTTTGAACCAAACAAAAAACGACTTTTTGTTCGGCATCATCAGACCGTTTACGTAAGCAGCCGGAAAAGCCGAATTACAAAGGAACCGGCGTCAGAATAAAAAGAATGCGACTTTGCAACATAGGAAACGAAATAATGAACGAAAACTCACTTACCGCATGCTTATTTGTATGACCATTTATTTATTTGTATGACGATCAAAATCAATGAATTATTTTAAACGGGAATGTGAAAACTGAAAAAGGTGTATTTTTTCGATAAATTATGTTTTTCTATAGAAATAAAACTATGCAACAACATTTTTTCTGGGTGATAACGATTAAAATGAGTTTTTTCTTTCTTTCGTTTATGGCACAGCTAGGTTAGAGTAAGGGTTAGTGTTATAGTTATGTTACGGGTTTTAAAAAAGTCTGTTTTTTTAAGGTTGATGTTGGCAGATGTTCGTTTGGGGTTAGCACAGTATTATCTAACCGCTCAAGCACCTCCAAATGTTTACGTAAACCTCCGGACGATGCCGAACAAAAAGTCGATTTTGTCTGGTTCAAAAGTAATACCAGTGTCCATTAATGTACTTGAATTATCGATCAACTTACCGAATTAATTCTGAGTTCATCATTTGACCCCAGTCTGAACATGCCGGTTAGAAAATGTAAAATGTATGATTAAAGTTCAGTCTTGGGCAACACCATCGTCTTTATACTAATATAATATATTTCAGGTTTACTCACCTTATTGGCTATTCTGCATCTTAGTTATTCTGAACATACTGACGACATTTTTTCTTAATTATTCTACTGTTTATATCTGAATTAGTAATTATATTGACAAATGCCAAAAATATATGATTCTAGAATTGTTTTACAAAAAACTACTTTTAAGAGTATATTTTCCAGGACTTATAGAAAAAGGTCTCTTGGATAACGCCGGACATCTACACTAAGTAACATATAAGTTCAGACATATATCACGCTCTACTTAATACTAGCTCATTCTCACACTACTTAACAAGCAGTGTCAACGGTACACTGATATTCTTGCAATTGTCTGTTCTCGTTTACGCAACTGCTTTTCGTGTTGTTAATTTTGGTTTCTTTTGACACTAACTATTTTTTATCTAATACCTTTATAAACGAAACTCTTAATGTCAATTAACTAAATATATATTTTATATTCTATACCTCGACTCGCGTTATCATTGCTCGTTTATTTTATAAGACTGAAGTAGTTATAGGTTATCTGAACCATCCCTTACTATGAAAGGCCGGTCTTTGTAAATACATATTTATAGGGAATTATGTTTTTTAACCTGTCATGCAATGAGTGAATTATAGAATTAATGGCCAAGGTCATAACACATTCGGTAATCTTTTGAGAGAATAATTATGGTGCTGCCATTCATGATGGATTGGTGGTCCGAGCGAATGTCTTGACTGTAATCTAATCTTTATGACGATAATTATTCCCTTGATAGACAATATCACAGATTTTATAATAAATAATTATAAACTCTATAAATCTTATATTGATTATCATAAGTTCTGATACGCATAAATTTGGTGTATATCATTACAATGGAGAGTTGGTGTGCAATACCTAACATAATAAAATTCTGCGTAAAATAAGTAAAATTCTTAAAGGTTTTTTTCAAATACTGATTCTTTATCTATTCGTGTCGTTTCGAATTATTCACATACAAAGGAAGTTAGATTTACTTCATATCAAAGTCCGTCATGAACACGTTATTGGTGGCACACAAAAATGCCACCTACTGAATCGTTGAGAAATCTACAATTCATTCTGCAATACGACATTATTTTTTATAAATGAACTTTAGTATATGCCTCTAATTGTCCAGTAATATTTACGTTCAATTATATGAGGGCATTTTTTGTTACCGTCTTATCAGTAGCATTTGTGATTATAAATAGTCTTCACACTCCTCGGCACATTACCCCGTAGTCTAAATTTGAATCTGTCGCTTTACCCAAAATGTATTTCTAAACTGAATGGTCATCACAACAATAAATTGAAACAGTGCAAAAGTAAAATAGATATTAGATATTAATGAGCGAAAATTGATCGAAAAGTCTTTCTACTAAATATGGTCGCATTGCAGAAAAAAAATTATGAATTCTTTTAACGATTAAATTGGATATGGATGAGTTCAGTCTGTATCTGCCATGGAAATTATTTATAGCTAATAATACATTATTTACATTGACCAACAGGGTATCATACGTATTCATTATATTTAGGTTAAGGCTAAGTTGGTAACTATAATACAAGTTCTTCTTTATAAAATTAAATATGATTGAATAAAATTAACGATACTAAATTTAATTAACGATTCTACATGTGGTATTTCGGCTGACGGTCACATATCTGTCTATTTACGTGCTTATATACGTAGGACAATTTAAGTAGTTTATAATATGTTTTATTGTGGAGGTATGCACCTTATTAGTACTCAGAACAAAATAAAAAGTGCTCAGTCTTCATCGGTAGTCCCTCAAAATTAAAGCTTCTTCAGGCGACACGCTATGAACCGACCCATATATCTTTTGACTTTAATATCTATAAGTGTACATCATTTTTAGTAGAAAACTTTTTAAAAACGTGCGAAGCAAATGTCTGTTTTTATTTCATAAAAAGGCAATACATGTGACACTTTTATGCTACACACTAGCTGGACCTACACCTGTTGCTCACAATTCTTGTCTGTGAGGTTATCTCAAAGATCGTAATTATCAAATCAATTCCCCGACTATTCATGAACTCAAGAGGAGCATTACACGAAAAAGCAGGGGGTTGTCAAGACTAAAGTGGATAAGTTTTATTGACGATTTAGCACGTCACACCCAAGTTTTCTATTAGTGAGGATAAACTAAGAGAATAGGAATACGAGATCTACTACTAAGAATAACAAGACTACGCGATCTGCATTGTAACAATAAAAGTCGTTTTGAAAAAATACTTAGTTCTAGTTATTAGAACGATAAATTCATTAGTTTTCAATAATCCATAAGTCTATTACTAAAGCATGCGCAAGAGATGAGATTATTTTTTAATGAAACAACCAGTAGAGTTAATCGTGTTTTCCCCGGGTTGTGTGGATAACACAACATTCATCAGTATAGTAAAGCCAAAAGAAGTAATATTCATGGTCAAGTATACTTTCAGAAGGAGCATTATATCTATTTTTATCGAAAAATAAACCAAATTACTGCTAAAATCGTGCGCGTATATTCATAATGTTATGGGCGATGTAACTACTGAACTTCTCTTAATACATCTTTTCGAACTTTGTACCTAACTTTTTAACTTAAGAATCATTATGTCGAACTCAGGAACTGAAACTTTTAGTTTATTTTCTGTGGTAGATTGGTGTCATTCCGTCAGCCATTACCGTGTAAAACTCTTATTTCATATGACGAGATAAGAACAACCTACTGCGGTAGATTAAATAAGATTTTAAGTTCTAAATTTCGTATAAATTCCCAAATTCACTGAAAAGATTACCAAATTCGATTGGGCAGTCATAAACAATTCGTAACTAAGTAAATTAAGCTTTATTCGTATGAGGTGCGTAATCTTTAAAATTGATACCGTTGCGGACTAAGCGATTCCGGATTCAAATTTCATCGGATCTAATGCGTTAACTTACGCAAAAAATGTAACAAAATAGAAACATGTTTTAATTAAATCGCATATAATGAATTGTTTTTAATAGGTATTGTGTTTTTATTTATATAACCATAGGGGTTAACATGCCGTAGATTATACAAAAAATATCTCCATTTGTATTGACGAATTAAGAAGAAAGCATTACTGTCGTCACACTCATCATGAACTATATATGCCCTCTACGAGATAAGAATGAAGAAACCATCTGCACTTCTGATGTACAAAAGGTGGCCAATATGAGGTAATGTTCATTAACATAAAGCAGTTGAGAGAGTTTAAACTAACTTAAAAATTGTAATATAAAAAGAAAACAGATATATAACTTAAAATCATGGGTGACATGTACACTGCTGTGACCTTTTGACTTTTCCAAGTTTACTACTTACAAAATTGTTCTCAATAAACAAGCCTTCTCTAGCCGGCATTCTTGACACAAAAAAATATGAGCATTGAAAATGTAATTTAAAATAGGACAACACTCAGTTTAAGTGATTTATCCAGACACGATAAATATATATTCTTAGGAATCACGATTGAACATGATCATTAATTTTTTTTTCAGCAAAAATAAGATTTGCCGAAAATTTTTACCTCTACAATATGCTGCCCTTTACATTTTTTTAAATAAGTATTCCAGAATTAATTTAATAAATTCATTAATGTTTCACTAGTAAACCTCCTGATTGTACAACACTAGATTATCCTGCCAAGATCTCTAACGTTCTGTTTTTTTTTCTTTGCATATTTTGCCAGTCTTGGTTTGATGAGAAATTACACTGGGATCCAAACGAATTCAGCGGGATAACGAAATTTCGCATTCCTTGCGATTTCATTTGGCGCCCAGATATTGTTCTTTACAACAGGTATGTATGCAATATTAACTTTATATTTTTGATAAACTTTTACACTTTTGATAAATCTACATCACAACAAATTACACAACCTTCGTTAAAGATGAAATATTTATTGCATGTGTTCTTTAAAGCGTTGGCAAAACAAATGCGCATTTGTTTTGAAATAACAATAAAATATATATCAAATATACACATATATAATTAATATGGGGGTATTACTTAAGTGTATGTGAGCGAAGCAACATTTGATTCGCTAGGTGTCATACCCGGCGAGAGTAGACTTGGAATTATTGTAGAAACATAGGCGCTTATTTCAACCGCTAGATCCTCCGTTTTACAATTATAGTATTGTCTACCACGACACAAGAAGTTATACCCTCACAAACATAACATACTCCTTCGTCTGGTAGTTGTTGTATTGCTTATCGCCTGAAACGCCCTTACCAGGGTATAACGACCGGTCTGTTCTCGATCAGTGTGTTTCCTTGTGTAACACCTTTCACCCTTGTGCTATATTTTGCAGCTATGAAGAAGCAAGTATCTGGCAACTATGTTAATTGGTATGTTATAGCATTAGGCCTCAATCGGTCAAAGTTAACTATGTGTAGCTTCTCAGTTGTCTGTTTCATTGGATCATCAACGTATGGGGATGTAGAGACCTGGGCATGGCTCACTGTCTCTTCAGCAAACGTTGTATGTATGTTCAGTCCCTTGAAAACTCCGGAAATGTCATTATACCCTCCACTTTTTAAAATATAGTGTTATTTAACATGTTAACTTGATATGTCTTCTTTTTAACACTACTCAATATATATGCAGAAAAAAGTGGTTCACCGAATGAATTATATTGCAAATGTTATATTAATTTTTTTAAAAAACATTACACTATAGTATAGTATTATTAAAGTCTAATTAATCGATTTGATTTTGTACATATTTAAAAAAAATTATATAAATACATCTTCATTGGAAACTATTAAAAAGGGGAAATAATTTTCATTTTAATATCTATTTATATAGAAGATAGATTAGTTCATTTTACAAAATTATGAGGCAACTTATTTCAAATAATTAAAAAATCATGTATAACTTGGATTACTTAGACTATTTTTCTCATCTTGAATGTTATTCTCACAACATTTCGGCCGATGTAACCTCCGATCTTCTTCAGGTGCTTCGTATCTGTTATAACCAAGGAAACAAGTTTTCTAAACTCCTCTATCCACCTTACATGTTTCTTCACTAAAATCTTCTGAATCACTGAAATCAGATTAAAGAAGAAGTCAAACGAAACAGAAAATCAAATCATGATCACATGGCGTTGCGTCAGACTATAATTTAAAACCCTGTCATTCATACCTATACAACATCTACACCTGCTACAACATATATGCACACTACTTTAAAAGAAGATTACTACCATATAAGATTAAACATTTCTTGTTATTTAATTATTTTTGTGAGACTCTACTGGAATGTTTAATTAGATTCAGTGAAGCCACCTGCAAGAATCGTCTTCATTGTCGACTTTGTCATACATTCTTAATTACATTTTAGTCTCATTATCTAACGCAAATAAATAGATGTAATTAGCAGGATGTGTCGAGTGCTGTTTCAAAGCACAAACTGAATTCTTTTCTTTCAGAGGAAATTAATTAAAAAAATTGACTTGAAAAACATTTATTATTGGAGTCTTAAAGAATAGTATCAATTCTACATTTAAGGCCACGTCACCTTAATATAATAAATATACTCGCACGCACACATACTTTTTATATACCAAGTGTGTCACTAAAAAGAAACAAATAAAATACGCCTTCATTGAATAATATATATATATACATATATATATATATATATATATATATATATATATATATATATAGTAAGCAATGAAAATATATATGGCAATCAAGCTACACAGAGGCTCCCTTTGTTCGAGGGAAGCCCAACGATTGGCTTAGGGAACAACAAAGAATCTGATTGGTTAACTAGCAAGCCATGTATATAAAAACACCTGACAAAAATAACTCCATGCATTTAGCCTGACGATTCCCCCCGGGGATGATACACGGGAGCTTCTGTGACGCTTGATCGCCATATATATTTTCATTGCTTACTACCTAGCTCTACTTACGTATCGAGCACTGTTGAAGTAAATACTGAAAACTGACACATAAAAAATTATATCTCCTTATAATATTTTACGTGGATACATGAAGTACTAATATATATATATATATATATATATATATATATATATATATATATATATATATATTAGAAAGGATATTTAGACATATTTTTAAACCATTGTTTCGTAATAGTATGATATTTTCTTTGAAAAAACTTAACTGTGTATAGTGTTAAAATAAATAAAATTTATTTTAATCTTAGATTTCGAGAATTACAATTTTTCTTGTCAAAGAGTGTTTTTCTTTTTCTTCATCTTTTTCTTCAGTGTCCGATGGTAATGGACTTTTGGGTCAGAAAATCAGTAATTAGGTATTTGTAGCTGATGCATTTTTAATGCATAACACAAATATATACGCGTATATACACATCCATGAGTGTACCATTCAAAATGTACTAAATAAGTAGACAAAACAATTCTACCTATTGCGATTTATGGGAAAATATTTTTTCCACAGAAAACCTCGTCTAACTACCATCACTACAAATACATTTCTATCTATCCTCTCTGTACTTGAAAACTATCGAAGCTTCAATGAACAAAGTGTATTTCGCAATATCTTCTCATCGGAATAACACAATACAACAGGACAGCTTAACTACTAGCATGGGCGTTTTAAAGACAAATGTGCACACATATTTGTCAAACCGTCCGCTTAAAATATCAAAATTCTTTTCTCTTTGTACCGTTTATATGACAATGACGCCATCGTTATCCTCGAATCGCTTTTGGCCTTGGTAAGTCGTGACTCATTAATATGAAAATGCTTCGGCTTTGCAGTGTAAAATAAAAGTGTGCATTTATGTCCGGCAATGCTTATTACACGCGTACAATTTATTGTCAAAGAGTTACCGAGAAACTCATACGATGACCACCAGAAAGTATCGATGTGAAAGCCATCTAGAATTAAAATTAAGTCATGAGGATGAAATTATATGAAGTGGCAAACGATATAACAGCGACACAGCCGCATGGGAAGTAATTTAAACCAATATGCCGCGGTGTGAGTATTCTGAACTAAAACATTTCACACAATTTGGGGGTAATTGATTGATTTCGCTGATTAAGTGCGTAGCGGGGAATATATGTGAAACAGACAGCATTAAATGAAACATTTATATGTACTATGTATTTATTGACGGGAAAAGCGGAAATCACATTAGTGTATAGAGAAACTAAGTGTATTTAACCCATGTGAATCAATAAATGGTTACCGATAAGTGAAAAACTCAAAACTAGGCCTGGGTTGATGATAAATAAATTTAAACAAGCAATGAAAGTTTAACCAGCTTCTCAATTTATACTTTCTTAAAATAATATTTTTTCTAATAAAGTTGGGATATTTTTCGAATAATAAGTGAGATTAAAACGCCAAATTCGTATTCAAAGTGTAAACACGTTAGCTTTTTATTAAACTAACCAACTCTATGCGACAAACGTACTAAGTTAAAGTATAATTTGCATTGCACTTTCTTAAAGACAATCCCTTTCATTTGTATTCACTTTAATTGTTTATTAATTGTATGATTTTTCATTTCATTATTGTAGATATTTCTATATACTGCCATTCTTATATCATGAATAAAAATAGCATTTTGGGGTAAAATAATCGTTCTTCAACTTTGAAATTATTTAATTCCAGGGCGTACAATTTAAAAACAAAGCCTACTTCAGAACACACACATAGTGGAAAAAGAAACACGTCAATTAAAATTGTATTCAGACGGAAAATAATCAGAGAGCAGTATACTGTTTGTAAAGATTTTTATTACAAACAGAAATGGACAGAGTACTTCGTCCCGAAATGTGCGACAACGTAATAAAAATAAAGAAGATCTAGAAATTTACATTCATGAATTATCTTCGTACAGTTAAGGGCGCCGAAGATACTGGAAAAAACCATACATAATTATTTGCATTGATAAATATCATATAATCAGAAGAATATGTTAAATTATTAGTGACATAAACGACTACACCTCTGCCGTAAAAGCTCTTGATGCAGCATGCATTAAGTCAACAATTATAGTCTATAACCGACATAAGCTCATAATTATGAAACAGCACCCTAACGCAAACAGGAGGCTATTTCGTGTTACTGTTGGGAACCCTCGCTAAAACATGCAATATTCAAACTGTGAGTGCCGAAGTAGATAAGAACAAATATATACGGGAAAGTTTCATCGTGGATTTCTCCCCCCCCCCATTTAATTACAATTTCTTGATAAATCCTCACTAACTTTTCAGGTAGCATACGAGATGGCAAGATCTCTTGAACAAGCTGAAAACACTGCGTGCTACAACCAGGAAAACATGATTTCCGCCCGAATAATCCCGTCAGAAGAAAATACAAGTCTGACTGCTACACAAAAATATACGAAGTCGAAAGGAAATGTGGTTCTTTTGCGATAACTCACGTCATCCACGTCGCCTCTGTCCGATCCGTGACTCAAACTGCAAATAGTGTTCGGAAAGGAGACTGAGGCCTAAAATCTGCAGATCTTCCTTATCAGCATTGTTAAATGAAGATTCGGAATGAATAAATTACATTCACTAAATGAGCACATTGTCGATGCCTTGACATATTTTAGTAGCGTAGAGATGTTATTAACGACTATACTGCAATAAATTAAAGCTTGAAATTATTTAAACAAAAAGAAAAGTATTGGCCGACCTTGACATAATAGTGAGTGAATTAAGAATTTATTTTCGACATCATCATAGGGGAAAAAACGTTCTATACAAATACAAAAAAAAGTAACTTTACAATGTTATAGATCGGAGCAGTCACTACAAATCGTTTTGCATCCCTAAGCGTTTCTTTTCACCCACTATTTTGTTATGTCACTATGAACACAACAAAGTCGCGCTTACACACAATTGATAATAGTAAATGAATACTGAATAGCAACACTTCTAGTACTTCAATTATGCTATGGGGCAAACTAGGCAAATTATAAGTTAAAAATCATACACGGTCAAGTAAGTATGACCCTCAGGTTACATCTGCTACTTTAGTGAAAATCAATCCTCACTATGCTTGATGTGCATCAAAACTACCAAAGATTGTATTACTAGATAGAACACTATTCATTTAAAATACTAAATTTAAATTTAGAAACAAATACAAAATTAAATAAATGAGAAAAAAACAATAAATAAAAAATCTTGAAAATACCAGTTTTGTATTACCGTAAATGACACTATAAATTCGTTTTGATCATTAAAGTTTAAGGGTAAAATACTGTAAATTATCTACTTAGCCCACACTATCGCCCACACTGTTGTTAATGTATGTTTCCGTTTGTAATAGAAACCTTTACCAACTATATATCGGTCTCTTAATATTCTCCGCACAGCCCCACTACCATTCCCGCACTTTAATTTCAGTACGAAATTTAATTCCACCAATAATGCATTTTGATGCAATCGTACAGAAATCATCCATTTTATTATTTTGTTATATTATAAATTAAATACAATTCCCTGCAAAAACATCGCACACATCTCGTCGTTAAGCACGGCAGTCAGTATCACCAATACCATTTTACAAACAGGTTTTATATTGCAAAGAATGAATTAGGATTGTTTGCATCAAATATTATGTACAGTCCTATCTGATCAATTTAATTACAATTATCGGCATTTTTTAAATGTTACCCTATAAAGCTAGTTTTATATAAATAATCGCGATGTGGTATAAAGTAATGCGTTGTTTGATTGTGATTTAAACATATATGCGTACATATTGTTTAAAGATGTGGAAATCATTGTGTTTTTTTAATTTCTATTTCCAGTGCGGAGAGTTTAAATCAAGGATACATGAAGAGTCTTGCGATGATTGAAGCAAACGGAAGTGTATTTTGGCCACCTATTGTGCGCATGCGTAGCTCATGCAAAATGGATATCACATATTTTCCGTTTGATGATCAAATCTGTAAACTGAAACTCGGCTCCTGGGCATACGATGGTTTTCAAGTGGACGTCACTAATCTAACAGACAACATCGATCTTTCAAATTATGTCAACAACGGCGAGTGGACGCTGGTCGCTACGAAGGTTGTACGGAACGAAATAACCTATCCGTGTTGCCCTGAGCCGTTTCCTGATGTGACGTTCTACGTACAAGTCCGCCGCCGGATATTATATTATTGTTTCAATGTCATTATCCCGTGTGTGTTGCTGTCTACACTCTCCCTGACAGGCTTTTGTCTCCCTCCCGATTCGGGTGAGAAAGTCACTCTTGGTTTGACCGTCTTACTCGCATTCTCCGTCTTCATGCTCCTCATTGCTGAGAATATGCCGGCCACGTCGGAGTTTGTACCATTAATAGGTTTGTATTTGTTGTTCTTAGGTTCAACAACCAGTTCAATATCATGTCATTTCGTAACTTGAAACACGTCGACAAAAATAGAGTCATGACCAGACTTCAGTCAATATGAGTGGCCTTCAGATGTGAAACTTTGAATATTACATCAGTAAGTTTAGAACAACTGCCAATGTTCTTAACTTGTCTTAATAGTGGAGTCAGTTTGCATTAGTAAAGTCTGATTATGCACACACACACATTCACATATACTTCTATCCGCTCGTTTATACCTTCTCAATATAGGTGATATAGACTATAAAGTTCTGTTAACATGAATACGTCTACGTAATACATATATATATATATATATATATATATATATATATATATATATATATATATATATATATATATATATATAGTACGTCATGAAAATATATTGATTACAATAAGGCTACGGAGAGGCGTCTGCTTTTCATCCCTATACGGGTAGTGAATCTTCGGGCACCTAGCCTGACGATTTCTTACAGCGATGAAACGCGTATGTGAACCCTCTCCGATACTCCAGGTGGTCAATTATACTACTAGAATTATTTGCGAGTGGAATTTTAAATGTAATTCATTTATTTATATGTGAAAGAATAAATAATTGTTATCGATTATTTTCTTTTATAATGACATGTTATTTGTTTGGCTGTTCACTTAATATTACATTTTAGTCTTAGATTTTTGCAATTATCTTTGGTTTCTCATAAATATGATTCACTGATGTGTTCGATCTATACTTTGTGTTATTAAACCAGTTTCTATTAGTATAGAATTTATCAAAATGTAATCTAGCTGTCCCCATGTAATGTTGTCGTTCGGGGTTTTAGTTGACTATATTTTAGCCTTATGAATGTTTGTATAGTGAGACAATTGCTGTTTAAAGTGCAATTCTTATTGTTTAATATTTTTCTTACTCTAATCCATACTGCCGTCATTGTTAGATCTCCAACATTATTTTCCTTGCGTTTTATCAATATAATTATTTCCACTATTACTATTGTTTTAGTTTTTCATTATATTATTGTTTCCTTTGATAACCATTTCTAAGTCTTCTGTTAAAATATAGTTTAATTATTACGTGTTTTATTAACTGTTATATGTAGCAAACTCCTACAAAGTGATGATCATTTATACGATTTATAAACATCTTACATTGTTGAGGTATTTTTTGTTGATGGTTTATAAGAAGACCCCAATAATAGTTTTATTTTCTTCTAGTAATACAATTACCTTTAGTGCCTCATTTCTCATATTCAATTGAAATTTGAATGTATCCACTATTGGTTAGAACTGTGTCATATTGTTATTAACTTATTATAAACTTTAGTACGATTAATTATTTTTAAATCCGCATTCAATAGAAAATAATAAATTTGAAAAATGACAGCGAGTTATTTGATTTTGGGTTTCGTATATTTAAATGTCACAATTGCAACAATAAATTGTTAAACCAAAAAGCGAGATACCTATAAAATGTTGGCAAATAAAAAAACTCAAACTTGGTTTCTTACTTTTATCAAATATGTTATTTGATGAAACTTGCCCAATGTGTAGCCGAAAATATAAAACCATTTTATAATAAATTTATAATTTAACCATATAAATAATTTTAGAATAAAGTATTACTTAAAAATAAACATAGACAGTAAAAATGCATCCTATAAATATAAATAAATAACTTACAACCAACTAGCAATTAGTTATAAAAATAACCCTTGAAAGATAAAAGAAAAATAGATTAAATTTAACACGTTTAGAAATGTTAGTCAGTGAAAAAATGAGCGTAAGTAAAGCATTTACCGAAAGTGACCGAATTCTACTACTGATGTTTTTTTTATTACAATTAGTTTCGAGTAGTAAAACTAATGAGGTTAGAACATGTAACTGTTGTATATAAGAAATGTGCTTTAAACATTGCCTCCATAAGAATCTCATAAGAATGAAACATAGAAATGAGTAGAAGTCTTAAATAATCGCAATTGTATTTTTAGAATCGCCCTCACGGACGATTAAACCTTCAACCTCCAGAAGAGAACTGAATTTCCTTAGGACTTTATCTATTACGTCACGTTCGATATTCCATACAGATTCCCGAGTTAGACAAGATACAGAAAGTCGAACGATACAGCTACCGAAACGTTGTGAAAATTACACTCAAGATGAGAAAAGTACTTCGAATAATTCAAATAATACAAACTTCTGTATTGATAACTATTTAACGAAATACAGAAATAGTATATGTACACAAAAGATTATATGATAATATGAGCATATACTATGCTCTGCAAATGTGTATTGTGAGAGATAGAGAGGGGAAAAAGGTTTGTAATTGAGATTGTCATACCAATTCGTAAAAGGAAATCATGTAAAATTCTTAGTCTTAATAGAGAATAGTAAGTACAGCATTTGGTAATCAAGAATGACTTTATATTGTGTAGTGAGATCCAGGTAAATAATTAGATTAATAAATACATACACATATTTATATTTCTTTATATATATAGAGAGAGAATAGAATAGTAAGTAGAATATCTAATTGACAAAATTCGTTTAACGAATAATTTCAAAGAATCATTAGCTTTTATTTTGATAGTTGTTCAATTTTTTTTGTATATTAAAATTCTATAAGACGTAAGGATATAAAATACGCAAAATAATTTTAATCTTCTCATTGGCTTTCATAAATCTATTCATATTTGCGTCAAGACGGCACATATATCATTTATTATTCACAGGGTGATAAAACTAATTGAATAGTCGTAAAAACACTGAAAATCCTTTGAAATGAATACTAAGGAATTCAGTTTAAAAAATATTACATTCCTTTAAGAAAGTATGAAAGTGTTCAACAAAAAAGATCATGATAGATTTGTTTCATTTAATTGCTAAGTTTATCTGTTTACTATTTAGAAATACAGGTGATTTTACCTATATATATATATATATATATATATATATATATATATATATATATATATATATATACGTGTGTGTAAGTGTTGATTGGGTGTTAAATCCATATTCTCAAGTGTTCGACCTGGTCAAAATTCAGAGACAACAAGCTATATTGGCATTTGACCAAGTCATTAGGTCGAATAAGGATGATGCAATTATATCTTTAACCCCATTAAAGAAATATAAATAGAAAGAAGATCATTGCTCCGAAATGTATGCTACATGTGTAGCAATTGGGGTGTACATACGGTTTTCAGACGGAAAACATGGACGCAGAGAGATTATACCAAATGTATTGTATATGGATACGACTTCTGACTACTGCATCACAGTTTGGGAGACTCGCCTGTTTCTAGTCACACAATAAATTCATGTACAGGGAAACAGCTCCCTCTGGATATATATATATATATATATATATATATATATATATATATATATATATATATATATATTAATAGAAATTGGTAGTTTGCTGTAAGCATTGCTGGGAGTAATAATAAAAGTTTTTAAAAAGGTTTAAGGCAATGCGAAGATCCGGGTTGCTGGAAGCTGTGAAGAACAAAAACAGCCGGTTTAACCCCCCAGCGCTCCTGGCATTTTCTCGGTACCCGGGATTTTTCTTTTATTTATTTTTGACAAGGAGAGGAAAAAAAAAAAAAAAAATCTCTCGAAATATCAAATTGATTCTTGATAATCCGGACATTACAAACTAACACCCTTGCTGTCTAGAAAAATAAACAAACCTTTCGATCTATATCCGACTTATTTCGGTTTTGTTCTGTTTTTGTTCTTCACAGCTTCCAACAACCCGGATCTTCGCATTGCCTTAAACCTTTTTAAAAACTTTTATTATATATATATATATAATGTGTCAGGTTGCATATGAAAAGAAATCAAATAAAGTGCTCGATAATATAAGAGAGGTAATATAATTTATTTAGATACTGTATATTACATATTCCAGCAATGTACCGCGGTTTCATCCAAAAGGGCAGATGTAGACGTCTTTAGTAAATCTCTGTGCCCAGTGGAATCATCGTCAAGCTGAAATAATTGTACTCACGGCCCGATAGGGATTAGCGTCAACAATAACAGAAAACAGTGTATCTCTGACTTAAGTCTTAGTTAATCACTATCCAACACCATATTTTTTCTGGGACCCCCTCAGAGATTAACCGTTTATCAAGAAAAAACACTTCGTGTTTTTAATAATGGTTGCCTAAATAAATAAATATATGTATATGTATGTATATATATATATATATATATATATATATACATATATATACATTTCTATATATGTATAAATATATACATATATATATATATATATATATATATATATTTATATATATATATAAATATATATATATGTATGTATATATATATATATATATATATATATATATATATATATATATATATATATATATATATATATTAGTAGAGAATGGTAGTTTGCTTGAAGCGTTGCTGGGTATAGTAGTAGTAAGTTTTTGAAAGGATGTGGGCAATGCAATTCCGGGTAAGATGTAAGTTGTAAGGAACAAAAACAATAACAATAAATCGAATACGATATAAGACTTACTATTTATTTTTCCTTTTTTTTTTTTCTTACATAACAACAAGAGTGTTTTAGCTGTTCGTGTGATGTCCGGGTGATTAAAAATCACTATTTGATATTTCGGGAAAAGACATCCCTTTGTCAAAAATAATAAACCAGAAGAGGAATATTTTTCTTCTCCGACTGTGTAGAGAATAATATAAAACAAAATGGCTGCCAGATATAGACCGCAGTAAATAAAGCAGTTTCGCAGGGAATATAAATTAAATTAAGTTTTATTTTAATATTATGTTAAATAATGATTTGGTGTTTAAAAATATTTGTGTAATGTTGGTTAGGTGTATGGTGTTCGATAAACTGTTAGTTTTGATAATATATATATATAATTTTTTTTTTTTTCCTTTATTTATTTATTTTATTTTTTTTATCAAGCTTATATTTGGATATTTACTTTGTTTTATCTTCATATTTTTATTTTGTTTATCTTTCTTTCGTAATTTAAGAATTTTAATATAAAGTAAAGTAATTAGTCTCATATTTTAAATATTCTAGATCTATCAAACTTATCGATTATCATCTATTAAAGAAGTGTTACTAATTGTGAGTTTCGTCAAATTAGATTAACGAATTAACTTATTAACTTGATATATTTACTATAAGATAAAGGGGAGTAACTCTGGATTTTTTATTATTTTTTTATAATTATTTTTTTTTTTAGGTGGAGATCTGTATAACAATATTAGTATATATATCCAACATATATACACATACATGCATATATACATATATATATATACATATCTATGTATTATCGTTTGTTTAATTGTTTATCTATATATATTCATCACTTTCTGTACATATTTGTTTGTTTTTTTTAAATTTATTTTTTTAATTTTTATTATTATTATTTATTTGTTTAATTTATTTTATGAATTCTTTATTTAATATTTGCATGTTATTTGTATACATTCTATAAGTGTTTGGATTAATTAATTAATAATGTTAGGTTATGGGGTGACTTATTTTGGTGGGTTAGAAGAGTATGTTGAATATGGTTTTTAGTTTGTGGTTGAAAGTGTGTTAGGATGGAAGTTCATATGGGGATGGGCCTGTTTGATTGTTTGGGTGTGTGGTGAGTTTATTATAGGAGGTGAGTAATGAGTGAAGTGGTGGAAACGGACTCTGTTAAGTGTTAGATATGGGGGTTGGTTGGTGGATGGGGGTAGATATTATAGAATGAATGGTGAGTAGAGCTCGTGACGTTAATTGAGTGAGGGGTTTAATCTGGAGATGAGGATTGATTCTGTGATTCTAAGGTCACCAATGTTTCTGACAGACGCTAAGATGGAGACATGAATATCGCGCTGAGTGTTTGAGCAAATCTCTGTGTTTGTGGAAAGAGAATATACGGGTATTCAAGTGTTCCTTTATGCGCAAGTGTAGCGGTCTTGTAGTGTTGCCGATGTAAAATTTTTTGCATTTATTGCACTGTTGTTTGTAAACACAGTTAGTACGATGGCACAGCCATGTGTTGGGGATAGGGCAATTGGCCAGGGAGCAGGGTTCAAGTGTGTGGTTAGTATGTTTATTAGATAGATGTTGGCGTAAGGAGGTGCCAGTATGTGTTAGTTGTATGTTAAGGTTTTCCTTATGTATTGCCTTGCGGATGGAGGTGGTGATCTTATCGCTGAAGAAAGGGAGTTTTAAGAAGCATGTGTTAGAGAGGGTGCGGTGTCTACGTGTTTTGGGCTTATTTAGGTGGGCTATGGTGGGGGCGGGGTAGCCATTAGTTTGGAGGGTTTGGTGGAAGTTTTTAGTGTGTGATATTTTGTCAGCAGCAGAAGAGCATTTATTTTGTATTCGGGTGATTTCATTATGGGCATAATTTAATTTGGCTTTTGTGGGCAGGGCAGACTTAAAGTGTATGAAAAGGTTTTTGCAGGCAGGTTTCCTATAGAAGTTAGTGTGTATAGAGCGCTCTTCGGTGATGTTAAGGTTGAAATCAAGGAGAGAGAGTGAGCCGGACTCGTTTGGGTGTTCTATGGTGAATTGTATGTGGGGGTCGGTGTTGTTGAATGTGTTGAATATTTGTGTGGCTTCGTCTTGAGAGGATTTAAGGATTAGAATGTCATCTATATATCTGGAGAAGAATATATAGTAGAGGGAGGAGTTAAGTACTCGTTGCTCTAACCGGTTCATGTAGGTGATGGCTAAGAGACCGGAAAGGCTAGAACCCATGGGGAGGCCGAAGATTTGTTTGAAAGTGTGCTGCTGAAAGGTAAAGTATGTGTTGTCGATGATGATGCATAAGAGATTGTGAATGTCAGTAGGTGTTAGACCGAAGAGCTCTAGGTTGTCAGAGAAAGATATGTGGTCGGTGATGAGGTCTATGGCTGGGTGTGCGGGTATTGAGGTGTAGAGGGAGATTACGTCTAGGCTAAATATATAGTTGTTTGTTTGTAGTTGTTGGTGTTGGAGTGAGTGTAGTCTGCTAATTACTTGGTCGGAGCTGCTGACATGTGCGGGGAAGGTGGAGAGTAGTGGTTTGAGTAGTTGAGAGAGGAGCCAAGAGATTTTATAGAGTGGTCCTTCAATACTAGAGACTATAGGTCTAATTTGTGTATGTGTGTTGGTCTTGTGTGTTTTAATGAGGTGGTAGAAGGTGGGAAGTCTGCTGTTTTTGGTGGTGAAGTTAATTTTCTATTTTTTGGGGAGGTTACGTGTGAGACAGATATGTGTATATATGTTGGATATATATACTAATATTGTTATACAGATCTCCACCTAATAAAAAAATTAATTATAAAAAAATAATAATAAATCCAGAGTTACTCCCCTTTATCTTATAGTAAATATATCAAGTTAATAAGTTAATTCGTTAATCTAATTTGACGAAACTCACAATTAGTAACACTTCTTTAATAGATGATAATCGATAAGTTTGATAGATCTAGAATATTTAAAATATGAGACTAATTACTTTACTTTATATTAAAATTCTTAAATTACGAAAGAAAGATAAACAAAATAAAAATATGAAGATAAAACAAAGTAAATATCCAAATATAAGCTTGATAAAAATAAATAAATAAATAAGGGAAAAAAAAAAAAAAAATTATATATATATATATTATCAAAACTAACAGTTTATCGAACACCATACACCTAACCAACATTACACAAATATTTTTAAACACCAAATCATTATTTAACATAATATTAAAATAAAACTTAATTTAATTTATATTCCCTGCGAAACTGCTTGATTTACTGCGGTCTATATCTGGCAGCCATTTTGTTTTGTATTATTCTCTACACAGTCGGAGAAGAAAAATATTCCTCTTCTGGTTTATTATTTTTGACAAAGGGATGTCTTTTCCCGAAATATCAAATAGTGATTTTTAATCACCCGGACATCACACGAACAGCTAAAACACTCTTGATGTTATGTAAGAAAAAAAAAGGAAAAATAAATAGTAAGTCTTATATCGTATTCGATTTATTGTTATTGTTTTTGTTCCTTACAACTTACATCTTACCCGGAATTGCATTGCCCACAGCCTTTCAAAAACTTACTATATATATATATATATAAAGCACGATGAACTGACGTGGCCACAAAGTTTGATAAAATCCATATGTTCATTTACGTAGAACCCATAACACTATATTATTGCGTGTAATCATTTATATGATGTATTTATAATATTCAATTTTTTTGCTTGAACCGTAAGGGAATTGGTTTACTAAATTTACGTAAACAAAAATAAATGTCACTAAATTCACAATTTACCGTCGTCGAGGCAATCCGGCATTTCCACGGGAATCAATGAGAAACCTTGTGCTTGTCTGCCATCAAAGTTGACTCTCTTCTTAAAATGGATATTCTTACATTCTCGAATTTATATAATGTCCAATTTTTTAATACATTTAATTAAGTAACACGTTATATTTGTTTATATATTAACGTCGAGCGCGGATGTTAACCCCACTATAACTGTGTACCTTTTTATTGAAAATAAAATATACATCGAAATATCGTCGTTACTGTCATTTCAGAATATATGTCTTAGGCGTCTATCTGAAAAACTTTAGGATGCGTTTGTACCCAGACAAACAGACAGACAAACAGATACCACGACTACGTTCAGGAAACTGAATTAAGTCAGAAAGAACACACACAAATCATTCTGGTACTGTTATTATTGAATTTCTAAAGAATAAGGGTTTCTCTCTAATAAACACAAGTGGCTTTCCTTGGAATGTAAATTACATTAAGTCTTCTTAATATTTATGTACACTTCCTGTTATGTTTATCATAGTCTGGTGTGTGCTATTCATCCTTGGAATTTTAAATCTCGCCTTGGTAAAAAAGTGTCAGTCAAAATATATTTAAGCACTCTTTAAGAGATACAATGCCTACGTAAATTAACCAATGACCATCTCATTTATTGAATAAAGACCAACATATTATCCATAGTTTTAAAAATAAACCTACGGTCTGAATATTTTTCAAATAAAGCTTCATTATTTCATAAAAAAAGATTAAATGTATGTTATATTTGTTTTTGGAAATGCAGCATCAATCTAGAAATATTTTGAACATACCTTGTATTTTGAAGGACTTTTGTTTGACTCATTATTTCTTACTGTCTCAGTAAATACAGCGTAGGAGTAAAAAATGGAATTCACTCATTATCGTAAAAGAAACGTTGCGCTTAATTGTTCATTATTGTCTAGCTAAACTTCTCTGTCGATATTTTCGGAACACACCTTAAAGATGTTTTATACGAATCTGAATCGTAGAGTTTTTGAAAATATGCCCAACCCATTAATTCCCACACACTATGCCATTTCCATATATATACACATCACACATAAGTAAATAACTTCTATGTGTTAAAGTATTAAAAATATTCAGCTAACCTAGTCAATGTTATTATTTTTATCACGTTCGTTATTTACTCACTTAGGTGTTTCACACAAGTCATTATCACTGATTGCTCACCTGAAATAACATGTTATATTTCCTGGGGTTTGATTGGCAACATATCTCACAATGTGTCAGCCACTTACTGCCTATTGGTTACCATTGTAAATATTTTTTTGCATCATCGTAACGTTTACTATTTATTTCTCTCTTGCAATAATCGTTGGCATTTTGTGGACTATTGGCGCTCATAAACTTCTCGCAAGATCCCAGCAATGTGCATAAATTTCCAGTAGGGTCTGATTCGTGCTCTCTTTCCATACTCTGTGACCCATCCTGACCATTTTCGTGGTACAAGCCGTGTTTAGTGTCACTGCTTGCTTGTATGCATATTTTTATTGAGAAGTAGTTTATGGGATTTCTGTCAGTTTCAGTTCTATTTGGCTCTTTGGCTGTGTAATCCTATTTCTATGCGTTTGTGTAATTGCTAATTGAACTAACGTGTTGCAAGTTTCATTCGTAGTTTATATGGGTTCATTTTCGTGTTCGTGCATTTTCCGTAAGATTTTGGCTTTTGACATACTTGCCGCTCGTTGTATTATTATTATTTACTCACTAGAAGTTCTCACACAGGTCGTCAGTGATTGCTCACCGACAACCGGTGGTATTCACTGTAGTCTGAGTGACAACAAGTCGCCCCAGATTTCCAGTATTCTCCACCTCTTTTCGATAGCCACCGCAAATAAATTTGCAGTATCACAACAGTCGTTTACCATTGATTTCTCGCTGGTAAGGGACATTATTCTTCTCTGGGATTTGGACGGCAATAAGCCTCCCCAAGGTCCCAACAGTCTCTGCACTTCCAGTGGAGGTCTGGTTTGTGCTGTCCCTCGTCGGGCTTCTCATCCGTATTATTATTATTATTATTATTATTATTATTATTATTATTATTATTATTATTATTATTATTACTATTATTATTATTATTATTATTATTATTATTATTATTATTATTATTATTATTATTATTATTATTATTATTCCCATGGTGATCTATGAAAGTCGTTACCAGTGAAATAAACAAGTCTTCTCAGATGTTCAGTACGCTACGTTTCATACGAGTATTGTTATAACACATTTAGAGTTGTCGTACAAGCAATTATGAGAGCTTCCTCGCTAATAACAGCCACTGATTTCCCCTGGAATCTAATTAGAAATAAATCTTCACAATATTCGAGTACCCATCGCTCATTTTAGTCGAGGGCTAGAAATGGCTCTCGCTGTTGGGTATTCCATTCCTCTCGAAATCTTTGCGGCAACTTTTCATTGGTACAAACAGATATTTGGATTATTGAATTTTTTTAGGGGTCGGGCTGGTTTACGCGAATGATATTTTCTTCGTTAGAATCGCGTAATTATGCTCCATCCCTCTTCATCATGTTGGGCTCCAGAACCGGCGTTATTTTATTTTGACTTATACTTGGTTTGTGTCAAATGTTTGTGCCGATTCGTTTGCGAACTCCAGCATCTATGTAATAATACGCTAATGCATCTTCATGTTCGTACGTACGTCAGCATCAATGCCGCTTTTTAAAGAGATAAAATCGCCGGAAGAGATAATAAGAAATATCTTTTATCAAATGAGTAAATCAGTCGTTTCGAGATTACTTATTTTCATCTTTTTTGTCTAAATTAAAATACGCAATTGCATTTCTTGTTAATTTGTTATCACCATTCTCCAATTTTCTAAACGATTTCATCGTCTGAACGTTTAGTATTAAATGTAGTAACTATATCTTACCAAAATCGAAATAGGCTTTATACGCCGGGAATTCGAGAACATATTTTACGACAAGCATTTAGTATTTCTAGAAAAATATCATTATTAAATTTACTATAGATAGATTAAGAAAGCAATTGTAGTATTCCAATGAGGTATTGCTAGGTTTTTGATCAATATGCCAGCTTTTTAAAAATACAGTAGTGTGTGTGTGTTTGTATCCATATACTTATTTTAATGAATGGAACTATTGCTAATTCGCCCTCATTGTATTGCTGTAGTTTCATGTCTTTAATCTCCTCAGCTGCCTGCCGAGTTATGTGTATTTCCGTAGGTTTGTCTGTCTACTTCTACTTCAGCATGTGATCGCTTAGGACGGTGAAGTCTACTATTTCTCCGATTTCGTTGCTTATTGTAGATTTATTGTCTTATCTTTTAGCTTAGATTAGTTTTATGTTTACGGTTCTTTAATTGAGTATATATAATTGGTATTATTTCTATTATATAGAGTGTTTTCTTATACTAGTTTTAATTTCCACATGATTTCGGTGGATGTAGCTGTATCTTGTTACACTTCATGAAATATAATCGTTGAACGCAATAACCCATACAGAATTTCAAACTGAACGATGTATTTAATGCTCAGAGGTATGACCTTCCCGATCCATTAGCCATTGCTGGTGAGGAATGCTAATGTTATTCGTAGATATCATCGCCTGTATAGAGGGCGGAACCTTCAACCTCCAAAGGACTGTCTCTTAGAACATGAGTTTAATCAATGTCATTGGTCGTTACGAAACTGGTCTATATGGACAATGCCAGTATGAATTTTGTGATATTTAAAACTAATATTGTCTAGGTGATTAGTATTACTTTCAAAGCTCAGCATTATACTACAATAACTTTATATATATATATATATATATATATATATATATATATTTATTTATTCTGGTACAGAAAAATTAGTACAACATTCGTACCGTCGGTTTCAAGCACGGAAGGTCTTACCCTTCTGGCTCTCTTCAGCTTCTGTTGTCATCTGTTTTGGAAATGTGAGGTCACATGACACTCTTGTTGGGACGCGTTATTTGCTCAGTGTGTTGTGTGTGTTTGTTTAAATTTGAATTTAGTGTAATAAGACCGTTGAGATTTAAAACACGAGGGAATTCAAGATTAAAGGGAATAAAAAAGGGGGGGGGTAAAAAATAAAAAAATATATATAAAAAATATATATATATAAATAAATATAAAAAAACCTATATATATAAAAAAACATCTCAATACTAAGAATAAAAGAATAAAAAAAAGAGAAAGAGTATAAAAAGGTATAACAAAGAATAAAAAAAGGAGTTAAAAAATAATAAGAAAATATAGAGAATAAAAATCTAGAGAATAAAGAGTGAGAGAGAAAGAAAGAATAAAAATAGAAAGAATAAAAATATAATAAATAAAAATAAAAATCAATTAAAAATGAATTTAAAGATTAAAAAATATTAATAATAATAAAAAATAAAATTAAAAATTAAAAATTAAAAATTAAAAATTAAAAATTAAAGATTAAAAACAAAAATAAAGAAAGGGTTTCTCTGAAATTCCCGTGAGCCAAATTATGAATTTGTATCATTAGCCGTTATATTTTTGAAGGTATGCGTTCTAAAAAACGGTTAGTGTGTAAAAATCTTTTTCCCAGATTGGAGTGATTTTAATGAAGAAATTCGGATCTAAGGGAGCTAACTTAGTTGGAAATATGAAATATTTGAGTTTGTTAAAATGGGTTTGTAGATTTAGATTAATAAATTAAATGATAAATAAATTAAATATTTTTGCATTATTGTATTTTGGTGAAAGTCGAAGTTTTTGCTCTTGGAATTTATGTGGATATAGTTTGTTTAAACTAGTGACTGATAAATAAATTAAATATTTTTGTATTTTTGTGAAGGTCGGAGTTTTTGCTCTTGAAGTTTAAGTGGATATAGGTTGATGAGGTATTTGTTCGTTTTTATTGTGTTTCAATTAGTAGAGGGGGGTAGTTAGACATTATGTGAATCGGTCAGACCAGTTTATAACCAATGCTTGTCTCTTGTGGACACATCCCCTGAATATTTCATCGCGGACATTTAAACAGGCTGTATTCGGATCGATGATGGCCTTTGAAATGTGGTATTTTTCAGCGTCACATAGAGGACATCTGTTTATGGCTGGAGAGAAGGATGGTTTTCTCTCAATTATTTTCCATTTGATGGTGAAGGGTGTATTTTCTTCTTTAAGCTGCCATATTCGGGTCGCGAGTGCTGTATTAGCCTTGTTTTTGTATCTGAAGGAGTTTCTGTGTGCGTATAGCCTTTGTTTGAAGTTTCCCTTCGTCATCCCAATATATTTTTCAGACCAGAATACCAGTAATGCAGAAAAATATATTGGGATGACGAAAGGAAACTTCAAACAAAGGCTATACGCACACAGAAACTCCTTCAGATACAAAAACAAGGCTAATACGGCACTCGCGACCCGAATATGGCAGCTTAAAGAAGAAAATACACCCTTCACCATCAAATGGAAAATAATTGAGAGAAAACCATCCTTCTCTCCAGCCATAAACAGATGTCCTCTATGTGACGCTGAAAAATACCACATTTCAAAGGCCATCATCGATCCGAATACAGCCTGTTTAAATGTCCGCGATGAAATATTCAGGGGATGTGTCCACAAGAGACAAGCATTGCTTATAAACTGGTCTGACCGATTCACATAATGTCTAACTACCCCCCTCTACTAATATAAACACAATAAAAACGAACAAATACCTCATCAACCTATATCCACTTAAACTTCAAGAGCAAAAACTCCGACCTTCACAAAAATACAAAAATATTTAATTTATTTATCAGTCACTAGTTTAAACAAACTATATCCACATAAATTCCAAGAGCAAAAACTTCGACTTTCACCAAAATACAATAATGCAAAAATATTTAATTTATTTATCATTTAATTTATTAATCTAAATCTACAAACCCATTTTAACAAACTCAAATATTTCATATTTCCAACTAAGTTAGCTCCCTTAGATCCGAATTTCTTCATTAAAATCACTCCAATCTGGGAAAAAGATTTTTACACACTAACCGTTTTTTAGAACGCATACCTTCAAAAATATAACGGCTAATGATACAAATTCATAATTTGGCTCACGGGAATTTCAGAGAAACCCTTTCTTTATTTTTGTTTTTAATCTTTAATTTTTAATTTTTAATTTTTAATTTTTAATTTTTAATTTTATTTTTTATTATTATTAATATTTTTTAATCTTTAAATTCATTTTTAATTGATTTTTATTTTTATTTATTATATTTTTATTCTTTCTATTTTTATTCTTTCTTT